>CM052326.1:4523019-4714741 GCA_028455615.1 Lasioglossum zephyrum
TTTCAAAATAATAAACGTAACACGTACGAGCTTTTCCAGAAAGTGCATTGTAAATATAAATGATGGAACGACATTAATTGTAGACCGATAGATGTCGGAATGATTGAGGCGATCGACTACGATTGATCTCGTGTGGATCAGGTCAGACCAGATCCGGATTCGGACCGGAGACGTCGAGATTCGTCCGCGAACGTATCTGCGCCACCAACGGGATAAAAGGTTCGATCAGACGGATTAAAATATTACGGGGAATCAGAAGAAAGGCGGTGCCGCGTAACCCGATATCGGACTTAATCTCCGGGGCCTCCTAAACGCTCGGCCGGGCCAGCTACGAAGAAATAAAGAAACAGAGAAAAGACTGGTCCCCGAGAGAGCGGACACGCTCGGTTAGCTCGTCGCCGACGCGCTACAGAATCCTTCTGCGTCGCTTGGCTTCGACTCTAATGCGATCTGGATCGAACCCCTGCGGCCCCGAGGATCTACAGAGGAATTCGACCGGTAGATCTTTTTCTGAATCGTGTGCTACATTGCTGCCACACGATCCCTTTATTTAACCAATTCCACCCCTAACCAGTTAGCTGTATGTTCCCCGTGCAATAAAATAATTTATTTGCTATTCAGGTTGAAACATATAATTTTACACATAACTTTATCTACCAGAGCCTAATAATATTTTCAATAAATTGTACTTGTAAATGTTTTATTATTAATCCTAAGCAAAATTATTGGGTTAACGTGAATCAGTTGTAGATGCACAATTAAAATTGTTATTGTAGGAGCTATTAAAAAATCCTCTAGCAGAATTTGTTCAGATACGTTAAACAATTCTCAGCACCGAAATTGAGCTAACTGGCCCACCCTCTAAAAATGAATGCACCATTATTGAAATTAATTTCTACATCCCTTTGTTTATCGAATAAATTTCTAAATTCGGACAGAATTAAAAGGGCTAACTGGCCAACCCTCTACACTCTGAAAATGACTGCACCATAATTGAAATCAATTTCTACATCCCTTTGTTTATCGAATAAATGTCTAAACTCGGACAGAATTAAAATGGCGTACGGGTTCAAGTTGCAAGGGTTAATTCCATCGTCCAAACAATATTCTTCCCGCGTCGCAGGCTCGCAGCACCAGGTCTCTCGACGAGTGATCTCTCTCGATCGGTTAAAGATCATCGTGGAGGGAAAGATGGTGGCGTCGAGTCACGAGAAACGGCGGCGCGTCGCGTCGCTGCGGTATCCTCCCGCGTAATAGTCCTCGGTTTCCCCATAATGCTGCTCGCGGCGTTATTCGCGGTATTATCGTGTCCCGATTACTGTAATTACGATAAACGAGCGTACGCGTATTTATCTTACCATTGTGCGAGCTCAGATCCCTGGGTTTCTGGTCCAAAGCGAGAGCCCTCTCGGCGTCTCCTCTCTCCTCGCGGAGCCTGCAACCAGAAAAAGCCAGACACAAGGCACACCGTTAGTATCCTGTATTAATTCCGGCGGATTGAAATTGAGCCGAGTGCGTCCACCTCCGCTCGGCCGACGCAAAGGGCATTAATTAAATAATTATTCTAGCGGTCGTCCGACGCGTAGGCAGATAAGTGACGGTTTCTCGCGCGGGACCGTCCCGATCGCGACTCTTTTTACCGATCGTCGCTATTACCGATCCCTTCGCTTTCTCCTTTATGTTTCTCGGTCTTCCGAGAGACGGAGAAATAAATCGAAAGGGCAGAGGTCGAGGGTACTCGTTAGGACACAAAGTCCGAACCTAACGACGCTCGCCAGTCGCGATTTCAATGTTCCCTTTAAATGGCGAGAAAACGACCAGAGTCCACTGACTACCGGTCCCTCTTATTTCTTCTCTCTCTTTCTCTCTCCTCTAGCTACACGTTTCGTTCTCGTTCTCCTCCTACGCCTCTTTTATTTTCTTTCGGTTTCCTCGAATGTTCGGCTTTACGAGGGCCGGGCTCGTTAAGGTACACCAGGCTTTATGCTCCTGCACCGCGAAACTTTTAATCTCGCCCCTATATTGTTCGGCCCGAGGGCCGCTCGGTAGCCGAGATCGTTAAGACCCCGAAGACTGGCCAGATGGCTCCGAATGACCCATTTTACAGTCCCCGGTTTACAATCGGCGAAAACGTCCACGCGATCTTCCCCGGGAATTGTGGAATTAATTAGTCCCCCCGGAAACAACGTCCGAATTCGAGTAAGACCTCAAAACTACAAGTATAACTTGAAAAAACAAGTATAACTTGAAAGAATTAACTTTTTTTCGTATTTTCTTTAATTCGCCTAAGTAATTCTATTTTAGCCTAGCCTGAAATTATAATATTAATTTAAAGATCATCCCTCAAATAATTTATATGAATTAAATTGATTTCTACAAACACTAGATATTTAGATAACTGGAATTACATTTCACTCTCGGTGAATAATATAAAAATCATTTAATCGCCCCTCGCCGAACGGAAAAAGGCCGGGGATCATAATTCACATTAAAGAAAGCAATATCAAGAAGACCACCCCCCACGACAGTCTTTCCTGGAAAAAAAGAACTGCCGGGGAATCGAACTAAAAAAGATTTATTATTCTCCGAGCGAAACATTAAGAATACCTTTCATTAGACAGCGACACCGGCGAGTGAGTTCGCGAGAACAAAAGACCGAGGGTTGATTCGAAAGAATCCGAGGAGCCATTAAGCTCGCCTTACGAATTTATTCAGCGCGAGACACCGCCGCTGGAAGGAGACAAGGAAACGAGTGTTTCGCGGCCGATTAGGCTCCCCCGTGTTCCTTTCCTCGTCCCGCAAATTATTCTCCCGGGTATACTTTTTCCGGATACGAAGGAGGGGATGAGAAGCGGAGAGAGGACGGAGGGAGGGAGAGAGAGGCCTCTCTTCGCGCCTCGAATCGAACCGCGGACCATTAAGTAAGAAGTTAATATCATTAAACATAATATTGGGCGCATCTGGGTGCCGCAGAGCACTTACCGAGCCCGACCCGACCCGAGCTCGTCTCCGCAAACCACCCTCTATCGTTCGAACTCGCCACCCCCGCGCGAACAACCCGCGAACCTCGTCGAGAACCACCCCCGTTTCACCGCCCCCTCGAACCTTAATTTTTTAATGAGAAAATGCTTTCAAAGAGCCGGAGAGAAATACCGTGGCGCGTCCGCCGACGAGTTACCGAGACTCTCTGCTCCTTTTCCCTCTATCTCCCACCCCTGTCTCGCGTCTCTACTTTCTTCTCCGTGTTTCTCCATGCATTAGGAATTTTTCTTGTACCACGCGAGGCCTGCAGACTTCTTCCAAGAGCTCTGTCAATTTTTAAATGCTCGATTTCAACCCCTTCGTTTAGTCGACGAGTTACAAATAGACTGTGGACTTTCATGCAAAACCAGAAACGCATGAAACGATCAAATTAAGACATTTATTCATTATTCAAGAACATGATAATGTTATTGGATACAACTGCGAATAAATATCTTAATTTTATTCGCCTGGTACAGAGTATCACTTGTAAGTAGAAACAGACTGTCATGACCAGACTCATCAGTAGATCCATATTTAAAGCGAAGCGTCTAGACAAGATAATGTTGTTCCTTATATGTTCGCACGTTAAATCACCAAAAATTATCAAATTGGAATTGAAATAAATTTAACCTTCAATTTCCTTTTGGAAAAGGAAGTGTGTGTAGCTGTAGTTTCATATCAAATCATTACCCCCTCCCTTATATCAACTTCCGAGTGTCGACTGTTAAATTGAGAAAAGAATGAAAGAAACAGAGTCTAATAAACGACGATTGTAACGGAACCAAAAAATAAAATAAAATTACGCGTTCCAATGAGGATATCCATAGAATCCTACCAGAGAAGTCCCCAATCGGATGTGCGTTTAACGACAGAGACCGACGGGGACAAGTCTGGACCGCTCCGGGAACGAATAAACCGAGAGAGCAAGCCTTCGATATCGTAACGACTTAATTTTCGGGGATAATTAAATTTTAATTGGTAATACGAGTCGATTAAGAAGGCCGATGGGTATCTCGGTCCGCCTCCGTGCCGGGCCTCGCCCTCGAAGCTTTCTCGCTGGACCGACGAATTCGGGAACAGGGATACAAGGCGATTTCTGCAAAACCATCCCGAACAAAAGCAAGAGAGAATAAGAGAGACAGTAAGAGAGAGTGTGAGAGAGAGTAAGTGTAGAAGGAAGAAAGAGAGAGAGAGATCGAGGGAAAATGGTTGAAAGGAGCCAAGGGTGGGAGAAAGCGAGGGATGGTCGATTCGCTTAGACGTCGCCGTAGCCGGCAAACCAGGCGGGGTTATTAAATTTGTAATTAGTCGAATATTACGGCGTGCGTCGCTGCGCGTTCCCGTCTACGTCTTCACGGTTCCGGGCGGAACAGTTTGCGTGCCGCGTTTACGCGCGCCCCCGTGCGTTTACCGGCGCGTTTACCTGGCCTCCTCGCGTGAGTAGACACCTAGACGCGCGCTGCACACCCTTTGCGCCCCGTTAATACATCATGGGATTTCATTACGCGTGCCTACGGGTTTCCAGCGCGCGGAAACGCTCGCCGCTAGTCGCGAATAATTAGCGTGCCAGCCAACGAACCTCGGCCCGCAGATTCGCGAGGAACGCGCCATTTCTGCGCGACCTACTCGTTCGTTCTCATTATGCAACCGCGAAAAACCACAGGATATTGACCAAGACCTGACAGGAACTAGACCTATATCATACAAATTATGTTTGCGACCGCAGCTAAGAAATTTTCTTCAGGGGTGAGGGAAGAGAGGGTTGACTTTTATTTTTTAAAGGTTTCGAACAATTGTAGCGAAGCGACGAGTTAAACCTCCCCTAGTTCTGCGTGGTTTATATCATAGTTCAGTTTCACTGTGATTCTCCATGTCGGAGACACACACTTTTTTTAGGAACTTATAGGGTAACTGCATCACTGTATAAATATTTATGAAATTGTTCAGGAAGATATTTTATTTTTTTTTAAATATGTGAATTAAAGGAATCTCATATATGCCAAATGGCTCCCTATACTTGATTTGTAAAAAATAAATGAACACAAATACAATGAAATTATTATTATTTTTTTTTATTAAAGGTTAAATAAAAATTACCACAAGCTTAAAATTTGTTGAAATATACAAAAGCGTTCATTTACAGGTGCCCGTTTATTCACTGGTGCAGTTACCCTACCCTTAATCTCTCGAAGAAGTTTAAACCGAACCTGGTTGGCTTCGAGAATTTTTATTTTATAAACAAACTAAAATCCAACGATCTTCTGACTTAAACCCCCTTTAATTATGCGTATACTACCTACTAATAATTCACATTCATCCTGATCCCGAGCTCCGAAGATGAAGAAACCGAAGAAAAAGATGGAAAAACTAGCCTATCCGAAATCAACGGATGATTATTCGACTCCTACGTAAAACAATTAAAAAAATTTGTTTAAATTATGTACAACTAGTCCACCAACAGAAAACTCGCAGTTACCAGCTGGAATGTGAATCTCCCTTGATCGAGGGGGTAGTTCTTGCCAGGGATCGAACGGTATCAATCCCGGAGGCCTGTCCATTCCGTCCAGGAACTAATAAGCCCAGGGCGCCCTTCTCCGAGATCTTTGCCTTTAATTTTGATTCGGTAATGACGAGCTCTCCGCGGGGATTCGAGCGGAAAGCGTCGAGGAACGACCTGGCCTCGCAGCGGGAGTTCATTAACGGAGAGGCGTATTCGCGAAGAAACGTGATTTCGGGACGGGCGCGTAACGCGAGCATCGACTCGTCCCGCGATCATCGATAACGATCCACCCCGTGCATTGTTCCAGCATCCACCCCCACCATTCTCTCTCTCTCTCTCTCGTTCCACATTGGTTTCTCGCGAAATCGTATTTTTCATTAACGCGCGCGCGGGCCGCGTCGGCTTTTTCTTTTGTGCGGTGGAAAACACGGGGGACACACGCGAGGGTGCGCGTGTCGTTTTGTTTGAAAAAAACGAGTCAAAAGGATCGCGGGACGCGTGACTCGCGTTCCGATAATGACGGGAACAGTTGTAATTTCCAGGCGGACAAAGAGCCGGCCAAATTGGCGAAAGTATGCCGCCACCGCCGCCGCTTTTTCGATAAACGAGGAGACCGACCTCGAATATTTCCCTCCTGCCACGATGAAAGAGAGAGAGAGGAGAGAGAGAGGTTGGCAAACTTTCTGCACGCTCTCCGCGACCCGACACGTTTACGAATCGAACGCGACGATTGACCGAACCCCCACTCTTCCTCCCCCCTCACTCTCTCTCTCTCTCTCTTTCTCTCTCTGCATACTTCGCTCTTGTAATTTTAATTACGCTGGAATCCGAGGCACGATTGCGTTACACTTCTCCATGGAGAGAAAAGGGTTGGGACCCACTGTCGCGAAAACGAGCCTGCCGTCTGGAATAGTCGAAATAATAAATGTTTCGCCCGGACGAGGGTAGGTAACGGGATCCACAGTGCGCGATACTGAAAACAAGACCCTCCACTGTGACATCCGAGGCGAAAGGGGTGGTTCTTCGGGAACGGGGTGCTCCTTCAGTCTGATATTCCTTATTTCCGACGACTCTCTGATAATTATGGTGTGGGAGGGATCGGGTTACTCGCGGAAAACCTGCGAGACCCTGTCAGCCTTTTCTCTGATCCTTTTTCGGGGCTCCTTTTGTGCAGATACGAAATTAATAATTACAAAGTGAATATTTTCTTGAAAAGCAAATGTGGTCGTTGAGCGTAATATTAATTTTCTGATAAATGTAAATATTTTTCTGATTCAATGTAAATAATTTTCTGTGTATATATGTGTATGTATATTCTGAATATATGTATATTGTGTATGTATATCTCTGTCTGTATATATGTGTTGGAGTGTACAATGAAATACGTTAATTCCACGAGTGTAGATGAATTTGTAGTGGATTAATAAACACTTAATAAACATATGGTCTAGGTTCGATCTCCCAACCTCGTCACTCCTACAATATGTAAGTACAGTATTTTATCCATGAATTTCATTATTCCATTATTTTTTTATGGGACTTCGATGATCATATTCGTGGCATTTTTTATTAAAACCATACCAAATATGATATAATTCCGATGATATTTACTTGTGTAATAGACAATTAAAGTATGGAGCGCAAGTAGTTTCGCGCCTGAAACTTGAATTGTCTATTACACAAGTAAATATCATCGGAATTATATCATATTTGGTATGATTTTAATTAGAAAAATAATAGAAATATAGCTATTGTAGTCCCATGAAAAAATAATGAAAAATAAAGAAGTTGAAAATTGGATTGGCCTTGTTTACATTTCTCGACATTTCGTGGACTTATATGAATAAAATATTGTATGTAAGAACGTGTGAATGTATGTGAATGCGTGAATGCATACGATCGCACGTATGTGTGTCAGAGCGCATCCATGACAGTTTTTGCGGCCAGGTGAATGCCGATTGCGAATTGTAAGAGCTGAACGAAAGGCTGTGAATAGAGGTCCGCCGAAGTAACAGTCTAGACTCGTTAGCCTGTCCTATTGTCCAGCTTAGGCCAGTTTCTTGCCGGACCGTTGCGAATGGATTCGTCGAAAGAAAGAAGACAACTCTAGGAAACAGACTAACCGGGTGCGTCACAGACTGGTGGATGGTTCCTTTGTTTTTCGTGGGGGATAATTCAAACAAACGAGAGTCGAAGAAAATATGAGAAACATCGTTCAAGATGGAGCCGCTGATGGGGAGGAGAAATTGGTTTCGGGATCGAGAAGGTGGTCGAGACCTGGGACGAGTGTCAGCACCGATGTTCAGGACGAAGGGGCCGACGGGAATCGAATTACACGACGGATCCCGTCACCCGGCCGCCGGCTTTTCGATTTCTGCCGGATACTTGCGAATATTATCCGACGTATCGGCAGACGGACAGCATTTATCAAGCAAGCGCGACTATACTCGAGGGTGCTTTCTCTCTCTCGCTTCAGATTCAATCAGTGGATGCCTGGGATTCTTGGTCGGACGGTCGTCGATCAAATCGATCGAATAAGATGTCCGGGGAATTAATTCGACTCCCCTCGCTCGAAAGATATCGCTGAAAACTCGATTCCGTTTCCTCCAGAAAATAAACCTACGTGCAAGACACGAAAATATTTCACTTTTGGCTAATACCTTTTGATCAATCATCGTTCATGTAGAAAACAGATCGATAATTAATCGAATTTCCAAAACACTTATTTATCTGCATATCTACGACAATGATTACACAAGAATTACACAAGAAATTCTGATTTTCAATAAAAATTCACAGTCTACAATTTTCCATTCAAAAGATAGGGTCCCAAAAATAAAGTGATGTACCCTTTGATCAATCATCATTCATGTAGAAAGCAGATCGATAATTAATAAAATTTCCAAAACACTTATTTCTGCATATCTACGACAATGATTACAGAAGAATTGAAAAGCTAGCAATCTCTTGCAATTCTGGTTTCCCATAAAAATTCACAGTCTACAATTTCCCATTCAAAAGATAGGGTCCGAAAAATAAAGTGATGTAAACGAACGTCAACAGCAGTGTACTGTCCACTTTTGTACGCGTTGATTTACGAAAATGAACAAACCGAATTTCAATAATTACGAGATAAAAAAAAATTGACAAGCTGAACGAGACTGGTGTCTATGGTCTACCGTTAAATAATTTTAGATTCTCTGGACAATCTGGTCGACCGCCATCTCTCTCTCTCTCTCTCTGTCCGAATTTGCGCGCAGCTATCAACAGGTTATACGGCCAGCGCGGCGCTCAAAAATTTCGAGAGCACCTTCCGCCATTCAGATTTTTATTATTACACTTTTTAATCACAATTAAAGCGTTGTTGCATCGATACAACGGAATAATATTTTCCATGCGGGGCCACGTGTATTTACGGACGGAACACTTCACTTCTTTTGCAAGCCGCGTGCACGCGCTTTCCAAATTTTCGAACGTCGGTGTACATCCCGTGTAACAAAAGCGACTTTTCCGGTGAATAATTTTATCTCGCTTTTTCCATGGTTAAAATAATTCGCCTCTGGCTCTCGCGGTCATCCTCAAACATAGTTGCACAACGTTTCGACGAAATAAAATTTTGTGGAGAGACTCAATATTTGGTTTGGTGAAAGTTTCACTCTTATATTTTTCAGAGAACGTGTGAACAGAGATTTTGTTGCGCTGTGTTTGGTAAACAAATTATTGTTCGGGGAACCGATCACTTTGCGAGCCTTAATTTTCTGTGAACTGTAACGCAGATTATTTTCAATATTATTCTCTCGTTTGCAGTTCGAAAAAAAATCCGTATTTTATGAACAAATTGGAACCGAGTCAAACTATGACTTCAACTACCCCTAATTATGAACGATCTAAATTTCATTTTCAACTCGATCCAATTTCCAAGGAACAAGAAACCAGCTCGCAATTGTTAAGAGTTTCAACTGCTAAGAACAATATTTGCAAACTCCCTGGACCACGGTAATAATTCCAAAAAGCAAGGTACCCAGAGCCGGCGTTTTCGGTGAATGGTCCCCATAAAAAGGCGAATGCGACGTCTTTTTCCGGGGGGCGGAAAAGATTACCGTCGACTAACACGACTGAAATTCCGGGTCAGGACTCTCTCTGTTCCCCGGAACTCGTTAAAGACCGTCTCCCATACTTATGCAGATTTGATACGGCGCTTAAAGAGCGGACGGGTCGCGGGAGTTGTCGCTGTGCGGGACACAAGGGAGCTCGCCCAGCGGCGTTAATTGCGACGTTTACGCGGGGGTTGATTGTCGCCGGGGGTAAGATCGTTCGTTGACTACTTACGACAGCGATATACGCGACTGACAGCGTCCCGGACAAAGCACCCCGCCCACTCTGTCGAAAATCGACTGACCCCCTTTTATCTCCGTTTCGAATTACGTTTCTCACCCCCCTCTGCGAGAAAGGGGATGACGGTTTCTTCATTCTCTCGCTGTACGCTCTCTCGCTTGACTAATAGATCTCAACGGCAGTCACGACGCGCGAGCCAGCGTTGCTAACTTCGTATCAGTCCGTCCACCCCCGCGCACCCCCGTTCCTCTCGTGATAAATGAGGACGGGGCCGGCGACGATTGAGATTAATTTCTCGTTGTCTCGCAGCGGGCTTTGATACGCTCGCGGTCGAGTTCATCGGGAGTGGCTCGCTTCCGGGGGCGGAGGAGAACTACCCCTCACGGAGGAAGAAGAATTTTAAGAGGAAATGGGACGAAACTCGCTAGGAAAATTGTGTGCAGCTATGCAATCGTGTTGGAGGCTTGGAAAAGTCAACGAACCCCATCCAACCCCTTCTGTTTCCGACTGTTACATTTATTTAGAATCGTCAGAATCGATGTCACGAGACAGGGCTTTGAATAATGTAACCAATTATACAATTCCTAAAATCTACTGTAGTGTTAGGATTGAAAATTCTAACCATTCAAATCTACGAAAATTTGGTGTAGTTATGGAAACGTATACTTAAAAATTGATGCAGAATAATTACTTCCAACCCTTGTGTTGTAATTAGCAATTCTTCGAGCGACAGCCTTGTAACTGAGAAATTAATCTCAAGACACAAAGGGTTAGGTATTATCAGAAAAATAAATTTACCAATTGAGAAGAAGAGGCTGCGCTAACTTCTAGCAACTTGAGGAGACCATAGTGGTAAAGATTGTTGTCCGAGGAATTTCGATTTCTGCGAGTTTGAGGGATCGATAATCGCGAGAGCAGACGCGTTGAAGGCGAATATGCTCTCGGAAAGGTCTCCTAAGGTTCCCTCCTGTCTGTTCCTCGGAACGGGCGAACCAGCTAATTATGTATCCCCTGCGGGACCCCCGCAGACAGGAAATGAGACTACCCGAGTTTCTATTCGTTCCATGTACACGCGTAAATACACGTACACAGAGAGTGTGTCTTAGAATGGGAGAGGATGGGTATAGGAGAAAGAGGGAGAGAGAGGCGGGACCGCGAGCGCTTAAAACGCTCGGCCTGGAAATACAGTCGGATTAAGCCGGCCCAGGGATATCAGATACGACGGCCTGGGTGATAACCTCCGACTTTATATCCGCGCAGGACAGCGGTTTAATTAGACGACGCCTGAGATTCCGCCTAGAAACGTTGATCGAGCTAAATTGTTTTCTCGGCGTTGGGTATTTCGCTCGGGGCCACCTTTGTCGCCGTTCGCGCTGCCTCTCTCCCTCTCTCTCTTTCTCTCTTGGTCTTTACTATAGCCTGTATTTCGCTTCCGAATGGCTTCTGGAGCTGCCGAGGGAAGACAATGCCGATCGACTAGCCCGATAACCGACCGTTTAGACCAACGACTTCTCCGGCCCGATCTTCCGAGCTGCCAGCTTGACGAACTGCGAGAACCTCCTTCATGGATCTTTCGTTCTCACCTTGGAAATCAAAATTCAATTGGATCTATCGAGCTCGTCTACTGACCCAGCCCTTTGACCCTGGTTCCCTAGTGAAATCATTTTTTTCATTCCCTAACTTTTCCCTAGTCCTGACTTGTTCGTTGTGTATCAGAAATCATTTTAGAATCTTTACAGATGTGTAATGCTTTCAAATATAAAATTATACCAATATTCAAATGATATACAAATTATTTTCAAATTTGCTATAAATGTTTAAAACCCTTCGTTATTGTCACAAGACTAGTTCAATATATTTTATGGTTATTGTGATTAGAAATTTAGTTTTTGAAATAACTTTTGGAAATTTATATTTGAAGGCTATACATGGAACGAGAGATTAAGCTACAACTAATTGTTCCAGGTAATTAGACCGAAGAGAGATTCCAACATCTTCAAGAATTCACAAGTAAATTCGAGAGAAGAGGACTCACTCGACTCGCTGACGGGAACAGCAATCTGTGAGCTACCGTTCGCGACGAGTGCTTGTTTGTTTAGACAGGTTCGAGCGGTTTTTATTCGCTTCCTCTGGCTCGCATCTTGGACCCTTCCTCGCCTGCGGCTGAGTACACAAATCGTGTTGCAACATGTGGACAGTGTTTCGAAGTTTCAGCTCGGATAAAAAACTGAGGAACACAAGCAAAGTGTGACTTACGTAATCAAGTCTGTATGAAATAATTTCGAATAAATTCAACTACAGTTGTTGTTATATGCTGTTGTTGTTAATGATGATTGTTTAATTTTCAATATTAAATTGTACAATAAATCGTATCTTCGTGAGAACCATTCGGAGAAGAAAAAATTTCGGTATCAGGATAATCGATGATCGAAGTTGTACATTTTAGAAAATCGAAAGGAACAACGAAAGTCAATACACACAAGCAAAATGTGAATTACATAATCAAGTCCATATAAAATAATTTAATTCGAGTAGAAGCTCGATTGTTGTCCAAATCAATATTAAATTGTACAATAAATCGTGTCTTCGTGAGAACCATTCGGAGAAGGAAAAATTTCGGTATCAGGATAATCGATGATCGAAGTTGTACATTTTAGAAAATCAAAAGGGACAGAGAAAGTCAACAAATCTGTTGATTGTTGCGGGATAAATCGCGGCACGCGCTGGATCATTTATCCGCGCGAGATAGGCGTCGCAGGATCTGGTTCCCGGACGATACGTCATCCGTCCGGGGGTTGGGGGGTTGACGTTCGCACCCCCGGTGCCGACGAGAAAGCCTCGAAAGCATTTTTCAATTCCGTGAAACTTTACGATAGATATCTTCCCCACGAGAGAAGCGACTACTCCCGGCTCGCCAGAAACATTTGTACATAAATCTGAAAATTATGAGCCTTCGCCCCCCGTGCCTCGCACCCCCATAGCCGCCGGACCGCCATATGCCTGCCAACGCGTAACGGAGAGATAACGCCGAGGGCAAACCCCCTCGTGAAGGCAACCGCAGCCGCCGCGCTGCTGCGTATGCGCCGTGAAACTGCAGTCTTGGAACGTGCCTGTTGTACTATACACCCCAAACAACCCCCGCCAACGTCCCCCTAAATTCGCCGGAGAAAAGCATTCGCGAGTAAATCAAGATTCGTGGAAAATAAAAATCACTTTCGATACGATCGTGGCTCGATTAAGGGGTCATCGATGGCTGCTCGGGGACCTTCTCGGGATTTCCAACCCCGAGAGGGATGAAACGGGGTGCGGAGACCGCGACGAGGCTTATCGCGGTTTCGAATGGACCGATTCCGAACCGGTGCCCCACGGAATTCACTCACTCGCATGGTTTTATCCCGATTCAACGTCGCCCAACCGACTTTTTACGCAGTTCACCCTTCGGCCCGACACCCCTCACGATCTCTTACACCCTTGCTGTTCCAGATACCGTGGATGTAAGTACTGGATTCAATACTGTTTCAGTAGATTAACCTTTTGCTCTTAATTTTTCCGACGTTCCAGCAGACGGTGGGAAGGAGGTGAAGAAAATCATGAATCTTTTGGGTTGTGAGTAGATAGAAAATTTTTCTGAGAAATAAAAATTGTCTTTACTAATTGTGAGACATGGCAGTTATACACACAATTGTTACTTTTCTTAATAATTACATTCCGAACGGTACGGAATAGGACCGAAGATTTTGCGCGAGGTTCGACGACGATACGTCTGCAGATCGGACCACCCCCATCGGTTCCGTTGAACGCCTCGATGCTCAGCCGCCAGGCAATACGCAAATAAACTCACCGATCCCCCGTTTCTACCCTCAACCTATCAACCCCTCGCCTCTACGCTTTCTGCGCGGTCTGAGAGCCAGCCTCGGGACTAGATCGAAGGAAAATATGCCGAACGAGAAGAATAAAGAACGATCGAGGGTTGCAGGGGAGGAGGAGAACCGACAAATCGGTCCTCTTTTCAACCCCCATGGTCCACCGGACTCGGAAATATTCTCTTTCGTACGGCCTCGCGTGAAAATCAACGAGGAAAATAGAGGACCCATCTTCCGCTACGAAATCTTCCAGAAACGATGGACCCACCCACCCCCTCTGCAGGGGTGAATCGTAGATTTTATTCCCCCTACACATTTTCGTTTCCACCATAATTAATTTTTGTTCTTGCGATAAGTTTGCACAAGTATCCACGATGGATTTAAAATAATCATCCCCTGATTTGTATCAAACCTTTTGCAACTGTAAATATTATAAATGCACCACCTTCTCCCAAGTGATTTTCAAGGTCAGAATAATTCTTGCTCGCACAGTCGCGAAATAAATTACGAAGCAAGGGGTTGATTCTGTTTTCACGTGCCCCAGGGCGTTTCTACACGTTCATCCCCCTCCGAATAAATCTGTTTTCATCCTAACAAAGTTTTGTTTATGATTTCCGTGCGTGAAAACGTAAACTATCATTGTGTTTCTTACTTGCGAGGTATTTTTGCTTGCTCAAGCCCAGGGCACCGTCACTGTTGGATAAGACGGCCCTGCCCCCTCCCTCAGATTCTTCGGGGGTGCGTATGGGTGACGCGTGTGCGAAAATACACGCGTAAAAGGCCGCTTATCGGGTTTGCGCAAGAATAGGATTCGACGACGCTTCCGAAAGCCATAACCGAAACGGTAACTGCCACCCTCTGACTGATCGAACTTATTCTTTTCCTCCTTTCTCGCGCGGCGCACACTCGTCGATAATACCAAGGGGGGTAGGGGGAACAGGGGACGCACAACCACGCACACTATTTTTCTGGAAAATTGAATAGACAAAATCGAATATTTGCCTACTCAGCCACCGCGAGGCTCGAGCCCTTCCACACCCGATATCTCGCTGCGGCAGCTCGCTCTCTTTGTCGAGAAAATACGCCACACTGAGCTCAATTTCGATTTCTGTCCAAAAAAAATTCCGAACGACGTTGAGATACGAAGGAAATTCTTGCAGAAGATTTCACGTTGAAAGCTTTCCTACTTTTATCATGAAAACTACTTCATAGTCTACTTCAACTATTTCTAACGAATTTAATTTCGATTTCTCTGGTCTGAAAAAATTTGTGAATGTTTCCAAAAGATGTTGCAAAACATACACAAAATTTCGATAACCTAACGATGAACTACATTTCATAGTCTACTTCAATTATTTCTAACGAATTTAATTTCGATTTCTCTAGTCTGAAAAAATTTGTGGATGTTTCCAAAAGATGTTGAAAAATATGCACAAAATTTCGATAACCTGGCGATAAACTATTTCATAGTCTACTTCAATTATTTGTAACGAATTTAATTTTGATCTCTCTGGTCTGAAAAAATTTGAGGATGTTTCCAAAAGATGTTGAAAAATATGCACAAAATTTCGATAACCTAGCTTTTGCTTTTTCTCTGCTAAAAATTCGAAAGTCAACATGAATGAGGTTTCTGACCGAAACCATCCTTAAATTAATCTAGAGACTTCAGTGTTAGGATGAACAAAGGAGCAATCGCTGATTAATCCAAGAACCGAGATTGCGAATTGCAAAAACGACGATGACGCGATGCAACCTCGAAGGAGGCTGAAGTGCGTACGTGCCGGCGACAAAACCCTAACCCACCCTCGGCGCGGGCCGTATCTCTTGCCTCGTTGTCGAAAAACAATTACGTCTGGCAAAAATAAAGGGTGTCGCGCTTAATTACGCGCGAGAGACGCGTCGCGGAGGTTTTCGGTGGCGGAGGGGGCGTTGGGAGGGTGGTTTTGGGGGTTGGGTTAAGCGTTTCGCAGTGAGACGAGGCCGACGCGCGCGTGGACCAGCGGCGTTCACCTTCGCGCTTTCTCATCAAGCTCCGCTTAATTTCTAACCCTTTCCGGTCCCCTGTTCGGAGAGAGAAGGGTTCAGAGCGAGGAACGCGGGCGAGAGAGTATATTAAGCGACACTCGGAATTACAAATAACAAATTGCAATTTGATTCCCCGCACGGCCGCCACTCGTACGGATGGGGCCGAGGGCGCAATTTATCATTACCGCCGACAATTTCGGGTGACGGGCTTCCGATTCACGATTCCGCTCCGGGGGACCAATTCTACGCTAGAACGAAGACACGCGGAAACCCCCGAGCCACGGAAAATCGAGCCAAATCGCCCAGACACCCCGCCAATCGAATTATCTCGGCGATCCTGGACATGCTCGAACTCCTAGATCTATTACCAACCCTTTATTTCTGTCGCTACTGCAGGCCCATTTGTTTCTGGCTGCTGATCCAGAGCAGTTATTCGCCCCTTCAATTTTTGGGTAAGTCATGTGGTTAATAGCCCAGTTACAGAATTCTATAGACTGCTTTAAAATGCTGCAGAATGTTATAGAATGCTATAGAATACTATAAAATGCAACGAATTTACCAACCCTTTATTTCTGTCGCTACTGCAGGCCCATTTGGTTCTGGCTGCTGGTCCAGAGCATAAAATGCTGCAGAATGTTATAGAATGCTATAGAATAGTATAAAATGCAACAAAATGTTGATGGCTGCTGTAAATTGTTACAGAATGATGTAGACTGCTAAGAAATATCACAGAATACTGTCAAGTGTTACATAATGCAGAACAAAATGAAACAGTTTGAAGAAAAATGCTTGTATCACCTTGGAACTCGCAGCAGAACGAAGGAGGATTCCGAGCGAGTTTTCTCATGGTTAAAATGAGGTGTGGGGGAGAGAAATTTCTTTGTCGGATTCTCTGGGAAGAAGTCGGAATCGCATTGAGCGTACATCGGAGCAGAAAAATTGGATCACCGAATCGAATATGGTGTGGGTAGTGATGCCGTTCGCCGAATGCTCGTATCATCCGCGATCTGAAATAAACGAGAGATGGAGGGAGTGTGTATAGAAGAGAGAGAGAGAAAGGTAGTGAAAGGGCGGTAGGGGGTGGCACAGGGTAGAAAAGAGGGCTGGGCTAGGGTTGACGGGGGCGAGCGGAGCGGTTTATATGGCTAAAGGCGCATCCCCCGAGCCGTATCGATCGTTGACTTTAAAATTCAAAGAGACCGACAATAGCTTCCCTTTCCGCCGAGCCTCTGTACTACAATATCATATTCCGTTCCTTTCGTTTCATTGTCTGGTAAAGCCTGCGCTAATAATAAAAGATTGCTACCCTGGAAGCTATGCCTAGAGAAGGAGGAGAGAGAGCCGCAGCAGCCTCGCGAGGGAGACAACGGGGAGAACGAGGAAAAGACGAACACGGAGGAGCGAAACGGAGAAAATAGGGGGATTGGGTAACCGGTAAAGCAAGAGTAACATAGAGAGAGAGAGGGAGAGAGAAGAAGGTACAACGGTAAGAGCGCCGGGGGTTTGACTCGGAGGAGTCTTCCCAACTTCGGTGCTACATCATCCAGATAGCCAGCCATAATGCTTCCCGGTGAAAAGTTCGTCGAATTCTGCCCGCGAATTTAATATTCCAACCACGACCGCCCTTTGTGCCTCTTTTGTTGCGCCGATTCCGGCCGTTGTCGCCGCGTGGAACACCGACGGCCGATCATGCTCCGTGATCATTTTGTTTCCGGATTTACTGACGACCCCGCATTTTTTTGGGATTTTTTTTGGAATCTAGCAGAATGCTGTAGAACGCTCTAGAATGCTATAAAATATTGCAGAATTCTGTGGAATGCCGCAGAATGCAATAATGGAATTACGTAGAATATTCTCGAAAACATTATAGCAAATTTGTATTCTGAACATTTCAGTGCAACCTAATAAAATCCAGGATTGTCTCTTGCGCAACATCCGGCACCACCGAAGTCTCGATGATTACGAGGATCAGTGGCAGTAGATTAAGATTTGGCAACCCCATCATCCCCCGAGTTCAGGGGTTCCACGACGAACGAAGGAAGCGAGGGAAAACTGTTCAGAGACGGACCGGCAGCGTTCGAATTACATACGTAACAGGAACCGAGAGAAAGATATTTGTCGAGGGAAAAGGTACGGGGGGTGAGTGTGCTCTAGTGCTGGTGCTCGCGAGCAAGCGCGCGCGGAATCAAAGGGGACGCAACAATGGACGATCATATTAAATCATAAATGTAAACGAAGATGGCAACCGGGGGTTGGGCGAAAGCGCAGTCCGATAATGAAAGTTCCCGGATCCTCGAGCGGAGCCACAAAGGCACGCGAGCAATAACCGGTGCTCGCTCTTACGCCTACGATTTATCGGGCGAATCTTTTTTCCCGACCACCCCCGCGACAATTTTTCCGGAAAACACCGCCGAGGGAATTGACCCTAACATTAGACGCAAACGCCCGTACAAAATATTGCGCGATCGATCATCGATGGAATTTTCATGAAATTTTTCAACGAATCAAATTATACACGATTTAATTAAATTTAATAGCCCGCCATATCGTTGCCACTGCAAGTTTCTATTTTTGAAAAATTTTTCTAGCAGCACCCCTTGATGAAGTTAAATTTAGGGGTTGTTAATTTTCACTTACGACTTGGCCTAATCTCCAGAATAATTAGCAATGTTCAAGCATTAAAATAAAAGGAGCTTGAACAGGACAAATCTTAATTTTTACCTCGCGTCGAGGATCCACCGAGTGATCCACCGATCATCGATGGAATTTTCATGAAATTTTTCAAAGAATAAAATTATACACGATTTAATTAAATTTAATAGCCCACCATGTATCGTTGCAAGTTTTTTTTGAAAATATTTTTTGAAAATTTTTTTCACCGTCTAGCAAACTTCTTGGTGAAGTTAAATTTAGGGGTTGTTAATTTTCACTTACTTAAATAAAAGAAGCTTGAACAACAGACCTCAATGCTCATCTCGCGTCGAGGATCCACCGAGAGCTCGTTTCGAAGGACATTTTTGGCGAAGCAATGCTAGGAACTTGGTGGGACTGATCTTTCAAGTCCTGCAGGGTATGATGGCTCTTTCGCTGGTTAATTCGGGTCCAAGTTATCCGGAGGATGCGACGCTCGCGTGTGTTCTTTGGACGTATGGCAGCCGGGACATGCAACGCGATATCTCGCGGCGCACCTGGGCCGAGATTAAACGTTTCGAGGGATACGAAATGAAATATTTAGCGATCCACGGGGTTCAAACGGACCCTGGTGGCCCCGAACCCTTTGTCGGCGACCTGTCGCCGTCGAATCTGGCTGGAATGTGTTCTCCGCAACCCCTTGTCACATACGCGTTTCTCGTCCCGACGAGATCGAGGAATCGACACATTTTTTTACGATTTATCCGGTAATTGCCTCGAGAGAGGAGCGAAGAAATAAAGGCACTCGAAGAATAGAAAGGGGAAAAGGAAAAAGCACGAGTCACCCAGGGAGGGGGTGGGGGTTGGTGGATTAAGTCGTGTGAAAATTTCCACGATGGTCGACGGTGGCGCACGCGGTTAGATCGATCGGGTGAGTGTTTCACACAGCACGGGGAAGCAACGGGTGGAGCTGCCGTGAATGGACCGGATTGAAACGTCGACGGGGTGAATGGCGGTTTGAAAGAAATACATTAGCGCAATGTGAAGGGTTACTTGAAAATAAACTGGAATAACCGAGCGCCCGCGGACGCTTATCCCGGACGCGAACGGTGCTCGATCATTCCTTCAATGCCGGGAACGTTGCGGCCCGGTGCCCCTCGACTTTTCCCTCCTACCCTCCAGAATTTTCGCGGAGCAATTCGGGATCTTGTTCCAGGAGGCTCTATTGTGCAACACTCTTCGAAATTCCTTGCCTTCGATGAGGAAATTTGTGGATTTCGTCAGCTTGAAGGATTTTGGATTTGGATTTTGTTAATATCGTGTAGCATATCCAAGATACGGAACATTGAAAAAATTTTTTAAGATTATTTTACAAGCATTTCTGGCTTAGAGGAATTTATAAAACACGAATAGTGAAAGTATTTTCTAAGGAAGTTCCGACGAAGGACATTTTCAATTCTCTACATTAATATGTATGTTAAGAACGAATAGCACTAATGTAAATTTATGTAAATTTACATATGTAAAATAAAATATATAATAAAATAAAATAAATAAAAAACATATGTAAAATTAAGGGCAGTTTTTTATCATTAACAGACCTGATTATGAAAGAATCAAAAAATCTACTTACTAGCGTTTGTTCAGCGCGTTGGTAGGACCCGGAAAACTTTGAAGAATTCTCAGAAGACATTCTAGAGATCTCGAATGGTCTGCGGTGTGAATTGTACGACGATTCCAACACCGTGACAGGGAACTGAATGGTCGTAGGGAGCTTCACGGGTAGAAAATCGCGAAACGGAGGACGGCGGAGTGGCGTGGCAACGGTCAAGCAGGTGCATTATTCCAGCGAATGGTTTACGAGAGTTTTATTGTCGGCCCCCGGTGTTCAGCGGTCGTATTTAAGGTTTTATCCGAACGCCGGCCTCTCTCCCTATCTCGCTTTCTCGTCCTGTCGCGGAAGGGTTAGCAGATTTTATTTTTCGAGCTTGTAAAAGGGCTGCAAGAAAGGGGCCACAGTTCGGGTCGTTTCATAAAAGTCGTCTGGCACCATTCGTTCACGTAGATTATTGCCGGGCAGCGCGAGCCCGGCACCGACGTATCATTTTATTTATTATTTCACCCCGAGACGCGTCCTCGCCCGTTCGACAAAGGATTAAGGCGGACTCGCATAAAGAACCGACGTCGTCGTTTCGCATCGCCTTCTGCGAAACCGCGGTTTTATTTACCTCCTCATCCCTCCACCGCGCAGCTCCTACGCTCGGCTTAATTAACGCTCGGACAATTTACTGTCGTCTTTCTCAACTTTGCGTTTTCAATCTGTCAAGAATGTTCCGAATGCCCGTTTCTTTGTCCCGAAATCTTCGGATCTTTCACCGGGGCCTGCTTTTTACAAAAGGGGACACCGCCTTGTACGCGTTCCGACATTATTAGTTGCGTTCCGACGATCTAATTACTGTCCATTGATCGCTAGACTGTAAATCTTTAGGCGGTTACGACATTAAAAAATGTTTGGGGCGATCCAAAACGTCTAGAAGATAGTTTTAAAAATCTGCCAATTTGAGAACATCCAAAGGGACCAAAATTTTTTATTCTATTTTGTATTCAGTCAAATTAGACGCAAAACACCCTTATCATTTAATTCAATTAAAATTTCCTCTACGAAATCTACTTGTACCAAGGGTGCTCGTTGATCGTTCACAGCAAACTCATTTTTTATATCCTCAACATCAAAAAATTCACAAAGCTAGCCAAGACATGGAAGAAAATGGCCATGCAAGTCGCATAGCGAAAGCTTTCGTCGCATCATCGCAAAAAAACATACAGCATCGATTCCTAAAACAACCTTCAAGTATCTACCCCTAAAATCACAATTTGAGACGTTTTAAACAAGTAGTTCACGTAGTCAACATGTGGTTTCAAAAACGCTTACATAATTTTTCACTAAGCAAGTAAGTTTGCTTCATAAAACCGTTTCGTTTCTCCTATTTTTCTTTTTGCTTTTTAGCACGGAATTATATAATTTACATTGATTAATTTTCAAAACGAAACGTCGAAAACAGTTATATTAATTTGTAAAACTGCTTAGTTAGTAACATAGGATCAAACCTGTGCGCCATAAACTTCAACCTATTTGTTTAAAAAGAAATTCTAAAAAATAAGAATCAATTTTTATGTAACCTCTACACCAAGATACACACGTATGCTATCGCATGTGGTGTGTGTCGGAGTATCAGGAAAATCTAGTACTTCGGAGGGCGCGTCGGAAGCCGAAGAAAACCGAAGTTGTTAGATGAAAAAGGACGTGTGCGTAGGGGTGGCAGGGGGTAGCAGCTGCGACATCGCGAAATTACGAGGTGTAGTCGGTCCTCGGTGGAAGCGTTGACAAATGACGGAGGCAACTTTTATTATTTTAGATGTCGGGCCATCAGGAGCCGCGCGGCCGGTTACGACTCCGCGAACCACGTCGTCGTCTTTCGGGATGTGTTTTACATACATTTCGAGCGAAGAAACTCGGGAACCGTAGCGCGGGTTACACACCCCTTGACAAATGGCCCGGGTGGTTTTATTAGAGCAACTTTTTAAGCTACTCCCTCCGGGGCGAAGACGCGCGGCTTACAAGAAATAAAGATAAACCCTGCGTAACCTCGCGCTGCGAAACCCCCTTACCGTCTCCCTGCTATCTCTCCCGGGTTCTACTCGATCGCTTGTTCATTTATTCCTCTGGCCCTTTTGCCGCGCCGCTTCGATATTTAATGGTTTCACTGTCGCATTAGTCCACGGATCTTTCAACGAAATTCCGATCTTTATAGAAACGAAAGGTGTGTGTCGTGTTTATTCGGCTTTATGGCTGACGGGGTTCAGTTGCGAGATAAATATGAAATATATGAAATACACGTAATACTTCTCAACTTATTATTGGAGAGATTAAGTCTCTTCTGGGTAGATACGTGTTGCAGACATTATTTTATGATTCGTGAAAGTAATCTTTTTCACCGTCGTGTCGTGTTAATACGATTGTTTATTTCAATCCTGTGTAATGTGGATGAGTTTATATAGAAGTTTATATAGAAGTAAATTCTTCAACCGATTAATTCGACCAAGATATATGGAGGATTTAAGTCGTAAATAGAATAACACATCCGCGTAAACACAAGAATTTAACGTTTAATTTTAAATATAACAAATACAATTAATAAAATTGTCTCGTTTAAATCTCCGACTGAGATCAAACACGTTTTTACTTTTCGACACGTCGAACCAGAATAATGAAAATCGCATATTACAAAATATGAAGAATGCAAATAAATCAATGAATAACAAATATATCACTTCTCCCTACATAGAATTATTATATAAAAAAATTTTATATATGAAATTTATATATAAAATTTAATATTATTGTGTATATGTCTGTCCGATTACTTAATTCCTTACTTAATTATTTCAACTATATTCCCTGAATACATTAAAGAAATTCATATCGACATTTGCATACTACATGATTTTTAAAAAGCAGTTTTACAAGTTCTCGTGCCTATCGAAGTCCGTAGAAAACCGAGGCGATCCACTGACGACAAAACGATCGTGCTCCGACACGTTCCATAAGAGTTTGTGGGGGTGGGTGCGGTGGTGCTGTCGCAATCGTTCGTGCGAGCAGCATTCGAGGCAGAAACAAATAAGGAAAGAGAGAAACGCGAGTGGAAAGAAAAGGGGAAAAGAGTGGAGCGCACGTTTCGCTCGAGAACATATTTACGCGGCCGATGACAAATGGTTTTTAGCGGCGCGCAGCGTAGTGTCGGGCGGGTGTGGGTGGTATAGAAGTTCGGGACACCCGCTGCACTCCCGTAGGGGCCGAGGAGAGAGAAAACGAGAGACCTAGCACCGAGAGAGAAACTCCGAGAGCGCGGGAGGCGGCGGAGGCGGAGGGAACCAAAGTGGTTCGCAGATGCGCCGTGACTGATGGTCCCTACTTCCAGATGTACTATATACCGCGGTACTTTTATCGGCGCTTGTTTGTTCAGCGAGTTTCGAAATACCAGTGGCAACGGCGCGCCGCGTCGGCCTGGATCACGGATAGCGTCGACGAGAACAGAGAGAGAGAATGGAACACACGGGGGTGGAGCAAGAAAAACGAACCGAGCGACTGCAATTACCGTCGACAAGGCGGCGGAACAGCAACCGGGGGGAAAAAAAGATGATCGTTGTATCAACGACGGTACACACGTGTATTTACGTGTGTCGCGGCCGTACGTCGCGACGCCTAAGGCTTTCGTCGTGCCCGATGATGGACGTCTATCACGTGAGACAACGTTCCAAGCATTCTGCAGGGAGGGGGACTTCCACCCCTTTACCCTTCGCGCGAGCTCGTTCTTTATCGTTAACGCTGGTTCCGTGAATCATTTCGGAAGAAGAAATACACGGGAAATTTGAGGAAAATTCGAAATAGATTCTGCCACGCGGAGGAGGAGGGTTGCTGCTGAATTTCTTTCGAAATTTCAGCACAGTTCTGCCCATGTGATTTTTATGCGGTTCACAATAGCTTGACCCTGTTTCAATCGATGTAGTTGAAATTAGTTAATTGCTGATTCAATGAATTGATATTTAGTTTAGAATTGTTGGTATTGCGGAGAGATATTCCGTCGAACATGTACTATAATAAAAATAGAAATTAACTGTTCTTGTCATTCTTGTAAAATAATATATATTCTACTCGCTTTTTATGCTACGTTAGTGTTAATTGTTACTGGTAAATACACCGCGTTTACCTCTGTAGTAATGACAATTGAATTTTCTATGATGTTGATTGACACCTCGAATTGATTGATTCGATCTTTCAATAGAAATGTATTGGGTACTAAAATATGCATAGAGTTAATTGCTAAAATATAAATGTAATTCAATGGTACAAATTCTCTACTAAATGCTTCAATTATAAATTCAATATAATATACATACATTCAATATTAAATTCGATGCTAAATACCACTTCTTACCAACGTACAAAATTAATTTAAATCAACACGGAATCTATATAAATAAAATAAAGCGAAGGAGCACAATTTCCAAAGAATACTCGCTTGGATTTCTAAGTGAAATGAATATCTGCAGTTTCTTTGCAGCTCTGATGGAACGGAAAGCGTCTCCGATCCGCAAAATAGAAAACCGTGGAGGGTGGCCGGTGAAAAACAGGGGCGGAAGGGTTCTCGATGTCGGGGATGCGGCAGGGAAGGGAAGTGGATCGTCGGATTTCGGACGATCAATTAATAAGAGGAGGATCGGCCACTTTTCAGCTCGGCGGCGGCGTGGGTCTACCCGCGAGAGGGAGAAAGAGAGAGGGAGAGAGTGAGAAGCATGCCGGTTCCTCTCTCGCCCGTTGCTATGTAAATTGAAGAGGTTACACGGTTTTACATATTTCAACAGAGATCCGCGGGGGTGGGCGGGGGGTGTGCGAGGGGGCTGGCGCGGCAGGGAAGACGCGGGAAAAGTGGAGTGGGCCCGGTGTGGCCACTCGAAAACCGCGGGCGAAGCGTTTTGTCGAGTGTTTTATGGAAAGCTTTAGAATTGTAGATTTTCTCTCGCTCCCTGGCGCGGCGCAGCGCTGTGCGGTGCGGTGCGTTCTCTGCGCGGCCGGATTTATGGTCGCCGACACGTTGGAAACGTGTGCCGCGGCACACGGCTGCTACTTTCAGCCCGAGTTGCTCGATAATATAAACGGATATTATTTAAATCCGTGAAAACTCTCCTCGACTCCTCCGGTCTCTGTGGCTCGCGGCTTGGACACGGTTTTTCCAGCCGGGGACTCCGTTCCCCGCATAATCGCGTCAGACACACTTTAGACCGATGATCAATGGTCGGGGGGAGGGTTGACGAGGCGTCTCGAGGGGCGAGCTGATACCGTTTGCTATTGGATTTCAATTGGGAAACGATTACTCCCCTCGGAGTGACCGTTTCGGCTCGTTTGTCATCGACGTTTCCGCGTCTCTTCGTTATCACGCGTTCGACAAAAAAAAAAGTCCGGAAAGGGACTACAGAGATTTGAGAACTGTTCGACGGGGTTTCAGGGTCGCTCTGGGGCTTATGCGAGTGTTCGTGCGGTCAATGGAGGGCTGGAAATCGTTTGATAGAGAAGCTACATTCGAGTGACATTCTTGGAGACAGATGTTCGAGGAAGACGTTGAGAAGTCACTATTTTACACATTAAAATCCTTTTTTTCTATTCGCCGTTATTTTTCTTGAACAAACACCCGCAACCTCCCGACAATAACAAATGGCAATTTTTGGGAATTTTGTTTAGAGAGTGTCGGACGGATTGTTGTGAAACTTGGTCGAGGTTTAAGGTCCAAGGATTACGTATTGAGAGCTCGTTAATTTTTGGAGAAAGAAATGTTGTCTTGGTACGTCTAGCTCGAAATTGAAAATTGTTTGACGTTGGTTCCCGAAGATGGGATAGGGATTTATTTGGCGAGAGACGCGTGTGCGGAGATTGCTGGCGAGCTGGCACCCTCCGACACGCGGAAGGTAAGCCAGAACCCGCCACGTTGGGTACGAAAACCACCGACCGGACAGACATTGCAAATATTAGTTCATTACCAAAAGTGCCGGCGGAACCGGGCAGCACCGCGGAACCGCAGGAACGCTCGCGGTTTATTTAATGACACCCTTCCGCTGCTTTTCAATTAACCTCCCCACCACTCGCGACTACCCCAGAATTTCTCATACCTCGACTATCTCGGACCTAATCCTTTGGTCGCATTTCTACATTTCGCGTTATACGAGAGTCAGATTTTTCTATAATGTACATGTAAGATGCTATTCGATCTCACGGGAAAATTGTCCAGAAATGATCACGACTCGTAAACTATTTACACATTTCACATTATTTACATTCACCTGTTAAAAGAGAAACGACATTCGAGTTCTCTCCAATACTTTTCCCCTTACAATTCTATTAATGAAAACACTTTCAATTTACTCTTTGTTTTTGTCTACTATTATATTCCTTCAGCACGTGTGTCTATCTTGAACGATCTACATGTTCCCTACTATATCGATCTTACAAGACACGGCGCCATGACGCCATGTTTACATTAAAGAAATATATTTTCTTTAAATACAATATATGTACTCACTGAGTGTGGAGATCTGCTTTCCACTCGACAATAACTCATCACTCGTTAGTGGAAATTAAGCAACTTGTTCGGAATAATCACTACACTAAACTGTCACAATCACCGACACGCATTCGTTGACGACTGTCAAACTACTGGACTGTCCTTCGTTCGTATTGTTTACGCGGCGAACCATTTCTCGGGTAACTAACCACCCCCACCACCATCATCGCAGAAGTACTGAACTGTCCTGGGATTGTATTGTTCAAGTAACGCCGAATTCCAATCCCCTTCTACACCACCCTCGGGTACATGATACCCACGAAAAAATTACGCTCTACTTGTTGTCCTCGCGACTTTATCTAGCTGTACGATTTTCTTTCAAGCGTTCGCCATGAGTTTATTTACTTCAATTAATTTATTTCTTATTCAATTATTTTCAATTTATTCAATTCAATTCATTTATTGAATTAATTTACTTCAATTAAATTTTCCTCGTAGCTCGATTTAGCTCTATTTATTTTCTTAACTATTTGTAATGCCTCCAGCCTCCTATATTTATTTTTTCGTAGCTTGATCAAGTCGCAACAATTTTTAAAAATACTCCCACGTCTCGATATAGCTGCATGAATTCTTCTCATAGAATTAGGGTGTCTATAAGGGTGATTTTGCTCGGATTTTCAGCAATTCCAAGAAGAAATGAGCCGATCGAAGGAAAATCGAGTCTCGCGGAAAGCTGTCGCGACCGGAAGTCCGCGAAACGAATCGCATGCCCTGCGATCGTAAATAAAAGGGCGAATCCGCGCGTAGAAGGCCAGGCTGCGTGCGAGCTGTCGTAGCGTGCGTGCACGAGGGCAGGAGAGAAGCCCCGCTACGTAATATACTGGCGTGCGCGCACCGCCGAAGGGAGACCATTTAATAACAATATATCTTAGCCGTCGCGAAAGAGAGACTGCACGAGAACCGCGTCGAAATAAGGAGGACGAACCGGGCCGACTCGGGCCGGAGATATTTTACCATTAGAATCGGTATTTTCTCGGATTAACGCCGACCAACGGGGACGACCTATGTCCCGATACCAAGCTTTCTTCTATTCGGACTCTATTCCCATACTGCCCCTTCTTCGACGAAAACCCCAATTTCGGGTAGGGAGCATCTAGGAATTTTTTTTCGGAGAACTCGTTAACTAAATCGATTTCAAACTTGGGGAGATTCTAGACGTGGGTTTTGAGAATGTGCAGGATTTTTCTCAGGTCGAAATGACCACTTGGCTCAGAGCAATAGCAATTCTCCCACAGGGGTGAGAAATTGCATTGAGGTTTCAGAGGGTACTGATTATTCTATAATCTGCGAAATAATTATTACTAATTATGTCAAGTACAAAATAAAATCTGAGCTCATTCTACTCAGGCTACGATCTCAGAAAGAATACAAGAGAAGCAGAAATATGGCGACGGATGAAGGGCTGCGGTGCCAATTTCCGCGACTGATTAGAGCTGCTTTCCGATCTCATTTTTCCGCGACAGGTCTCGGGAAAATTGCAAAGCGGGGGAAGTAAAAAGCGATGGAGGTAACGAGACAAGTTCTTTCGTCGCCAGGACAAATTGGAGGCTGGCCCGATCGCTGGAGCTCGTTAGTCGTCTCTCTCTCGATACTCCCACGCGAAATAGTCTCGATACTCGGGCCGCGTATTCCGGAGGAAATGACCGGTGGTACGTTGCTAACGAGACAAGAACCTAATCGGAGGAAAAAATCGAAAGCTGCTCGTCAACGACGTTGGAACAAGACGGTTGACAATTTCACGGTACATTAGCTGGCCGGTGGGTGGGTCCAGGGTGTCGCGGACGCCGCGAACTAATTATGTTTTTAATTAATCACCGTTTCGCGGGCCAAAGTTGACTCGGTCGTGCTCGTTACTAAGGCCCGTTAATAACGCTGTCCGTCGATGGGACGCGACGACGCCCAGCACGACAAGATGATTTGCTCGTTATCTTTGAGCAGACGACGGATATCGAAATAATCCTACGAGCGGAGTAAATGACCCGGAAACCGTCACTGACGATCACTAAAAATAGTCCGACCACGGCCGAGCTGGGAACTGCTCGTTAACGCCAAACGCAGCGTCGTCAAGCTTCGGATTTTTTGTCTCGCAATTATTAAAATTACAAAAAGATTTTTCAGAGACATATACTGAGAATTTCAAAAGATACAAACACATAAGAATAGCGAGATTGTAGGATAATGGGGGAAATGATCAGGCTCGAGAATGTAGTTAGCGGGGAAAAAGATAGAAAGGTCGAAGAGTGGTTGGAGAAGTTGAGGAAAAAGAGAGCATAAATAAACCAAAGGGAATACCAAGGCAAAAAATGTAAAAGTTAGGGAATGGGGAAGGAAGCAATAAGTATGGAATTAAGTGGGTTAGTGATAATTAGGAGACTAAGGAACGCGTGAGACATAGAAATGAATGAGAGAAGGTATGGATCGAATGTGTGAAATGAGATAGTTTCGTACAGATAGGTTAATGTAAACCAAGTCACATTTCTTAGCTGTAAGGCTGAAATAAAGCAAATTATTATATACCGAGACTTCTGTGAAAATCCCGGAGAATTTCAAAAAATTCGATACATCAATACAATGTTTTTATTTTTTCATTATTTTTTATCGAACTTTTAGCAGCTTATTCGTGGCATTTTTCTAATTAGAACGACACTAGACACGATATAATTTGAACTGCATTTAATATTTTCATTCACGCCTGGGCAGCTTGTGCTCCGAGAGTCGATGACGTCTCGTGTTTACACGCGGTGTCCTTTTCTCCGTTCGACGCGTCACAAAGAAACAGGAGAACCACAATTTCTAAGAAACAGCGCGGACCAGACATTTGTTTTTAGATCAAGGCTTTACTTTACATTCATTTAAAAATTGTCTGGTTATCCAAAAAGTACCAAGCTGATTACATTGAATTTGTTTATCAACTTTCGGAGTGTTAATAGTCCTTCGTGCGTCACCAAGTTCGCTTTCAACAGCGGTTCTTGATTGTGAGCCTCACCGGTCGCATTTGGTGGCGCCGGCCCGGCAAAACGGTTCGATAAATAATTCGGCCAGTTAATAAAATAAATGCCGTGCCTCGTCGGTTCGTTCGACCGAAGGCTCGACTTTACGATTCCAAAGATTTATCGCGCGCGAGGCCGCAGATAGTTAACGCGTCCTCTACCTTTTGCTCAGCCGCCTCTGCTTTACGAGTTTCCAGTTCCTTGATCAGGACAGATTATAACGGCGAGCGCTAACTGTCCGTGAGCATCGTTTATTCAATTCGACGGACAAAGTAGCTTTTACCGTGCATCCCGATTTAACTCGAGACCACTGCCTCGGTGGAACTCGACACATGTCTTCAGGTAGAATTTCGAACAATGGAGGATGGAAGCGCGACGACTTTAGCCACGATTCGCGGAGTATATCCTTAATCAATATATCGTAGTGACGTATTTCCTCCGGGGAATGTCTCGATAGGGTGGATTGCGTAAGGGTTGTTTGCAGTCGGTGCATGTGTTGCTGCCATTATCCATGACATAATTTCTCGGCGAATTCTCTTTCTATTAAATTAACTTCGTGTCATCCTCTATTTTCGCCCTTAATTAATACATCCCTATTCTCTTGAAATGTTTTCGAGAACAAACATTTTATTTCGGAATTTTCTCGTATCATATCTCAATAAATTCAATCTTAGTATTATTATAAAAATATGTATAAGAGCCAAATCTTTAACTCGAGAAGGTAAAAAATATTGACGAAATTAAGCCTCTCAAAAATCGATATACTAGAAACCTGTATGAATAATTTTCAAAATTGTTTTTATACGTAAGGGTGAGTTTTGGGTGTTTCTCGATTGGTTAGCAGAGGAGAATAAATTTGCGCGGGTGGGAGGAGGGGGAAGAATGGGTTTCTTGAAACGGTCCAGCGATTTGATCGGACGACAGCGAGGAGCGCGACGAAACGGTTAATTCGATTCGACGATCGTTGCCGCGATAGCCGAGCGTGTTAAGCCGGCAACTATCAAGCGGCACGCTAATTGCGTTCAAACGAACTGTCAGCGGGTCGACACGCACGCGTGCTCGCAGCTCGCATCTAAGCCGCGCGTCCCGCGTGCAAATGCGCGCATTATGATTAATGCCGTCATACGCGTGTGCACGGCTCCAGGCTTCGGCTTGTCAGCGTCCCGCAACCACCGGATACGCCAATTACGCTTCCGTCCAAACGTTTATTGCCATTGACTCTCTGACGTTTCTACTCTTGTGTCCACTTCTCTATCCCTTTCTCACCGCCCGAAACTATCTCGTTCTTCGATCCAGAACCAATTACTATTATCCTCTCGTACACGAATTTATTAACGCGAAACATCTTCCTCTGCAAAATTCTAAGCTACGGGCATCTTCAATTGATTAATATATTTTTCGGTAATTATATAGAAAAGGTCTGCGTACTCCGATTTTGATGAAATTTTAATATGTTATAGATTTAGACATTTTGAACAACTTTTTCCTGTTGCAATATAGGGGAGTCGCTTTTAGTTTTTGAGATATTTGCAAAAAACCGGGGCAGGAATACGAAAAATTCAATACAGTATTCGCGATAGTTTTTTGCAAATATCTCGAAAACTAAAAGCGACCCCCCTATATTGGAACAGGAAAAAGTTGTTCAGAACGTGTTGCTGCATAACATATTAAAATTTCATCAAAATCGGAGTACGCAGACGTTTTCTGTATAATTACCATTTTTTCTCAGCTTTGACTTACTTTATTTTTTCTTTAGGAAAACTTCTTTTCCATTTACCAGCAATCTGGTAATTGGAATAGGCTTTTTAGAATCAAGCATCAACGCGTTGAGGATTTCTCAATACATAAATCAACAGATTTTGGAATTAATATAAAGCACCAAATTCTTCTGAGAATATTATTTAAGAGAAGATTATTGATTGTCTGTTCCGCACAATTTTTAATATCAGGCAATCAATATACTCCAACAATGTTGAAAATTTTATTATGAGCAACATTTTAGGATGTTGTAAAGAATTGTTGGCCCATTCCGAGAACGTTTCGCACGTCCTCGAGACGAGAAATTTACTAGAACAAATGATCGATTACCCCGGCAATGATTCACAGATCGATTTCGAGAATCTGCAATCCCTTATCCCGAAGATCGTCGCTCGCGTGACGGGATGATCCCTCAGGGGAATAGGACGACCGTCTAGACGTGGATCGTTGATCGCGCGACAGAAGGATCGGGATCCATCGCTGGATAAATACGTCGATTCGTTCTACGAATCGGTCGCTCGTGCCAAACGTCCTGACCCGAAAACAGACCCTCCTAATGACCCTGTTGCGAAACGATACGGGCTCGATCACGACGATCGTCGGTTACGCCACGATCCGGGACCCAACAAATTGATCCCACCGCATTTATGCCTGGTCGTGTGCATTCGCTGAAATGATGCTGTGCGATCTATCGATTATATTCCAAAAGTGAGTAGAGCTCTTTAAGAGAGCGCGAAGATTAGAAGAATTTAAGAGTGAAAGATTTATATTTGGCTCTTGTGTCTTAGAAATGATTCCAAATTCCTTCATCCGCGAGGAATTATTCAACGAATTTACCTACTTCTTTGGATATTGTAAAATTCACACACACACACACACACACACAAATACAACCCCTCCGATATTAAAATTTCCTATAAAATCATTTTAACTCGCAATTAAACCCCTAATTTGGATAGATATATCCTAGTTATTTTTATAAATTATTATGAAACAGTCTCTTTTAGTGTTCCGTAAACGTTCTAGTGTTAATAAACGAATCCCTTTGGACGGGGCTTCAGGATTTCTGCTTGAAAATTGCATCCACCCCTGTCCCACGACTAGACCAACCCCCTACACGGTTAAACAGCCCTCTGGAATCTTTTACCCGGATCCGTCGTCGACGCAGTGCTCGAGGACCGTCGACGGTGCAGGTCGACGTGACGGGGGTGGGTCTGGGGGTGGATCGAGTACGCGCGAAGATGGATAGAGAACGACGTGGCTCGTAACGACGGGGCTCAACTTTATGAATATTATTTTCCAGCAGATGTCCCCGACGATAGAAGCTCGTCGACGTTGTCGTCGTCGTCGGTAGTAATTAATGACGTCTCCGGAGCGAGAGAGAGAAGCTGATTCTCGAAAGAGGAGAAGAATGGAGGGGGCGAAAGAAACTAGGGTGGTTCGCAGGGGTGAGAGAATTTCAGAGGTGAACGATAAGGAAAAGCGGCATAGGGGCGGGGGGAAAGGTATAGCAAAACCGACGAAGCCGGATAGCGAGCGACAATGCGCCGCGAATTATCCCGGAATGACGGGGTAGTTTTAAAGCCAGGAAGCCGACATTAGCGCATTGATAGCGGGCCCGCGCGGACTGCCATCGGCCCGACCATTAATATTACTTAGTTTACGGCCGGCGAGGGTGGTCGGATCCGTCGCTTCGCCGGTTTCCGTGTTTCGGATCCGTTCCACGAAACCCTACCCTTATTTACCGACATTTTTCGGGGGTTGGAGAGGAACTACGCTTACCGGGGAAATTGAAAAACCCGACTTCTTGTCCCGGGGATAATCAACCGACTGTGTAATTAAAACTGATGTTCGGAGACGAATTAACAAGCGTCGGTGTTGCTCGAGTCGCTTGATGAATGAAACATTTGCTTCTTCTAATTGGAAGATTCTTTTTCAATTTGTGGTACAAGGATGTAGGAATAGTTATCGATGATATACACGTTTCTCAGTCATTGACTCAATTTCGAAGACTTCCAATGAAATTATGAAATTGGAAACGGTAGAATTTAAAGGATTTTAATAAGGAAATTGTTAAAGACAGAAAGACAAGTAGAAGAGAAAGATAGAATTTCCATGAAGATTCACAGTCAACTGAAAAATTGTTTCAAATGATTGCTACTCGTAAATTACTTTAAGAGATGTATGAGCGCGACAGGATCTGATACGAGGATTGAATGTAGAAAAACGTGGAAACTGATTTTTTTGCGAGGCAAGGGGTAGGTTTCCGGCTTATGAGATTTAATGGACGGTACCGTCGGAAAGACAAACGAGCGGAATAACTTCTGCGACTCTGGATTTCGGTTTCGCTGGTGGCGGATCAACGGCGACAAATCATCGGGATTAGAAACGGACAGAGAGATCTGTGCGGGGACCTGGCAGACAGAGAGAGACAGTGAAAGAACGAATCGAAAGAGAGCGAATAACCAAGAGAGGAGGAGGGGGAGGGTTTGCAAGCCTCCGCGAGGTTGTAGAATCAAAAGGACAAACAATTAATAACCCCAGGCGGCGACGATTAATCAGAATTTAACTCGCAGTTAAATACTCGCTCGACGCCGACTCTCGTAGCCTGGGGGTGGCGTTGGGGGTGGTTGGGGGGCGGTGGGGGCGAGGGTGCACGCAGGATAAACAAAGGTTTACATCAGTGTCAGTCGCAACAAGTCCGAATTCGTCTAGGGTTCTCGGCATGAATATTCACGGTGCTCGCTCGTCCGTCCCTTCCAGCTTCCACCACCCCCTTTCAACCCCTCATTTCATCTGTCTTTCTCTCTCGCTCTCCGGGGTAGGTTGTGTATCGGTGTGCACGCGGGTCCGCGACCATTTGCCACCCCCTGCGATATCCATCGAACGGCTACCAGTCAAAGGCTGAAATCACAATACGCGTTTGTCCGGTTGACGAAGTCGACTCGGGAGCCGGCAGAGAGAGCCGCTAAAGCAAATAGAACGAGACGGACAGCGGTGATCGAGCCAGAAGGGTGGACACCCACGTGAAGAGGGGAGCTGGGGGTTGGAGGAGCGGCAATGGTCATTGCCTTTGAATTGGAAATTACGTTTCGGACGGTCAAGTGTCGATTTTCACCCTCGCGCGAGCGCGGATCCACCACGGGGGTTCGCACCTTTCTCTGATGCCGCCTCGATTCACTTCAAACTACCCCCCGACACCCCCTGAGAGAGATAGACGGGGATAATGAAGAGGGAAACTGGATACAGTCTCCGGACCCTGCTTACTGTTTTAAATCGAGTGCTTTAGACGATCTACAAAGGAGAAGAATACACATGTTTGTGGATACAGAGAGCAAGATCTAGAGCTAGCACCACACAAGATAAAACTGGAAACAGAAGCGTAGAAACATTGAAAAAAATCTAGAAAGACCCTGACTCAGAAAGAAAAATTAATTGGTTGACATCAGCCAAGGCCGAGTACTATAGGGGTGGTGAAGATGTCGAGAAGATATTTCTAGTGCAAGAGCAAGATCTAGAGGAAGCACCCCATAAGATAAAAGGGAAAATAAAAAAGTGAAAAAATATGGAGAAAAATGATCTGAACTTGAGAATGGAAAAAGCAAGAATTAAAGAGATCGTAAGAGCTGTTCCACTTAATTTTCAGGCATCTGAAAGGGTGACAGCAAATACTATGGTTAAGATCATTTGAGGCAGAAGTTGGTCTCTCGATGTAGCAGGTCCGTGAAGCGAAAGAGGATTACAGCTCCCCGTCGTCGAAAAGGAGTTGGAGGCCGGTTCGTGTCGCGGGGATGGAAAACAGTTCCCGGGGGTTGGTGTATAGCTATGGCGGCGGTGGTGGTGCACGCGGGACCATTTCCCAGCCAGTCGAATGATTTAATCCCCGAATGATGGACGGGCACGTCGCGACGATGATCTGCGTGCCGTGAAGTGACAAGTGGTTAGGATCACGGTTGAAACCTCGGTGCGGCGGATGACGGGGGTGGCTCGGGAGGGGGGTGGGTTCTCTCTCGTCGGTGGTCGACGTCGGTGTCGTATCGGTGACGGGACACCCGGGGGCTGCCCGGCGCGGCGTGGCGGATGGATTTGAGGGGGTGGTGCGTGGCTCGCACCGTACAAATCACGCGGGCATTACGGCGTCAAGCGCCGGACTCAACGTGTCGCGCGACCGGAAACTCGATGCTGGACGGTAATGCTGATTTATCGGAAGCGCGAGCGACGCCCGCGGCTGCCGCAACCGCTCCCGGTTGATATTTTTGCGATCACGCGGGTCCTGCGATACCCAGCCCTCCATAAAACCCTAGACTCGCTCTTCGTGAACTGGTCGGACAGCTCTGAGCGCCAGATACTCGTCTCTAGACCTTCCTGAACTTTCACAATTTTTTTTTGGGGTGAGAAAATGTTTTATGGAAAAGTTGTTATATACGTCTTAACGTCTACACTTTCATCTATGCACCCTCCAAATTTCATTGGGCTATTCGTAAAATTGCCAATGTAACGGCGTATCTACCAGAGCAAGTTTACTGAGGTAGAAAGATATCCTGAGCAGGAAGAATGAACTTTCACAATTTTTTCTTGAGGTTAGAAAATGTATCATGGAAAAATTGTTATATACGTCTTAACCTCTACACTTTCATCTATGCACCATGTACGGACGCGGCGTTGACTTCATTGAAGCGCATTTACAGGAAGAACTTCGACAATTCTTTTGGGGGGTGGAAACATTTTTCAGGCCCCAGTCTAAGCCAGTTAGACTATTTCCAAACCACTGTTAGGGGTTGCTACACGACGCATTTAGGTACGCATGATGTTTCCTACCTTTCGAGATGTTTCACGATATCCTCGTAGGCAGCTCGGCAGTTTTCCCAAACGGTCCCGGACCTGTGGATCACAAAAAAGGGACACTTGAGACAGACGACGAGTGAAACGCGAACAGGATCCGTCGCTCGGAGTCCTTCAGCAGAAAGAAGAACGTCGGTGGGAGGATGGTAACAGAGGGGGTGACACGAATCAAGGGGAGAAGACCATGGAACGGGGGACACCGGGGTTGATAAGCGAATCGGTTAATTATAAGCCCTGCCACGGGATATCCTCGAAGGAAAGTGGATACGCGGAGTTGATTAAGAGTCCTCCTCGTTCCGTCTCGTCTTTCGTTTGTCCTTTGACTCGATCGTCGTGCCTGGTCCCGACTCTCGAAACGAAGACGATGGACGCTTTGAAGTCTCCCGGGCTGATTAAAAAAGACGTCGTCGCTAGGCTCGGCTAATTTACTCTCAACGCTGGCTATCGACCGCCAGAAAAAGAAATAATCGAGATGGGAGTGAATAACTAGTCGGTAGAGTCACGCAGACGTCGCGGAGCGTCCGGATGTCCAACGGTCCCGGAAAGTGAACGGTTCGATACGGAATAGAGAACAGACTGTTTAAAATTTCAACCCTTCATCTCCAACAGAAGGGTAGTTACAGGGTGAACTTCATAAATCAGTTTCGACGAAAATTCAAGATATTAAAAGTCAGGAAAATGCACATTTTGCATTGAAGTGTAGAAGCAACACCATTTAAATATTACAGTATCGGTGTAAGTATTGTTCACGAATTTTTTCAAATTTTTCTGTCAGGTGGGTCGTGGTAGAAAAAACTAGAAATCATGTTTCTCGATGTTTGGATGTCGAACGATTCGAGAAAGTGGACGTTCGATAGGAGGTAGGGCTAACGATGGACTCTAGGTTCTGCTGGGTGGCAAGAAGGATGCGGGGGCGAGGCTCGAGGCTGAATTAGAGGGTGGCGATAGGGCAACGGTGGTGACGGCGGTGCGCCAGGATGGGGTTGCGTTGAATTAATCATATTCCGGTGTTTGTCGTGCCGCCCCCAGACGTAATCCGTCTTACCTCCCGGTCTCTCTGTCTTTCTCTCTCTCTCCTTCGCGCTAGCACTCCTCCACGATAGATTTGCATTTTAATTAAAAGCAAAGCGCTGAAATCATAATGCGAAACGTGCGGCGCCGCCTTCGTCGCGTCGTTCCGCACATAGCACGCGTTCTGCCTTGGAAGGACACGGTCTGTCCGCTTCGAGAACCTGTCCCGTGACGTTCGAAGGAATCAGGGACGTATCCCAACCCTTTTAGAGGCTCCAAAATTTTTTCAGAATTTTTTTCGAATTTTTAGAATGGTGTTGTCTTGAGAAGACACGGTATGTCGGCTTCGGGAACCTATCCCGTGATGTTCTGAAAATTCAGAAGGGTGGTTCAGGTCTTTCTGGAAGTCTAAGAATTTTTTCAGAATTATTGTGCGAAGCAGGGTCGTCTGACTTCCAGTTGGTTGGAAGAATAGGTAAAAATCGAGGTAAAATCGAGAAGAACGGAGAGGAGAGATCTGAAGCGAGTCTAATGGCGACTGGGTGGAGGCTAATTGCAGCAGGCGGATGTAATCGAAAATTAAGGCGAGCGTCTGTATCCTCGGAAGCCCCCGGTGGCTGAGGCCGAGGTCTTAGAGAAGAGGGTCCCGCCGCTAACGGCATCTATTAGAAACGCGTTAACAAATGCCAGGATTAGTCCCGCAGTTTACCCTCTCCAGAGGAACAGGGTACTCCTTCGACGCTCCACCCTGCATCGCCTGCTCCTCCCCCCACCACACAACCTCCTCGATCGACTCCGAAACGCGTAATCCGCGATATACGTCTCGGCACCGCCGGGATTTACTCGTTCGGTTTACCGAAACGGACAGAACCCCTCCGACGGGAATCTGGGGAATAAGACACGGTGTCTGGATCTATCTACCCCTACCGAGCATGTCTCAATACGTTAAATAATACCTTCTCAATAGTTTTTAAACATTAAATGATTGGGTCTTGTGGCGTTTATTGCATGAGACTGGTAGGATGAAGTTTGTAAATTTTCTGGGAGGTGTACAAATTGTTTATCAAGATATTGTTATATACATTTTGAAGTGTGTACTTTCATCTACATACCCTGTAAATTTCATCGAATAATCTGTAAAATTGCGGACGTGACTGAATCCATTAGAACAGGTAAAAGGTGCATTAACTACCTTTCTGATCAGATCCTTGAACCTATATGAGACGTCTGTTATTTATGAGAAGTGAACCGTGCCCTTTAGAAGGTCAATATTAATCCTGAAGATAGCTCATACTATGGGTACCTACTGTGTCAAAGTTTGGCCAAGTCGGTCTACCAGTTTTCAAGAAATAATTAATTGAACACTGATTTGAGGCTTAACGATGGGGGTAGCTTTGCAGGGTAGAGCACCGTTAATTTTCCTCGGTTTTGAGGGAAGATGGTCAAGAGGTATATCGGAAAAATCTCCGGTTTTGACCTACCTAGTCCGCGGGGCGAGAAGTAAGATCGGCGACGACGGGATCGCGTGGCAAACACGCGGAAGAAGGGTGCCTCGGTTGAGGTCGCTCGGGTAAGGTAACTCGAGCCGAGTAAACGACCTAGAAGGAACGCGCGAGGCACCCGAGGAAACGGACTCCGGAGCCGGGCCATCGTCGCGTCGACTCCGATGGAAGGCAACGACGAGAGAGGGAAAGAAAAAGATCAAGCAGTGTCGAGACCCCTTGGATTTCCACGGCTTCGCCGTCTCTTCCAATCCTCTTAAACTTGTATTCTTTTGGCCTCGCCGGCCCTTCGTTACGACCTACCCCGCTACAGGACGAGTCCGCGCGCGCGGAAGAGCTTGGAGAAACGAGCAAATCCAATTTCCGAATCGCAGCCCGGCCCGAAACGAGCCCGCGAGCCCTCCGCCTCTCTGTTTTTCCTCGCTATCGCCTTCAATCGACGAATCGACGGGCCTTCTAATCTGACGGCGAGGCTTCTACCTGTTAACTTTTCCCTTGACACCCTAAACGCACCCCCTCGCTGCAGATCTATCTTCGACGCGAATGGTTTAATCCTCGTACGCTACTCAGAATTTCTTTATCAAAAGACCCTGGGTAATTTATAATTTATTGTTTTGTCATGGCAAGAGTTAATTCAGGCTTCATATAATTTTTACTGGAACGTGCGCTTCGATAAAGAAGAACGTTTAAGAAAATTTTTTTAATTCTCAATATCTCAGTTGAAACTGACAGTATGAATTTATACATCAATTCAATGAGTGTCTAGGACGAAACACCACCTTTCTTTTACTCTACTATGAAACATTTTTAATAGCAAACGTGGTCTCGAACCAAATGATTCAAATCCGAATCGAAACGTTTGGGTATTCTTACAAATCATTTCCATTTTAACTTCAATGAGTGTAGCGAAAGGCTGAAGGAAGTAAAAGGTGTGGAACAACATCTAAACGTGACGTCAACAATGGTAGTGAACTAGTTAGCAGGTCGATCACATTTAAAAGACTCACCTCGCAAGCGCCTCCATGTTGGACATGTTAGGGTTAACTTTCAACCCCTGCTCGGCACGCGCTTGTGCCTGAGCCTGCAGGTGGTGTGGCAGACTAGCTGGCGAGAGGATGGCAGTGTGTCCTGCACCAGGGTGCCCACCTAGTTGCATGAACTGCATGTGGCTGAGGTGTGTGGGAGGGTGGTTGTACCCGTTTGCTAGCAACGGGGACTTCTCCATCCTTGGTACATCTGAAACCAAAAGATAATAATCATGAGAACATGAAAAGATGTTCCAGAAACACATGAAACAAAATAAAAAGATCGAAGGCAATCATGGCATTTCCAAGACCTAAAATAGTTTTGGGATTATTTTCTTCGAACAACAAATAAATGAATGAATGCGAGCACTAACAATTTGGACTACATAGGGACCCTCCTCATTTTTACACCAACCCTCCGCCAACCCTTGACCTCCCAGCTCAACGTCCCCAGCGCAAATACGTCCCGCAGTATTTGCAATCGGATCGACATGATCTAGATCCAGCGATATATCTTCGTCAGTGGGAACGTTTAGGGGATGATTGGCCGCCAAACAGGTCAGGCTAGATCCCCAACAAGATATCCGCAGAGCTCGTGATCTCGGCGATCGTATTGCACGTTGTTCCGCGGATCGAGAATCGAACTCGTTTACTTCGAAACGATTCGACGATTATCGTTTGCACGGGTCCCTCGGACGAAGAGGACGCTGAAGACGATGCTATTGCTGGGCCCTGGATTGGGAGGATTGCGAAGGTAGATAGAAAGAGAGAGGGAGAGGAGTGGAGGGGAGGAGGGTCGGAGGTATCGAGGCTAGCAAGGAAGGGGGTAGAAAATGAGCGGTGCCTATTCATTACAAATTATCTAAATGGCAGTGATTTCGGCGGACCGGCTGGCCGTTTGACGAGTAAGTGGCGGGTTCGCTGGTCAGTGACTGTCGATCGTGGCCGCTGCCACACCGAATGGCAGTCGTCCGACGGGTCGGGGCATGGCGGTTTGACAACCACTGGTGGGACCCGGCCCATGACCGGCCCTAAAATTGGACTTATTACAACTTATAGAGCGCGATTTGAACGCTCCGCTCAATAACATACATTATCCCCAATCCATATGATTTAATGAAATCCCTCTAAACTCTCCACTTAGCCTCAGTACCTTCTCGCGCGGTGCACTCCCTTCTTTTTTCGTGTATGTGCTCTGCGCGCAGATTGCTACGTGTGCACGGAGAGACGGGAAAAGGGAGACCGAACGAGAGAAGGATCGAGCGAGACGGAGAGAATGAAGAAGAAACGAGGATCGAACAGGGGGTCGGCGGGGTGACGAGGGGGCCGAGGAGAGTCGGCGTGGCACGTTCCGATCGGCAGAGGATGCTTAAAACGCTTGTCCGCCGATTTTTATAACCCCGACAATAGGTATTTGCGGCGGTCGCGATCTCTCGCTCGACCGATGAAGACGTTTCGAAGTATAACCATCGGACCACGGCTCCGTTCGTACACCACCCTTCGCGGAATCGCGACCGAAACGATCTCGAGACTACGTGTGGATGGATCGAGGGAGGAATGAATCGTTCTCGAAAAAAGATCCGCAGAAGGATATCTGGTCGCGAATCGCCCCGAGCCAGACGAGAGGGACGATAAAACACAATTTGAGCTAAAGACCGCGCTCCTATAACTTCCCACCCCTGCCCCCGCGCAAGTCGGACCAGCGCCGACGCCACCGCCTTTGCCCCTCTCGTAGCTGATGAGGTGACAACCCATAATTATACAGACCGCTTTCTGTCTGGCCTGACTGCAGTGGCATGCAGAGGAGAGAGGCCTCCATCATCCACCTCCTACCCACGTCCCCTTGCTCTTCTCCTCCGACCCTGCCTGCTGCTTCTTCTTCCTCCTCTTCCTCCTCCTCCTCTTCTTCTTCTTCTTCTTCGACTTCTACGGACCTGCCCTCGTACTCTACCACCGCGTGTCCCTCTGACTCTCCTCTTTCCTATCTGACCATCTCGCCTTTTTCACCCATCTTCACCCTGACGCCCCCACCCCCTATTCACTCTCACACACTCTTTCTTCCTCGCGCTCTCTCTCTATGCTCCGTCACCGAGAGACGCATTCGATGCTGTTTGCCGAAGACGACTGTGATCGTGAAGAACTCTTAATGGAGCCTTGAATAGCAACAATTTCGATTAAGAACCAACAAGTCACCCCCCAGTTATCTAGGAATTTTTTAAAATTGCTATGTTAAACGAAAGTATTTTTCGTACGTTATTAAATTTGTCTATGTTTAACAATTTGGTGGGTTAAATATTCATGAGGAAATGGCGTCAGTTTTATAGACATAAAATTAAAAACTTCTAGAGAGAGGTGGAAAGAAATGTTTAATAATTTAATAATTTTAATATTGAATTACTACGACTAGTGTTTATGATTCGTCACAATTTGGGACAACAAGAAGAAAGAACTTTCCTAATATAAAAATGTACAGTATACGTGTAAAAATGAATTTGAGGATAAAAATGGTGGAAGACACGAGGGACGCAAGCCTAAAACGAGGAGGATGGGGGTGTGCCAGCGACCCTAGGCGTCGCCTCCCCCGCAGCCCTCTCTTGGTCCTGGAACGAGCAAGCTACTTCTTTTACTGGTGTTAATTACAAAACGCGAGAATAAATTGCCGGGCTAAATGAGTGCCCGGTGCGTCCCCCTCTATCGTCGCGTCCGTTCCCCGGCGACGGACAGATGAATGGAAGGCGAGTCCGTCTACACAGGTGGAATTTGTTATGCGTCGCGAACACGGGCCTTTACTCGTGGCGAGCCCTTGGCCGACAGCTGGAAATCACTCGGCGAGATAATGCTATGGCCCTCGCAGAACGCGATGAAGATCATGCGAAGGAAACGGGCTGGTCGATGAAACACGGTGGGAAAATCGTCGATCCTTTGTCTAATCCTAACGATCGCCAGAGGTGACACAAAAATCCAATTTTTAATCAAATTCTAATTGCTGAAATTCTATAAATTTTAATATACTGTTGATTGCCTGATTCAGGGGTTAAAGAATTTTTAAAATAACTTATTTTCGCAGTTTTTCCACCTGGAGGTTTTCGAGTAGAAAATTATCCAACAAATTCGTCCCATTAGGTAGCTATTAAATAAAATAAAAGTTATTTCAAATTTTAACAAGTTTGATACTTAATGTGGAAGAGGTTGAAAAAATTAAAATTTTAAGAAACAAATTGAAAGAAGAGACTAGGGCTTATACATTTATTTTAAAAATGTTGATCATCTAATTAGTTGTAGTCACAGTCGAACGCCTATGAACACACCTTTATAGCACACATTGTAAACCTGGAAGGCCAAATTTGAGTGGATCGATACATTGAATAATTTCAAATAGAGCCTCTACTTTTAACATGTCTTTTAACATCATCTTCCAATATTCTTTTCTAATATCTGCCCGCTGTCTACATCAGAATTGCAATACCGTTCAGCACAATAATAAGCAAGAAATTAAAAAATTCTTTCGGGGAAAGTAGCAGATAGTTCTACAGTGAAAAACACGTTCGCAGCCTCCTTATTTTCACCAGAGTAGAACCACCCCATAAAATTGCCTACAGCCGATAGAACACCCTATGTACTCGAACAGCTTCACCCACAGAGTGACCGGTGTACCCTGACCGAGCAGGTCGAGCCCGTCGTCTTCCCTTTGTGCTTTTTTCGCCAGTCCGCAAAGGAGATCTATCCACCGTGCGATCCCTGGCCCGACTGACCGAGAGCAAACGACGTGAAATTATTTGGAAAATTTCCCCTTTGTCCCGGGGACGCTCTCCCCGTGGGACGAGCCCCGTGGACCTTCCGCGCTATTGTTCTTACTAAACGACCACGAAAACCGATGACAGCTTCGGCACTGATCACTTGACCACTGTGGATACAAATCAAGATCGAGATCTTCGAAGTCAGCAAATATTTGGACTCTAAGAATCCTCAAAACATACTTTTCTAAAGGAAATATTTTCTAATACATTGCAAAATTGCTTTCAATTGAATCGATCGAACCGGTGCGCCGAAAATATTAACTTTGTTTAAACATACGATCGACAAATAAAAAGAGAAGTTATTTTCTAAAGGATCATACAGATTGTTCAAAATTACAAGCATGTTTTCTCAGAAATATAATTCTTCGAAGGCAGCTTCTCTTCTCAAAGATATAATTTTTCAAAGTCGCTACAAGCATCTTTTCTCAAAGATGCAATTCTTCAAAGTGCAATTCAAAGTGAAATCCTTTAAAATGCAATTCCAGCTACAATACAATTCAAGGTGCAATTATGGGTACAATTTCAGTGTAATTCTTCAAAGTGTAGATCAAAGTAAAGACCTTCAAAATGCAATTCCAGGTACAATGCAATTCAAGGTGCAATTACGGGTACAATTCCAGTGGGATTCTTCAAAGTGCAGTTCAAAGTGAAATCCTTCAAAATGCAGTTCCAGCTACAATTCAATTCAAGGTGCAATTACGGGTACAATTCCAGTGGGATTCTTCAAAGTGCAGTTCAAAGTGAAATCATTCAAAATGCAATTCCAGCTACAATACAATTCGAGGTGCAATTATGGGTACAATTCCAGTGGAATTCATCAAAGCATCGACAATTCCACCAATCGAAAATTAAATAAAATCGTCTCTATTCAACTTTGAGGCCTACTAGAAGACTTGGTCAACTATATGCATTACTTTCTCGGATACTATGGAATATTGTGGACAACTATGACATTGTAGAATACAATTCCACGTCCTCTTTCAAGCTATTTGCGCGGCGGCATGTATCTGTTTACCCTCGGTCCCTCGAAAACCCTCGGATTTAACCCTCGAACACCTTCCCCTGCGACATCTCGAGGGGGTGGTGTTGCGGCCCTTTTAAGTGGCTTCGACTTGCCACCACCCCTCAAGTTCCTTCATTCTTTCCCGACAATCCTTCATCCGCCCCCGCTCGGGGGCTTCGATCCCGATCGAGATCGGCAGCCGAACTCTCGCGTACGCGGGCGAGAATCGCGCCGTTAGCGTGCACGTGCATCCAACATTGTTCCCCCGGCGTGTAGTGGTACATAAACACGAGACGGGAAACACAGTTTCGCGCAGGAGGAATCCGGTTTTTCAAGTAATCGAGAGAGTCGAGAAGCCGGGCAGGCAGGCAAGCAGGCAGGCAAGCAGGCAGGCAGGCAAGCAGGCAGAAAGGCAGGCAGGCAGAAAAGCAGACAGGCAGGCGGGCAGCCATCGAGGTAGCTCCCTTTGCGTCCAGTCTGGAAAGAACCGAGGAGAGAGTGGATGCCATGGGTATGTACACCTCCTCCTCGCTCCTCCTTCGCTCGATGGTCTTCTTTCCTCGCTTTCCTCTTTTACCACACCCATTCTTCTTAATCGCTCCACCGGCCACGTATTGAGACGTACGTCCTCGCTGTCTCGCGGGCTACAACCCGATCCAGAACCCCGTACTCCTCTACTCCCCCCTGCACAGCTAAGTTTTTGACCGATTGGACAACGAGGCTTTGCCCCATTCAGACTTTAATAGCGACTGTCGCGTAGAAACATTTGTGTTCAGCTGAATCCTTTAATAGCTGCCAATCGAGTGCTGTCTATTCACTTTTTAGCAATTCTTCTTTCCTTGAATTTAGCGTTTTATATACCTACCAGAGGAATAGCTCCATCGAGCCTGCTGAGAATCTTAATAAAAATCCCACTGGCCTTATTCGAGGCAGTTTGCGAGAGCTCGATGGAAATTGAAGAGACCCGTGTAGATAGAGCTATCAAAAATTCACCGTACAATTTTTTAAAATAAAATTTATTTTCATTTAGCTCTCTTTCTCCATAGAATCCCACTGGGCCCGTGCAGATAGAGCTACCAAAAATTCACCCTACAATTTTTTAAAATAAAATTAATTTATATATAATTTAGCTCTATATATAGCTATATATAATTAATAAATTAATATAGCTATATATAATTAATCAAATATATAGCTATATATAATTTAATTTAGCTCTCTCTCTCTTGACAGAAATCTTCGATTGCAGTTCGCGAAAGCTCTAGGAAGAATTGAGGATACTGTCTCGTACAATGAGTAACATTTACATAGTTTGGAAGATCCAGGATCCATCGATACAGGATCCAGGGCGTCTGATGCCTGGAAGAGTGATCTCCCGAACGAAAAAGAGGCTATGGGAAAGAGAGTTCACCGAAGGGGAATCGCGGCGATAAAACGGCGAAGGACGGTCAGCCGGGGTCGGGGGAAGGTTCCGTGCGTATCATCATCATTTTCGGAATAAAATATGCGTCCCTTTCTCTCAGGTGGACCGCGTTCGTTCTCCGAGTGGAGAGCCGATTCGGGTTCGTTGGGCGCTCTTCTTCTCTCTCCCTCTCTCTTCCTTTCTCTCTCTCTCGCTCGCTCGCCTCTTCTCTGCTCGACCAAATCCGAAATCTAGCCCGCGGGCTATGCGATCGCATAACAGACCCGCTCGGAATAGATAATTTCGCGGGGATGCAGCCGGGGTATAGGATCGTGTCTAATTTTATAAATTTCGCGAGCCGGACTGAAGGCTGGACGCTCGTCCGTAGGAAATAAACTGCGGAAAGGCTCCTTTCGATCCACAGAAATGGGAAGAAAAATTAGACGAGCCTAGGTGAAAGAATGACGAAGCTAATCTCGTGGATAATTGGATCGTGAGTAGGCCCTAGATGTGAAGAAAAATTGAATCTATAGATCATGGACCACATTGTACCGAGACTATATCAGTCAAGGGAATTGATCTGCATTGAAGAAGTCAGTGTACGAGTCCAAAAAGAGGTTCTCTCGGGAGCTAGATCCATGGATCTTGTAGGAGCAAGGTCCTGGTAGCAATAAATCTACCTTGGATGCAAAGAATTATGGTATCTGCACCAAGGACTAGCTTCTCTAGGCCTATCCCTGGATCGCAAGTAGGTAAGGTTCTGATAGAGTCCTAGTGTCTCCTGGATTAGAGACTGGAGCTAGTTAGAGAATAAATATATGAATTTCCACAGTATATTTTAAAATTTGAGTATAGCAATCTCTGAAGTAGTTTCCCAAACGAATTGGGTCCCCAACAAGAGCTCTCGAAAGCTGGATCCATGGATCTTGTAGGAGCAAGGTCCTGGTAGCAATAAATCTACCTTGGATGCAAAGAAATATGGTATCTGCAGAAAGGACTAGCTTCGGAGCTAGGATGATGGTACACAGAGATTCTCTAGGCCTATCCCTAAATCCCAAGTAGGTAGGGTTCTGATAGAGTCCTAGTGTCTCCTGAAGTAGAGACTAATTCGAGCAGAAATATATGAATTTCCACAGTATAGTTTAAAAAGTGAGTATAGCAATCTCTGAAGTAGCTTCCCAAACGAATTGGGTCCCCAGCAAGAGCAAATCGAACCCCGAAGGCGAACAGACACCGCGAAGAAAAACGCTGCGCAGGTCCACGATGACGTTGCTGAAGAGGTTCTTGGGTCTCCAGGATCGACGGGCGCAGGCAATCAAATCGGCCTCCATTGGAATATCGATTCCACATGAAAGGAAAAACGGTACCCCCACGGAAAAACTAGCGGAGGATCGCGGGATGACGTTGCCGAAGAGGAATAGCGGCCGGGAACGAAACAAGAAGATCACGAGTATGGTGGACGGGTTAAAAAAGAAACAACGTCGGGACCCCAGACACGGTGCAGGGAAGCGGGACAACCGACTACAAACCACCAGGAGTGTAAATAATACTAAGGCTGATTGTGGGCGTGGCTGACAGAACTCTAAAAAGCTTCGACTATATATCAAAAGGTTTACTGCCCTCGGATGATGCTCGTACCCTGGAAGGAGACCCTGGAAGAACAAATACTGGGCTGCTCTTTCGCGAGGCGACGCGTGGTTGGGCCGAAGGGCCAAGGGGAGATCGCGAAGGGTTCCTGAAAGGTATAGGACGCGCTGAGGTAGGATGGTTAGGTGAGGATGCGCGCTCGGCCAGCGTTGACGCGACGGTCTCGAAAGATTGCTCGTAGCTTACTTCTCGCTTCTCCACCCTCGATCCCGCGGGAGCTATGTCTCAATACTCTGGATCCTACTGTCGATCCTTGGCACTTCGAGGTCCTGGCAAGCAGTATCGAAAATAACTGTTTTCTTCGATCTCGATCGTCAATTTTAAATAAATAGATTGATGTTGTTACTAACTAAGCAGTTTTGAAAATTAATATAACTTTTTTCAACGTTTCAGTCTAGTTTAAGAACATTTTCAAGAATATATAATTTAAAAATTATTTAAAGATATTATTTATTTGAAAAATTATTTAAGCGTTTTTGTAACCACGTGCTAACTAAAGCCGGCATAATACATAGTAAGGTGAAATGTGAGTATCAAAAATTTTATAAAATCAAATCGATTCGACGAAATGAAAACTTACAGGTTAAATAATGCAATTAATATTGAAAGTAGGGAATAGACGACAGTAACAACGTTTTTATATTAACAGGAAAGTTCAATTGTCAATCGAAGAACTCTGTCCCCCAATTCTAGGAGGCATAGCAATGTCGCGTGAGGAGAGGGAGCAAGAATTGAGGGGAAACAGCTACCCCCTCTCTGCCAGTACCGAACGTAGTGGAAGAGGAACGTAGTGTGGAGGGACAGTCTCGATCTGAGGACACTGATCGAGGACTTCGAATTCCAAACGAGCAACCTTAACAACTTCATGAAAACTTTACTGTGATCCTAGCAAAATTTGCTACACTGAGATAAACCATTCTGTTTGACATTTCTGGAAGACGTGAAACTGTTAGATCCTTCCCGTGGTTTTTCCGTATATTCATACGTAGATCACTTGGCAAAGACTGGTTCAGGTTTGCGGGCTGAGACGCGTTTTGTCAGTGAGTCTTTGTGGAACGAATTTACAGAGTGTACTTCTACAATGCACCTAATCCTTTCTTTCTCTGTGGTTCTTTCAGTCGAAGAATGTCTAAAAGAAGTGATGTACGTTCGTATAGTAGTGCGATGCACTCGATTCTTTCTTCGTCGTCCTTTTGGGTAAAGAATTTTATAAAAATTGCTACAACGCCAATTTGTTCACAAACCGGAAAATTATTTTCACTTTTCGACATTGTGCAATCTAGTATGTAGAGAGCTGTGCAGGGTCGTGCGAAATCGAGGCGGTCGCTCGCTAGGATCCTGGATAATAAAAATCCCGGTAGGCATTGTACGATAAAGGAAACCGGTATCGAGAGCCCCCGCTATCTCTTGTTTCTCTCTCTCTCTCCCTCTCTCTCTCTATTTCTCTGCCTGCTCGTCCTTTTTCAGAAACCTTTCTCCACCCTCCCTCGCTCTACTCCCCTCTCTGTCACTCTCCACTGTCTCCGGTTTACTCTATCTCTCTCTCCCTTCTCTGACCGTCTCTCTCGTTCCCTCTGTCTCTTTGGCAAACCGGCGCGGGCTCACCTTTGGCAGCGCACAAAAGTGCCCGGGCTCCCGGGGCCCAGCCAGTCGGAAGATATTAATAACAAAATATGATATAATGGGAGCATCCCCGGCGAAACACAATACAATGTTTATGCAGAGGATTAACCGATGTTGCGAGGAGAGCGCATGAAAAAAAGTATCGACCCCAGAGATTTCGAGGAGAGGGAGATAGAGAGCTCAGTGGGCCCATCGGGCAGATGGCTCGAACGGGAATACAGGCCCCGAGGCCTCGATCCGAGGTTTTGATTAGCTCGCGGGGAAGATTTACCTTCGAGATTAGCCCCCGACATCGATTCCTCGACGATCCAATATTTTTCACCATTTTCCTACCCCTTTGCTCCGAGAACGTTTCCTGTCACTCATCCACCGTGTTTCGCCCGACTCTCGAATGATAATATTGACGAGAGCGAGGCCTTGTCGTGCGGTGTGTTCGGTAATTAACATTCCTCGGGCAGAAGCGGGTCACTCGAGCGTATTCTTCGATGCGCTTCCCTTTCTCCGCGCTGCTAGACCGTCTTTGTGAATTTGTGGGTCGTGGTTTGAGAAATTGGAATGCACTGTTCTCGGTGGGATGTTAAGCTGGCTTCGTGTTTGCTCAAACACGACTCCTCCGAGGTCGGGGTACTAACTGTTCCTTGTTCTTCAACGTGCACATTTTCCGTAAACTTGTTTCGCGTCGTACTAGACGCGGGAGCTGCGCGAACGCATAGTTCTTCTCCATCAATTATTTTAATTATTCTACCAAGAAACTACAAAATACAAAAAATTCTAAAAACCGTAAACTAAATTATAGGTCAAAAGAATACAATGGAATTTCTAAATTCTTGTTTAACTTGCAAATTACAAAAAAAAAATTCTAAAAACTGTAAACTAAATTATAGGGTGAAAGAATACAATTTGAATTTCTAAATTCATGTTTAACTTGCAACCGCTTGCTTTCTCGTAAAATAAAATGATTATTGATTTAAGCTTGTCGTCGAGCAGCACTTTCAACGAATGACTTAGAAACGTGTGACGAAACCAGACAATTTTTATTCCGAAATCAAAAAATTCTAAAAACCGTAAACTAAATTATAGGGCGAAATAATACAACGGATTTTCTAAATTCATGTTTAACTTGCAAATTAGAAAAGAAAATTCTAGACTGTAAACTAAATTATAGGGCGAGAGAATACAATTTGAATTTCTAAATTCATGTTTAACTCGCAACCGCTTAGTTTCTCGTAAAATGATTATTGATCTTAACTTGTCGTCGAATAGCACTTTTAACGAATGACTTAGAAACGTGTGACGAAACCAGCCAATTTTTATTCCGCGATCATAACTCTCTCAGCCCTCTGGAAATCCTAAGCGCTAACAAGAGAGGGAATCGCGGAGGAAATAATTACGTCGGCAGAGATCGGTGGTTGTTGACAGGAGGAAACACGTGCGCGGAGAAGCTGAGAAAGCGGAAATCTATTGAAAGAGGAGTGTCGACGAGGGGCTGTTACAATCCGCAGCCAGTACAAGCAGTTAAACGTCCGCGAAGTTTTTACGGGCGGGTTTTAACGGGCCGGGCCGGGTGTACGCTCGCCGGGGATTCGAGTGTCGAACGATTTAGAGAGACAGAGAGAGAGGGGAAATAGAGTGAGAGAAAGAAATGGAGAAAAAGAGAGAACACGTTGTCGAATGGTGTGCAGAGTCGGTGCTTTCAGCTCCGGAACCGTGATCGGAAATGAAAAGAAAATAAATAGCGCGGTAAAAAACCGCGGCTCGTTTGCGTGGGTACACGCGTAACCAGGACCTTTGACATGCGCCCGTGTAAACGAGCAACCGCCCTCCAAATGTAGACATTTACCCCTGTCGAGGGGAGTTTCACCCGCTGAAAACAAGCCGCGATCCGTGGTGTCGGTTTTCATTTCCCTCGCGCATTTTTTCGCGTCGGCTCGCGGCGGCAAGCCAGCACTCTCTCTCTCTCTCTTTCTCCCTCTCTTATACTGGCGTTTCTCTTTTTCTCTGTTTCTCTCGGTCGCGTGTTTTTTCCCTCCATTATACACCGAAGCACTTCCGAGGTTCGTTTGTTGGTCACGAGGGCCCGTCGCGCCGTGCCGCCCGCGCAGATTCGAGCGGAATGAAGCAGAGTGGAGCGGAGCGGAGCCGGTGCAAATTATAAAAATACTCGCGAGCGGTGGCCGCGAGCGCGCGGACAAAGCGGCCCGCTCGTTGATTCGCGAGTTAATTGAGCGGCGCGGCACTCGCCGGCCGCTAACGAGTAAATTGTTGACTACCATCAGCGGCCTCGTGTGCTGCGAACACACTGTTCACTGCTACGATCTGCTCGTCTCCGCTCCGCTCTGCTCGGCTCCGCTCGGCGCCGCATGCCGCCGCGCCATCATCTCCCACGCCGGAACAGTCGGGAAATTAGTACAGATTTTTGGAGCAATTAGCCTCGGTTTTCAACGCAGGAAATTCACGTCACTCGGCTAAAAAGCCTCGTCTGCCAACACTCGCTCGTTGCGTTCGTGCTAATCAGCGGTAGGAGAATCCTTGTACCGCTTCAATCTGTACTGATTTCGCCGTTGTTATAAAATGAAAAATATTATTGTATTTCGATTTTCTAGCTGTATTTTCAATTCCAATCTTTCAATCGCCATACTTGTATTTACTTGTATAATGTAATTACTTGTACAAACATACTTGTAATTACTTGAACAATGAAATATATTAATAGAAAATAAGAGGAATATTATTGTTTTTATATTATTATTTATATTATTATTATATATATTATTATTATCGTTATTTAATATTATTATTATTTTTTTATATTATTATTACTAATTTAAAATCGTCGGCCAAAGTAGTCGTCGGTGAAATCCGGAGTCGATGAAATGTTGTCGGAGAAATTTGTGTCGGTGATTTCCATGGAAACAATATATTTTCGAAGGTTGAATATAGGTTGTTTGTAAATATTAATCGATAAATCCACGAAGAAAAGCCTAGGAAATGTTTCGTCAGGAGACTGACTTGTTATTTCGTGACAAGCGGTTGAATAACACTGATTAACATATATCTGACCTTGAATTGATCTCACACTGAGTGTTTAATAACAACAACAAATGAACCTGATGATTCAAATCCGAATCCAAACGTATGGCTAATTCCTACAAAATATTGATATATAGTGTGTAGAGTTTGATCGAACCTGTGCGCCGATAAAATCATTGCTAGTTATTATCTTAAGACGATCAAAATATGAAAAAATCCATTTAATAACAACGTTCCTGAGTGTCTCAGTTTATCTAAAAATTTGATTGTTCTCCGGGCAACGAAACGGCGAGTGGACACCATGGTAATTAAGTCGTAGGAGCGGATCGGCACAGAGTGGTGCAGAGAGAGAGAAAACAGTCGCGGGTTTTATGGCGGCGCGGCGCGGCGCGTCGGACGCGCGTCAGCTTGCTCGCGGCGAGGGCCAGCGAGCGTGTGTATGCGAGAGGCACGTTGTTTTATTCACGAGCTGTTCTGCCGGGGAGAACGAGACCGCGAAACGTTCCACCCGCGAAATAACGGCCCGTATTTGCGCCCCGCTCGATCGTTTCGAGTTCCACTCCGCTCAGAATGGCACCGCAGCTTGCTCTGCGGTTCCGCGCGCGCGCGCGAGCTGTTAAAACTCGAAACGTTCCTCGCCGGAGAACGAGAGGCTGCTTCTCGCCGAGTTTTTTCCCCCAACGGAGTATAACGTCTTCATTTGGAGAGCGTTTCGTTACCGGGCAAAAACCGGCGAAACGCGCAAAATTCCTCCTCGGTGATTTACGGCCCCGCGCCACGCGAAACAGTGTTGCGGACCACGGGGTTCTGTAACTTTCGCCTCCGCGACAAGACCCCGCGATACTTTTTCCTCTCTTTCGCCGGGCCCCCCCGACTTCGTGATTTCAAATTAAAAGGCTCATTTAAACCGCCGTCTCCCCGCATAAATCACGCCTCCCGTTTCTTTTTGGAATCGTTACCTCGCTTTTTCGTTGCCCTCCATCGGTATTAATAATCGCCTGATTTTATGGAAAAGTACAAGAATCCAATCCTGTTGGCAGGATATATTCAAGGATTCACTCTATGTAGAACGAAGAGACTGTCTAGGATGGTCTTTGTAGGCGTGGCTTGTGAAGACTAGGCTCACGGAGGCGTGGCTTTGTTGCTCCCGAGTTTGACGGAGCCCTCTATAGAGCAATCTGTGTTAATGTTCAATTATCCTATACGATAATTCTATGTATATCCACTTTACGTATAGCCCTACCTATACAATTAAAAAAATCTAACATTTAGTCTAATTTTTTCTGAGGCGTGGCTTGAGGGGGCGTGACTTTGTTGCTCTCGACTTCAATGAAACTAGGATAGCGTTCTATGGAGCTGTTACAATCTACTCCGATGTTCTCAGGCGGGGTTCAAGTAGGCGAAAACATTGTATACAGATGGAAGATGTTGGCCCCGACAGGGGAGGGAATCGGGAAAATGTATTCGGCATCGGAGTCGCCGAAATTCTAGGATAATGGTGGTAGAGCAAGAGATCAGTGGCAGGGTGGAAGCCGCGAATTTGCGGTGGAAACACGGAGAGCCGGATCGGATATCCGCGCGAAGTAATTAACGAATCCAGAGGCTATGGGGGTGGGCTTCTGCAGCGGAAAACGCGCGGAGGATGTCCCGGATTCGCAGAGTTTCTTGCTGGAAACGGAATGCTTAGTTCGGCAGGGGAACGACGGGATTAGAGGAATCTCGGTGACCGTGTGTCGGTCGACGAGAACCACTGGCTTACGTGGAATTTTCAGGCTGCGGTCAGAAATTACGCGCGGGTCGGACGCGCTCGGCGCCGAGGGTTAGGAAGGGGGAGGGGCGCGAAAACCGAGGCCAAAACCGAGCGGACCGACGGATTTGACGCGAAAGTGAAATAATCCTCGCGATTAAAGCGATAATAACCGGGGCCGAGATTATTACGCAGGGAGAGCGCGGGACGAGCGCGGGACGAACACGGGACGGACGCGTCGCGACGCGTTACACATCGATCGCGTTTTCGTTCTACAGGGCCTGCCGTTTCGTGTAGATCGATTTCGAAGATTTTCCTTGGACCACCTGTTAGACACTCGAATATTGATGGACCTGTGTATTTATTCGCAGAGAAATGTATAATTCGCTCACCGTGGTCGACGCAGCAGCCGCAATTTCACAAACACTAAAACTGTCAAATAAATCCACTGATCGAACCTTTGCGCCGATATCATGTAGACTCCTTGTTATAAACTACACTACGATCGATAATCAACAAACGCAATAATAAATCCACTGTTCTTCAGGAGCTGAAACAACGCACTGACTACCTCGCTCCACCACTAGTCCCTTAAGGTATGTAAATTCTTACTATTGTTTATTTTCGGTACCCACCCCTCTAAAAGCGTGAAAATCATCAGGCAGGTAAAACGACCTCGGGATCGGTCGATGACGCGACGTTGACCCCCTATTAACCGGGTTTTATTGGTACACGAGGCAGCAGCAGCGTTGGTCGACCTACGGCCGGCAACAGTTAATCAATGCTTTTATGAGCATTCGCTAGCCAGTTCGTCATTGCACCCGCGACTGGCCAAACCACCCCTTTGCCACCCCTGGGACGCCTTTCGCCCTCTGCCTCCCTCCAGCCAGCAGGAGGTCTCTATCACGCAACTGGATTCGTAAATTACCAACTTGATTGCGACTTCATTACCGCCAAAATTATACGCGAGGATGGTATAGGAACAATTCGGAAAAGGAATATGGAATAATCTATGCTCGCGTTCCATTCTTCTAGGCTACATATGCTCTACGTATTATACTATCTATTTAATTTAGAAGCGGAGGCCCAAATTCTAATTTTTTCTCAGACGTGGCTTCGGTAGGCGTGGCTTGAGTGGGCGTCACTTAAGTAGGCGTGACTTTTTAGCTCCGAATTCCGTTGTGAAGCTAGGATAATATTCTCTAAACATTTAGATGTGAAGACCCTAATATTTACTTTGATCCTTTTATTATTACTAGAACAGTTAAGGTAAAGAAGGTAGAAGAATTTGACAGTTCAAACAGTAAAGACAATAAATTTGAAAATGTACTGTATTGACTTTCGGTCTATTCAACATATTAAAAAAGGATGTAATATGTTGTTTAGGAAAGTAGACTGGTATCGTTCTGGGAGAGCTGCACGCATCTGCCCGAAATGGGCGAGGTTTGTCCGGGAAGAGGCCGCGCAGTGCCCCAGGGGGCCACCGGAGAGCTGGGAGTCGTTCCAGTCAGGGAAAATGGATCCGCGGAGCAGTCCTCGGTCCTGCGGCGCGTAAACGCGGATACCTGGATAATTGACTTAGTTTGCGCATTAATGTACGATTCGCTATGCATTAGGTCATATAATATAAATTGCGGCCGGCCAATTTGATTAATGCTATTTCGGTAATCGATGCATTAAATAATTACGGGGCGAGTGCAGAGAAGAGTGGGGGTCGGGGGCAGGGGGCGTGGCGGGGAGGGCGAACGAGAGCGACTCGACGTTAGCCGATAGTCATTAGTTTATTACGTAGTCCGGGCTAGTTGCAGCCACGGGAATATAGTTTTCATCGGAAAACGATCGACCGGGCCGTAAGCCGAGGAAAAAGACGCGAGGAACGGGCCTCTACTGGCTTCCCATCGGAGTTGCACGCGACCCGCACACGCCAAGGAAAGCTCTGCACTCTCCCGCCCCCTCTCTCTCTCTCTCTTGTCTCTCTTTCTCTCGCTATCGTTGCACACAGCCCAGCCAACCGCCCTTTCCCCAGGCTATTTATTTTTCTCATCGGTTTTAATTTCATAGAGACAACATAGATGCGTATCGGCCGCGCTGCGTGCACCCATACACACGGCCATTGTGCCGGCCATTGTGCGCCGCTACGTCCCGAATGGATGTTACGCCGCCGCTATCGGGATCGGATCTCGCTCGTTCAGTTTATTAATTGCGTTATGGCAAGTGCCGTTCGCCTACCGGGTCAAATTGAAAAAATCCCGAGTGCATCCGCTACCCCGTTCGCTATTTCCAGCTACCCTGTTAGTCTTCCCTTGTTCAAGACGTTAAGGGATGGTCACCTCGAGTGCCAGTTGATAACCTCAATTTTATGAAATCCTCTTTCTTTTCTTATTCAAGACGTTAAGGAGGATGATTTTCCCGAGTGTCAGACCAGAGTGACACAACTTATTGGAATATTTAACAAGCAACCTCCGATACTTATGATCAGACTGCGGATTTTATTCTTCTTCATCATAAATCTTCCGATCGCAATGAAAATCAAGGAAAGCCGACTCGTGGGCAGCACCGATCAATCGTCCCAACGAGGGGAGAGTTCGGGAGGTCTCGAATCGTAAAACAATTATACAATTACCGCGAGCTCGTAATTAATTGCCGGCCGTTTCAACGTTTACCCCGGCGCACTCGTCCGCGCGATATTAATTCATTAACGTTGCACCGTCGAACGTATTTGCCCGTAAAATTGCACGTGGTCGCGCCGTGGCCCGCGATTATTTGCTCAGTCGATTTCGCAACTCGAACTCCGATTGTCCATCGGCCTCCCTCGGAAATCGACTATAACTCCCGCGACATTGGCTGGCAACGATCGGAATGTCTTGGAGGGTTAGAGGGCAGTTAGGCGAATGGCAACGGACCAGACTGTTAGTAGAAACGGCAGAAGCTCTCTGAGCGTACCGGCCCGATACATATTCTGGTTATCGGCAACCGCCACCGCTGGCCGCAACGCAACGGTGCAGTTGCAGTTAATTTGCTCACTCCAAGTGTGTTTGATTCCCCTAATTAATTGATCGGTGGGGTCACCGAAGCCCGCGTATATACGGATGGCAGTAATCAAGTGCGTGCCCCTGGTACCAGGGCTACGAGCACACACTAGAACCCTCACCCTCTCGACTTGCCGTCTTTCCCGCTTTTGATGTTAATTTTCGATCCTCTGAGAACCACCGTCCCCGAGTTCTTCAACCCTTAAGTGAATATCAATGACTGAAATCTTCTGCGATATTCAATCATCATTTATAGTTTCAATATTTCTACGCCCCAACTGTAAATTAACGTTCGGATTCGAATTTGCCAGAAAAAAATTAACCCTCGTACGTTCCTAAGGGTGAAAATTCATCGACTATTAATTTTCAATCCTCTGAGAATCACCGTCCCCGAGTTCTTCAACCCTTAAGTGACTATCAATGACTGAAATCTTCCGCGATATTTCATCATTTATAGTTTCAATATTTCTACGCCCAAATTGTAAATTAACTCTCGGACATGGGTCCTGCTTAGTTCTTCTTCGAATTTGCCAGAAAAAGTTTAACCCTCGTACGTTCCTCATGGTGAAAATTCATCAATTTATTATTCTTACAAATATTATTCTTACGTAAAATAATTAATCTGTTTCTGTTCGTGTTGCAAGATGTATTTCTTTAAAGTGTGACTCTGTAAACGAAACTTAATTTGTTGTTTGAAAGTGTAGAATGCAAGTAGGTGAAATATTATTCTAGATATTTATGTGCAACTATTTTTGAGGAACGACTGAGGGTTAATTGAAATCGACAAGTGTAAATTTAACTTTGTCCAGCTATCTACAATAAAAAGGAACGAAGCATTTTGTTGTTTCAAAGTGTAGAATGCAAATATGTGAAATATTATTTTAGACATTTATGTGTAACTATTTTTGAGGAACGAATAATGGTTAATTGAAATCGACAACGTGTAAATTTAACTTTGTCCAGCTATCTACAATAAAAAGGAACGAAGCATTTTATCGTTTGAAAGTGTAGAATGCAAATAGGTGAAATATTATTTTAGATATTTATGTGCAACTATTTTTTGTGGAACGAATGAGGGTTAATTAAAATCGACGACGTGTATATTTAATTTTGACCAGCTCTCCAGAATAAAAATGAACGAAGCATACTGAGAGATGAGGAAGCTGCTAGTCGTTCGCAGACAGCTAACCGGAATATCGAGCCAGACACACCTGAACAATGGGTAATATTGAAAGAATGAATTGCTCACCCAAATGGCCGTTCTCGTAGTAGTCCCCGTTGTCCATTCTGTGTTTCTTGAGGGAATGCTGAGGATGGTGACCGGTCGCCGCGGCCAGGTGGCTTGCTGCGAGACTTAGGCCGACGGATGCCCTCTTCGGTGGTCTTCCTGGCCTGGAGCTGTACAGTGGTAGAGAGTTACTGTGGTTAGAGACACCTGTCATCGAGGTAACGTCTTACCCCGACCTGCGCGCTTACATCGGTCGTAAGTGGATTGACTCGCGATATTGCCTGTTGCACTATGCTTTCGGGACTCATCATTCGCGATGATGAACCCCAGCAAGCACAGAGATCACGACAATTACATTAACACTCTGCTGGTAACATCTCGACTTTTTCTCTGGGATTTGATATTTCCTTTTCGTATCTGTACTTTCATATTCTGTTTTGTATTCTCAGCATTTTCGTTGGCTCTTTCTCTTATTTGTCAAGGTAGGTAAAAATAATTTCAAGGGAGTACTGGAGAAGGATAGTTCAGTTTTACTTTAATAATTCTACCAAGCTACAAGTCCGATGAATTATAATTGATCATATTTTCAGATTATACCTTAGAGTTCTATTCTCTATTTCTTATCATAGAGATGGGCAGTTTTCACTCACTAACAAAGAGAGGTTGGTGGGGGAAGCAGAAGACTTACATTGTGAATTATTTCTCTAGTGTATCAAAAACCACCAATGCATCAATTGTATAAAAAAATGATAATTATCATTTACTATTCAAATAAATATTTGAGCTCACCAGAATGAAAAAGGAAGGAAGAATGAAATAAAAATTACATGAAAAATTGAAGGAATTCATATTTAAAATTACGTCGCTAAGAGGTTAATTAAATAATTGTTTCGTAGTAGAAAGTAAATTGCTGCGAGTGGATAGTTTAACAGTTTCTGGAATCAGCGTAACGAGTTCCTGGCACAGATAGATTATTGCATCCAAAGGAGATAAGTCAGGTCCGAAAGGACTCAGCAATGGGAGACTCGATGACCGAGTTCCAAGCTCTCTAGGAGCGTCAATTAGTCTACGCGGGGAACGAGACCACGTTTCGAGAACTGGTTCTCTCAGACTCGCAGCAACGCAGAGGCAACAGTGAAATTCACGATTAGCGTGCACGGGGCGCGAGCGAAAGTGCCACGAGTTAGCCGGGTGATACCGACTAATACGTAGTGACGGTGCCGCGATAAACCTAATAGAGGGGAAGATAAAGGTGCGCGTGGGACGACAAAACGCGCCAAATAGGCTGCACATTTGCATAAGTTATCGTCGCGAGAACTTTATGGTCCGCGGGTGCACCGGAACAAACTCGGAACGTCTCCCGGAACTTCGCAGTAACGCTCCTATTCAATCATATCGATCATCATCGGTGATGAACCAATCCGCGATGAACAATGAATATTCGATAGAAATATTTATTCAAATTGTTTCGGATGGTGATCAATCTCTAATTTAATCTGCAAGTGTCAAACAAATCCATGGTGGATGAACAATGAAGATTTAATTTAAACATTTTTTAATGGTGCATGGTCAATGAATATTTAATTGAAATAATAATTGAAACATTTCTGGATCTTTTTCATTGAGCACTGTATGACAGAACAGTACATTAGTATTTCTTTCGATTGGCTACATAATTTATTGTATCGAATCACAATACAGGATGTCCCAAAATTGTTCGATTAATCTCATAATTTCACTGAGCATTGCCCAATCGGAGAGGTGTGTACAACATAATTTCTATTGTTCGTTAACAGATTCGATTGCATTGAATTGTTATGCATTTATTTACGTGCAGTATCTAGAAGAATTGTCTGATGAGGACGTCTGATGAACAAGCGTCAGGATTGATCGATCCTAGAAGAAAGAGAAAGATCAGGATCGCGACGCACCCCTCGCGATCGGTTTTCTTATTTCGCGGATAGACCGGTACGCAAACAAGTGCGTATTATGCGGGGTCTAAGCGTTCGAGAGTGCGTTCTTGTTTTCGGTGTAACCCGAAGCTAAGCGGTTTAAGAGATCAACGCCGTATAAACCGGCCGTCTGAGAATCGTCTAGAGATCTCGTGCGTGAGAGAAGGCGGAGAGAACGCGAAAGGGATAGAGGGGATGAGAGAGTAGAAACAGAGAGAGAGAGTAACAGTCGAGATATTCAGGGGAGAAAGAGAGATGTTTTAGGGAAGAGTGGGAGGGCGCCAGGGGAACGAAGAACGCGAGAGATCGAGGAGACCCATGGATCGAGGATGAGCGAAAAACGGTGGGGGAGAGTTAAACGGAGGATCGAGGAAGACTACGGTGGTGAAGGACGGGTCGGAGAGAGAGAGAGAGAGCAGAAAGACGGGATGAAAAATTAGATTTACAAATCTGTCCTGACTACTATGAGATTGCTCGCTTACCGGCCCAGAGATGCTCAACCGATCCTACTGGCGCCGGGATATAAATATCGGGACGCTCTCCCCCACGGTTTTCATAGTGACTCTGCTCTTATTCCAGAGATGACTATGGACGAAAAACGACGCGGGGAAATCTCTGTTAATTATCCTGCGCACTGATTGCCTCCTTTTGATACATTACGAGCGACATTCCTTCACTACTTGTCGCAGTCATTCACATTTTCTTTGTGTTTTCCTATTTTTCTTCAATTTTCGTACCGGAATTCGTATCAATTTTCGTACCGGAATTCGTATCAATTTTTGTTGATAAACAGCAAAATTGATCTACAGATTTCTTGAACCAATTATAAATTTATTTAGCCAATTATAAATGGGTTCGTGCCGGAATTCGTATCAATTTTTCTTGATAAACAGCAAAATTGATCTACAGATTTCTTGAGCAAATTATAAATTTATTTTTGCCAATTATAAACGGGTTCGTATCGGAATTCGTATCAATTTTTCTTGATAAACAGCAAAATTGATCTACAGATTTCTCGAGTGAATTACTAATTTATTTAGCAAATTATAAATGGGTGACGTATTATTCAACGTCGTAGAAAAGAGTTTGTAGATAATGGCCTGAATATAGACGTTGAATATACGCAAGAACGTGAAGAAAATTCCGAAGCAGAAAAATTCTCACAAAAGTCGAACAGTCTGAATACCATAGACCAAGAAAGATTGTATAACGAGAACGATAATGTCCACTTTATCGGCCCCGTTCGAGAGCAGAATTTATTCAGTAATTTCCTGGAGAAAAGTCCGAAATGGCGCCGACTTCTTTCAGCGGGAGTGAATTAGTCTTGCGATTTCTTCAACGGTCAGTCGATAAACATCGAGATATATTCTCGCTAGGCACGTGCACCGACGACGGGTCGAATTCTCCGAGGGAAAATCAGCCTCGAAAATTCGAAGCCGCGCCGTAAACATCCTTCACGCGAGTTTATCGTTACCATTAATCCGGGCCATTGCAATTTGAACGCATCGCCTCGGATCGGCCCGCAGAAATTGATAATCGTCGAAAACGGGAATGTAATGACGAAATTCGAAATATTAATCACATTGTTCGGCGTCTTGCGATTCGTTCGAGGGGGGGAATTAATCGGTGGATAAATCGAGCGGAGCGTAAAAATTGTTTGGGCTTTTTCAAGCAGCGCGCGAAATTGTAGCCTGCGAATAACGAGTAAATATGTGCGCCAGTGAAATGAATCTTTATATTGATAATAAAGAGTAGCGGGGGAAAAAAAAGAAGGAAAAATCGCGCACGGATATCGAGAAAGCCGGTTGCGAAACCCGCGTCCGGGGGCCCGATAAAGCGAGAGCCGCGATCGTTGGCCAAGAGATCGAGAGATCGACGGTAATCGGGGAATTGCGGCAACAGCGGCCCCGCAGCTACCAGATTTCGTTTCGGCTCGACAGAATTAATTCGCCGATCGACTGCCGGCCTATTCGGGACAGGATACTGTACCTTAACGCAATGATTACCATTCCGTGGCGCCGACGTTTTTTCACCTTTTTGATCTACTATGTAGACGCCAGGTATGTAGACACTGCGAAATCGCGGATCCCGGCGAAATTAATATCATTGCCGCGAACTGCATTCTACTGCATTTAGACGTCCACCTCGCAACTCCCTCCTGTCACTCGTCCAATAACTCTAAGTTCTAAGAAATATTCGTTTCTCACTCTAACAATTCTAAGTCAATAATCAGGCCGTTGATTATGGTCAAAAGGGACCAAGCAGAAGTTTTCTTCTTGTTCTCAAGATTTTGATAAGCTGAAACATTAATATTCTTCTAAATTCAGATTCTAATAAAAAATTGTTTGCATTAAGTATAGCCAAAAGGGACCCAGCAGAAATTATCTTCTTATTCTCAAGATTTTAATAAGCTGAAACATTAATATTCTTCTAAATTCAGATTCTAATAAAAAATTGTTTTCATTAATTATAGTCAAAAGAGACCAAGCAGAAATTCTCTTCTTGTTCTCAAGATTTTAATAAGCTGAAACATTAATATTCTTCTAAATTCAGATTCTAATAAAAAATTGTTTGCATCAATTGCAAGGCACCTGAACCAAACAAATATTCATTTGTCACTCTAATTTTAATAATTCAATAACCAAGCTGCAGATCTTCATTAAATTTTTTTATTAATTACAGCCACAAGGGATCCAGCAGAAATTCTTTAATATTTTCAGTCCGTTGATTTTTCGCGTTTCAGGAATCCTTCTTGATCGGTGACCGCGGATATACTAATTATAATTCATTATTGCCTGCCCCACGGATAAATTCGAGGCCTTATCACCGGGGTGGAAGTCGCGACGCAGAATTCCAGCAATAACTCCGAAGAAATAATGATGACGTACCGGGAGTTGTTAAGCCCACGGGGGGAAAAGCTCGGGGCCCGCGAATTAATCATCCGGCCGATGATTAAGCGAACGATTAGAAACCAGGAACGTTTCATGTTGCACGATCTAACGCAGAAAACGCGAGCAATCTGGCACGGCGAGATCTCGCGTTTACCGTCCATATAAATCCCGCGGACAAGTAGTCAGACGTAATAAAAGTTTTTGCGGCAACTAAGTAATAATTCCTCCGCGTCCGTTCGGCGTTCTGCACCGTTGCCCGATCTGCACGGGTCTCTCCTGTTCAATTGAAACGCGTGCGAATCGCTCGAGCCGAACGCAACGCCCGGCAGTCTAATTTATTAATCTATTCATTTATCGTAAACGCCGGCTTTTTTTCTAAATCGTGGGCGACATTTGTTCGCTTTTAAAAATGTTTAATTACCTCGCTCCGGGTCACAGTCAAAGAAATACAGCGAAGCCTCGATTTAAGAAACAGCACGGACCCGAGAGTTTTTCTTAGATCAAGACGTCGCTGTATCTTTGACTCAGGACCAAGATTATAATAAATATCCACTGTGTCTGTGTTTCGTAAAAGAAATTACAGCTGCGAGAAAATTAATCAAGAAGAACACTCTGATTAAAGAATGATTGCAGGCGCAGAGCAAACAGCCTAAATGTCGAACTGCCGGTTGACCGACCCCACAAACGCAGGATCGATTTCGCAGACTGATTATTTAGTCGCAAGGACAGCGTCGATCGATTCGAAAAAAGAGTTACAATCTGAAGAGACGATTACGTATCATCGATCGATCGTCGGTGGATCTTATCGAGCGATCTAGACCGATCGGATCCGTCTCTGTTTTCACATCCGGTGCAAGAGTATCGCGTGTGGGATTCCCGATGATCGCGCGCCAGGTGCTATGCTTCGATTCGATCATTCCCCGCCTTAATGATCGTTGCACGACGATCGAGATCGTCCGTTGGACGATCCAAGGGACCAACGTCGAAGGATTCGGTGTGGCAGGACGTGCGATTCATGGGACGGGAGAATCGCAAACCCATCCTTACCGCGATCGGACCGTTTAACGATCCAGAAAGAGACAGATCGTCCACGTACCAGACGAGATCATTCGTGTGTTCCACGGCGAGAAACGTTACGAGCAGCACGACGATAAACGCACGTTTACTGTTCCGGTCTGCGGATCACGCGCTCGAAAATTAAAAAGGAGACCGGAATCCGCCGAGTGCAATTTCCAGCGAAATTCCCGACACCTTGCGGCCTCGAGCCGAGGCGTTCCAACATTTTTATTCGCTATTATTCTGGAAGGTGCAAATGTTTTTATCCCAATCATAGGTTCCACAGAAATCGAGAATGTTAATAGAATTATTCGAATACAGCGAAGTCAGTTTTGACTTTTTTGTGGTGTAAAAAGTTTTGGATATTGTTCAAACGTGACTGAACTTGTGCAAAAAGTTTACTAGTCTCATAGTAAAAAAATGTTAAAATTGGGTGAGATGAACTACCTCCTTGACTCACAGACAACAGATGATGTAAAATTAATAATGTGAAAATGCAAGCAACTCGTAAATGATTTTTAGTGTTCGAAGACTTTGAGAAGGGTCTAGGGAACAATTCTACCTGAAAAAATTCCAGATCGGATATGATGAATCGCAGAAATATATAATTAAGTGAACAAGTGCAACGACATGCAACCCCTCGTAAAGGGGTTGATCAGGCTAGCACAGACGAGATCATTCCGGCTCCTGGAGAGACCAGAGCCAGTTTCCGAAGAAAGGAAAAAATCGAATAAAAATGATATCTGTGGGGGTGAGGGGTGAGGATAGGAGAGCGACCATAAATTGTCAATTTCGAAGTCAATTTGCCCGGGCTTACCAATCGGCTGCCGGTTAATTTCAAGGTGAATTGTGTCCAATATGGGTATATTATTAATGGGCCGGCGAGGGATAGGGTGCAGTTTGTGCGGAGGGGTTGCAACCCCGTTTTCGCGGCACTGGCCGAATCTATCGCTCGGGGCTGCGTCGATGCACGTTGCTCTGGTTTCTCTCTCTCGTCGATTCGGCATTTCGGATTAAATGCTCTCTGATGTTGTTGCACCGGGTCCCAGCAGCAAGCACGAAACCCAGCGGTACCTAATCCGCGTTTCGAAAAGCCGCTTCCGGATTTTCTGTCGCTCGTATATGTATATGTATATGCGCGCGTGCACCTCTTGGAATTCTCAGACCGGATCGTTTCACGATCGCGAGGCTGGCCTCGACAAAGGAGCCACTGTAGCCTCTTAAACAAACGCGCTATCTTTGAGTTACGACGCCCAAGCTCGTTATCAAGCGTATCCTGCTACCGTTCTCCGCCGTTCAAACACACTGCCGAAAACGCGGGAATCTTGGGAATCCGCCGGCCATGCTGCTGAGTCGGGTACAATCATTCACAAGAAAATGTACCGGCATTCGAAATTGTAACAGCGACGTAAATCACGTACTTGTAGACATCAAAAGAACCTCAATCATGAGGAATCTTTGTAAATTGTATATAGGAGTCATTACTAGACTGCGGATTATAATGCAAAATAAAAATGGGTAATTATATAGAAAAGGTATTGCGTACTCCGATTTTGATGAAATTTTAATATGTTTTGCAGAAACACATTCTGAACAACTTTTTCCTTTTCCTATATAGGGGGGTCGCTTTTAGTTTTTAAGATATTTGTAAAAAACTATCGCGAATACTCTATTGAATTTTTCGTATTCCTGCACGCTCTGCAGTAACGTAAACTTTTGCAAATATCTCGAAAACTAAAAGCGACCCCACTATATTTAAAAAGGAAAAAGTTGTTCAAAATGTCAAAATCTATAACATATTAAAATTTCATCAAAATTGGAGTATGCAGACCTTTTCTATATAATTACCGATTTTTTATATTGAAATTACAATTATTAAAATCGAATAAAATGAAGAAAAAACTGAAAAGAATTGAAAGACTAAAAATGTTCTAGGTAAAGTGCAATGATTTTTCGACAAGAATAATTTTTAATTCAAGAGACGATAACTGATAATAAACTTGTGTTAATATCCCACCAGTGTCCCACTTCCCTCGCACTTGATCGTTTCCTGATAACAGGCTAGTGATCGAACAAAAATAGTGGAGCTCGGCGCAATAAGAATAGTTCTCGGTTGTCGGTCAAGCGGCGATTAGAATGGGTGAATTCGCAGTGGTAAATCTGAGCGGAAAGTTTCTTTCGCCGACCGATCGACGCGAGACCGTGAGCACTGTAAGAAAACAATTTTCCCTTCGAAGGATAAGTGATTTCGTTCGGTGGAACCATGCAGAAATCGACGCGCGAACGGCGTGTATGTAATTACAGTTGTCGGAAAACTACGCTGCAACGAGAATTCCGTTTGCTACTTGTTACGCTCCGCTCTCCTGTAACTACGTGGCGTGACAAGGTCGGCTTCGGAACGCGTATGTACGGCCTCTTGGACGTATTTGTTCGGTCTCTGGTGTGTACACACTGGTCGGTCGAATTGCGAGACTTCCGAAAAATTGCGAGAAAAGAGCCGCTTAATCGTCAGCAATAAGCAAACTGCGGATTTTTAAAGAAAAAATTTTATAAAATAATTTTTAAGCACAGAAGTTGGACGGAAATGTCTTCATTCTTTCAAAAATTTAAGCACCTTCATAATAAGAGTACAGCATTCTAAACATCATGTAATGTCCAATTTTGTAAAATAATTTTTAAGCACAGAAGTTGAACGGAAATGTCTTCATTCTTTTAAAAATTGAAGCAACTTCATAATAAGAGTACAGCATTCTAAAAATCATGTAATGTCCAATTTTATAAATAATTTTTAAGCATAGAAGTTGAACGGAAATGTCTTCATTCTTTTAAAAATTGAAGCAACTTCATAATAAGAGTACAGCATTCTAAAAGTCATGTAATGTCTTCACCTATTTATTTTAATCGTAATTGGATAATAATCCTGTTTATATTCTTGCTCGAGGAGGCTTCTGCTATACACGTTTTAAATTGAAACTTTCTTGTCCAGCAATCGTACAGTTTCGAAAGATGAGGTACAATTAAATGGACCTGTTTCCCTTCGAATCCTGTTTGAAAGCGACATTGTGTCTTCGGATAATTCTTGGGACTCGTAATTTGTCAATTACAAGATTCCTCGCGACTCAATTTACGCGACTAGAGGCTCGCGTGACCCGAGTAGAAATGATACAGATTTCCTCTGTGTACGGCATCGTCGGTCCTCTTGTAACGCAGTTTTACACCCCGCGGCAATTAAAAAAACTATAAACCGCTTAACGCGAACGCGGACGCAGTCGTAAAACGATAGAACGAATAATACGAGCGTTCGTGGCCGAGGCTTCTAATTGTCAGTTTCGCGTTTACGTCTCGCCCCGGATGTTTCTGCCCGTTGTAATCGTTCCGCTTGTGTGCTATCATGTACATCTCGCGAAAACCGCTCGCTCAAATTTTTCGCTTATTGGGAAATCGCCGGTAATCGCTACGCGCCCTTAATTCGAGAAACCAGACCTATTATGTTTCTGCAATATTTTAGAAAATAGAAATTAGTTTATGATATCGGCGCACAGGTTCTTATAAAATGGGTTTAGAAAATGATTTTAGAAAATTTTAGAAAATTATTGTTATCTCTTCAAATTATCTATTTCGTGAAGAACGCTCTGACAATATTTTTTACATTTATTTTATTGCTCTGTAACATTTTAGAAATTTATTGGTCCCGTCAAAATTATCTGTTTCTTTCGAATTCTTCTTCGAGTCTGTCCTTTAAAAGTTATCTGCTTCTCTTCTTCGTAAATATTCAAGAATAAAATATCTGAAAGAATACGTTCAAGTATTGCAGGCTTGTCACAACAACACGTTTATTTAATCAATGTTGGATGCTTAAAATGTAATCGTGACTAAGGCTGATTGTAAGAACGGGTTCCAGTGTGCCGCACCTTTTACGTTCGCAGTGTCATTTCACAGTTTTGTTTTTCATCCGATTTTTAATTGCAGCTTGCACGCAGACTGCGCATTGGCGCAACGAGGATAAATAAAATTGATCGACAAATGAGGGGCAAGCCAGCAGGCAATAAAGCAGAAAAATAATTGTGGCATTGAGAATTCTCGATCTTAATAAACGTCAGAAGACGAGGTTCTTATCGATCATGAAATTACGATACAGTGTCCAAATATATTCGCCGAGAGAATAAGACTGAGAGGAGTGAAATAAAACTCTTAATCAATTTCAGGAAACAAGGTCCTCATGCTTGAAAAAACAAACGAACAAGCTGAGGAGGACTGGAATAAAATCGAGCACCGAGCGAGGATTTATTAGGAGAGAAAAAATAACGTCGGAACAATAATTTGCGACGCGACGGTGTTCCAGACGTGTATCCTTTTTGCAAAAATGGCGAGCGTCCCTCGTAAAGCGTCGTCGCGCGCAATTCCCGTCATAACAACGACTTCAATTTTCGTCAAAAGTCTTTCGACGTTATCGTCGTCGCCACCGTCGAGAGCACCCTCTCTCCCTCTCTATTCCTCTGTTGGGAGATCGGACGGGTCCGCCTTTCGATTTCTCGCTTTATAAACTCGATTGCCGGCGCTGGCAAATCCAAGAACCGACGCGAGGCGGCATTTTCCAAATTATAAATTTTTACGAGGGCTCGCGCCACTTCACGGGGCCACACTCTCTCTCTGTCTCTCTCCAGGTTTCTCTTCTTCTATTATTTCCTTTTCTGCCTCGCAACCCAAACCCCCACCTCCGACGCCATTCACCCTAACCGTGGATCGCGGCAATCCCGTCAGTCAGATTGGATTTGTCCGATTTCGCGCCCGGAGTGGAAAAGAACGTGCTGGGGTCTGGATGTGCAAACCTCCGCCCCCGCACCTCCCCCTCCCTCCCTCCCTCCATCCACCCCTGGAATATTATTCCTTTTCACGCTCGTTCTCTCGTCCGTAGGAACGAGAAACAAAGAATCCGAGACAGGACCCTTTATTTCAGCGCCTGGCCGACGCTCGGACTCCCATTTATGAACTCGCGCGAACAGATACAATAAAATGATCGAAGTGATTGTGCTCCGTGAATCGAGGGTCACGGGACAGATATCTTGGATCCTGCGAGGATCGCTGGATTCGGTGGGACTGCGTTTTCTAGATCAGGAATTTACCGAGGGGGTGAGAATACGGAAAATCTGGGGGCGTTGGCACAGAAAAAATGCTGACTGGTCGACGTAATTGGTGATTCATGGAAAAATGTGCGTACACCGTGTCCCCTAACTTCTGGAATTGCACAATAAATATATTTATCATCTGGAAGCTAAATTGTTTTAGTTGCGACACGCCTGCTTTTCCCTATTTAATCTTTTGTAATAAATATGGCAACATGCTAGTAAATGGAGACAAATAATATTAAAAATAATATTAATTGTCTTCTGAGATAGTCGTAATGAAAATCGAATGACAAAGAATTGGTGAAACTATTTTGATTTTGTGGGACTTTGGGGGTTGATATTCGCTACTTGACATGTTGATAAGAAATTAATTTAGAATTCAAATTTCACAGAAATGAGAACCATCTTAAATGTATCTGACCTGTGAAACTTGAGAATTGTGTTTATTGTAATTACAATCACCCCTCAGTATAGGAAATAAATGCAAAGGTTGCTGCGTAATCTAACCTAAAATGTATTAATAAATTTAATTGTATTAATTTCCAAAAATTCTGTCTGTCAGTGTCAAGAACGTCTATGTCTGAGAATTCCGTCTGCTAGTCGAAGCTAGAATCATCCCCTAACTGGGGAAGTTAAAGGTCGAGGTCTGTCCAATATTCTTCGTGGCGAATTAGCATCGGAGACGTTGAATTCGCATGGATAAGCTCGGCCTGCTAATCAGGGTTGATTTCCACGCGAAGAAAAAACGCCGAGGCACGCTCTGGGGTGAGTTTCACCCCCTCGTTAAGCCGCGTAACCGATCTCTTGGTGGTTTAGCGTATCACGCGATCTTTACGCGGCACTATTAAGCTCACGAGAGAAAGAAAAAACTAGAGAGTGAGAGAAAGGGAGAGAGGCTGCAGGAAATAAGAATAAAAAGAAGGGCTCCCTCGCGATGCGCCGCCGCGCCATCGAGAGAGAGCATTTTCTAATAACCACGATGTAAAGTTGGGGTGCGTTACACAAAAGAAATCTTTCTTGCCGGGGATAGGGTCCGAGACTTATCTTAGTAATATTGGATTAAAACTTATGCTTCTCTCGGTCGCAATACGTTATTTTTATTGCTCGCGGCTTTGCATAATATTCGTTTCGGGGGGTGGATTCTCTCCCTCGACGCGGTTCCTCCTTCCGGTTCTCCATCTCCTACTACCATGAGTTTCGACGAGGCTAATTTTAATTTCGATGCCGCGCCGCGTTGGGGAGCATTACGATTTCAGCGAGGCTTACTTATTTATGTCTCGAGGCTGCGCTTATTAGCCTCCTTATTCCTATGCTGGCAGTCTACGCGAGGAAACCAGAAACACCCGCGCTAAAAACGACCGGTTTCTTTATGCTGATGCTGCTACAGGAATGTTTCAATTATACTTCGGTTCGAGCAGAATTTTAGTAGCCTTTCCAGGATGATTTATTTCATACTACATTTTTTTATTTTGTCAGAATAATGCTCCTTAAACACAGGTTAAATTCTTTCAGTTAAGGGTTGAAACAGTATCTTCGCTCATACAATTGCATAAAAAAGAACACTATTGTCAACATTTTTCTCAATTGTTGCACAAGCCTGTCAGTGAAAGTTTCATTTTCTGAGACTGAATTACAGCAAAATTTTTCTTGAAGTTTGCTGCGAATGGATGATGCTGCGAAAGGTACCAAAAGCGACAGAAGATCAGAAAGTCGGCGCAGTACCGCCCGGAGCTGGCTTCGTTCGCTGGCGAAGCGTAATCGGGCCGGTCGATCGGCGAACAAGACGAAGACGAAGAGACGATTTGCCGCGCAGATGCGCGATTAATCCGGCCACGAAGCGTGTAAGCGCGCGAGGCAGATGTCTCGAGGCAACTCGCGCCGGGAGGCGCTTGCCCTAATATTTTTTCCGAGGCTGTTCGCGCGGAGGCTCGTGCGCCAGTTTCAATTTCGGCAGCCCTCGCCTCTTCGCCCAAGCTACAAAGCAGCTTTATCATCGAGCTCGTTACCCCTCTCACGACAACTATCACGCGATACAAACGGAACGTTTCAACTGCCTCGAGCCAAGAGTGCGAATCCCAGTGACACCTTGTTCGACCCTTCAGCGAATTGCCAAAATTTCATTCGATAAATCCTGTAACCCAATAAAGTGGTCGAGTTTGATCTGGCTCTTAGATTGAACCTCTTCTAGCTCATACAGGAATGAAAAATATTTTTAATGTTGCTGATAGTGTATATTGACCAGCCTTAGACTTTCATATTTCTTGTACAGTTATTGAAATTGTAAAAATGGGAAATTTATTCAAGACATTCAACCCTTAAGACAAGACAGGAGGATTTCACTGCTCAGGTGTGTACTTCCCACCCCTAATTTCAGTGTATATTGACCACCCTCAAATTTCATATTTCTTGGACAATTATTGAAATTGTAAAAATGGAAAATTTATTCAAGACATTCAACCCTTAACTGAAATACATTAATTCCAGGACCATAGACAATTCAGTCGATACAAATATTTGCACAAAAGAAAATCGTAAGGGTAGCTCTTATAATAATTACAAAAGCTTTAAAAATACATTTCATCCTCAAGTCCAAAGAAGAGTGAAACCCTCCCCCAAGTATCGAGCAGAAACTCGTTCACCGTAGGAAGCTGATTTCCAAGACCAGGTGTGTACTTCCCACCCCCAATTTCAGCCTAAGACAGGGGGTACAAAATCACGAGCAAGGAATGATTTCGTTCCGGCGAGAAAAATCATGTTCCAACAATCGAGTGGCTTTACAGGGAAGAATGTCGACATTCCTTCACGACCCACCCCAGTAATACCCGATAATACCTGTATTCGAGGGTGTCGAATCCGCGTACATCGCGTAATCCGAGCAATCTCGAGAACGCGTTCTGTTCGTCTTCGGAACGAGTAATAATCCAGCCAATTTGGACCGCGGATTATATCGGAGTATTGCGAATTGCGAGGGTGAGTGGCTCGATTGCGAAACTTTGATTCGAGAGTCAAACACTGACCGGTGGCCGGAGGCGTTTAGCCTCGGTAGTTCGCGAGTGGAGAAACAGGGGGTGGTTAAAAGGGTGAGAGGGCGTCGGTCGGAATAAAATATATCGACTCGTAAAGCGTCGGCGGTGGTCAGGTTTTTGTCGGTGAACGACGGGGAACTGGCTTCTCTGGGGATGGGGGGTGGGAAACGCCGAAAGCAGTGTCTCTCATTTCAATATTTCTACGATAAATCCGCACCCGGGCCCTTTTACGACTTACGACGGGATAAATAATAACGCCGCCACGTATCTCTCTATTCTTCTCTCTCTTACTATCTTTCTTACACGTTCTCTCTTGTAGGTTTCGCAGTTTCTTTTACTCGAGACAACTCAGGGTCTAGCCCGGCTTTTACGAGCGCGTCACAGACGTCCGATCGAAATAATAAGCGGACAAGCGATACATAAACTTACGCCGACTTACGACCCCCGGCTACCCCGTCCTGGAGGGACCCAGGCCCTTCGTCATATCACGGGACCGAACACCTTTCCAAAACAGCTTCTTATTGAGTCGTTAAACCGGGAATTCCGCGGCACACTTAAGCGATACAGTCGCGACAGCTCCAGACGAATCATCCCCTAAACCAGACTGCCTAAGATTCGCATTCAATTTTAATTCTGCACCCACTGGTACAAGTGAACAAATTGCTAGAGATCTTGAGGTCAGGGCCATTGAAAATAATTTTTATGGAATTCACGATACCTGATTTTTAATAAATTTAAATTCAACAACTTTAAAATAGAAATTAGTTTATGATATCGGCGGACAGGTTCGATCAAAGAATCAACGAAGCAATTTAGAAAATTTTTCTAAAAAAAAATACAGAATGTTGTACTAAATGTTTCAAAAGATCAAAAATAACTATAAATTAAATTTTCATCGTACTTGCTACGTGTAAATTATCGACGTTTTTGCGTGTCACTATTCCATGATATTGAGACTTTAAAATAGGTAAAAAAGATGATATAATAAAATAATTGGAGCTCAAAAGGAGGCCAACACAGTGTATACACAGTGGACTATGTTGACGTCAACGGAGACTGTGCAGCAGTGATTCCGTCCCCAAATTGGAAAAACGAGTTTAATCGGTAAAGGCGGGGTGGACAACTAAAGAACAGCTAAATTAATTAGAAGACCGAGCTCCACGGCAGTAGTATCCAGGGAATATTTCGAAAAAACAAGGAAAAGCGGAAGGGAAGCTTTGAAGAGACTGATTGAAAGAAACGGGCGGCTTCAAACGGGCGTTCACCGACCTAATAATAACGTAATTAAGCGGAGGCCGTAACTCAACGAGCGCGACGTCGCCCGGGCGTCGCGGGAAGAATAATTAGGGAATTATTTTGTTTCCAAGAGGATCTCGAGATCCCATCGAACAGGGCGACTCGGAGCGGCCCCCGCCGCCTCGCCGCCGCGCCACGGCTAAATTATAATTAAATATCAAACGTTTGCAATTACCGGGTTGCACCTGCCGGTGCGTTTCCGCCTAGCCGCCATGCTGGACAAGCAGACCGACGAATTTCGCGATGGGAAACCGGTTGGCCCCCGGTACCGAGATCGTGGCCGCCCGATTATACGTGAGCATCCTCTCTTTACGGTAATGCCTCGATAGTTGCTGTCCAAGAAGTCATTCGTGATAGTCGTTCATTCTAATCAATCATTTGTGCTTAACAGTTTAGGCAAGAAATTTAGTCGGACTTAATTCTTTAAAATTCTTTAAAAATTCTTACAACGATGGTAAAAGAATTGCATTTTAGAATAACATTTTTGTTAATCAATTATTCCAGCGTCTGTCGCCAACATTTTTTGGAATAATTTTTTTAATGCATTACAGAATGAGGTTTCTTTGAAGAAGATCTCAAAGTCTCTGAAAACCAGCCACTAGAATAATAATTCCGTAATGACACGGATTATTTTCTGAATTATTTAGTGGAATAAATGTTTTCGCACGAATTAATCGATCATTTTATGCCGTTGAAATATGTATAATCGGTTTTCAATGCATTCCGTGCATCCGTTCGTAATTCGCGCGTCAAATTTATTAATCGCGTTCAATTATGCACGAGCCCAATGTGTCATTCTACATCGAGCAAACCAAGGAGCGAACTACAGCTGTGCGTGTACTAAAAAAATATATTAATAATGGCTAACCACGATTTATTGTGTGTTACATTGAAGTAGTTTCTTTCGCTGCACAATGCAATAATAATGCATTAGGAATGATTAAGGGGAGTTTATATCGAGAAAAGTAGATAATTGAGGAACAATGAAGAGTGACTGACGCGTGCATTATTTTTCGAGTGCATCGCGACTGCAGTCTTATTCGGCGGGGCCCCTTTGATTTTCGATGCTGTCGCAATTTGCGGACAGTATTCGGGTTACGGTGACATAGTCGCTGCATTGTGCGGTGCGGGTGCGCACGGCCTCGATCCTCCATCGAAGGAGCCGCAGAACGCGCGGACAGCTCGTCGAGCGACAGAGATAGAGAGAGAAAGAGCACGGGAGGGAGGAAGGGAGAGCGAGATAGGGAGAGAGAGGAGAGAGCGCGTGGACGTTGTCGGTTTGCGGTTGACCCGTGCCATGCCACACTCCGATACCTCTGCGGTCGCAACTACGCCGACACACCCCGGGCTACCACATCGCCAATAACGATGTCGAGGCGACGTCGCTCTAAGAATCCGCCGCCGCTGTGTCTCTTCTGGATCCGTTACACGCAAAGGATCCCGCTGACCGACAAGAATCACCGGGATTATCCACCGACGGTCACTGATCCTACCCAGAACACTCGCTGACAACGCCGAAGGAAATGGTAACTCTTTCACTGGATATTTTCAGCTTACTATTTTCTAGGACACTGAATCAGCTTCATTATCGGAATCTAAATTTTCAGAAATACTATTTCTCAGGAATCGATCCCTTAGAAATGGTCACTTTTTTTGGTGGAGACTAGATCTTGCAACATGCAATTTTACTGATCACAGAATGATGTCTTCTTTGGAATATGGTTCCCTCAAAAATGCTATATCTTTTACCGAGGACTAAATCTTTTCAGCTTGCAATTTTCTAGGCCACTGAAGAAGCTTCGAAGTTAGAATTTATTATATAAATTATGTATTATATTTATTATATATTTTCTGAAAATTATATATTTTCTGATCGAACCTTTGCGCCGAGATCATCAATACCTCTTGTTATAAACAACCTTACAATCGATAAATATCGAACACATTTAGAATTTATTGTTCTTTGAGACAATGATTCCCCGAAACGCTCGAGTTAGAAAGCAAATATTTTTAGTTTTGGGATTTTGAAATTCAATTTGAATGATCTGTACTTTTATTGGTGTATCAACAAGGCAATGCCTAACGAAAATGCTGCCTTCTCACTAGAGACAAGAATGAGATGAACTACAAACGTGAATGGATGGAAAACAGAAAGAATATTAAAAGAGACAACAATGAGATGAACTACAAACGTGAATGGATAGAAAATAGAAAAAATATTAAATGAGACAAGAATGAGATGAACTACAAACGTGAATGGATGGAAAGCAGAAAGAATATTAAAAGAGGAAAAATTACGGACTAATTTGCGGACATTAAAGCCAGTGGTCCCCCAGCATATTTTGGTCACGACGAAGATCGATGAGGAACGAAATCAGTCGATGAGAAAACTATGTCTCGGGGACGGACGCGAGAGGTGTTCGATCGACGAAAGAATCCTCCTCGCGAGTTTCGTTTGCGGTTGATCGATCCCGGAGAACACTCGGCCGTGTCTCCGAAGCAATTGAAGCGGAAGAGAGGATCATCGATCGCGGCCAGGATTTTCGCGCCCTCTCGAGGCACGCGATCGAGCAGGATTAGCCGAACGCTTCGTCATCCTTCGCGACGAGTCGTCCATTAAATCTGCATACAACGTCGTTGCTATTCTTATTTTGCTCTATTTTATTCGACACACCTTGTTGCAGATCCGTAAGCATCCGAGGGGTAGTGCATCGTTCATTGTCTTCCCATTAACAATGTTCAAAATCTTATTCCATAAACTTTGTAGTAAACGTTACCAGTACGGCTCATCAGTACATGCGTTAATTAATATAATTGTTTCTTATTTTTATCGATATTAGACTCTACATTATTCTAGACTTTAGGAAGAAATTGTTGAAAATTAAGATATAAAGAAAACTAGGGTTGTGAGATACTTTAATGATCGATAATAATTCTTTTACATATTGTAATTATTTTCTAGACTTTTATGTTTTATGCACCATGTTTCACCAATAATGAAAATTTTTTTATATATTGTAATTATTTTCTAGACCAGAGATCTCAATCTGTATCTCATGGGAGATTTTATAAGGATTGAAACAGAGATGGATGGCGTCAACTTAGGGTTGTATCGTGTTCCAACAATGGTAAAAATAAGCAAGAATTGATTTTGCTAGACAACAATTTATGTTACGGACCAAATGTGGATCTTGAAGCGTTTCTTTGTCATCCCTTATCGCAGGCGTGCATCGAGCAGTATATATCGGTCCGCGAGTCCCGATGGGGTTGAACGGTAACGTAGTTATTGCAGCCATCGATATCGCGTTTCAAGTTCGGATTCATCCCCCGTATTATTTCGAGTTCCGAAAGTGATCGTCGGTATAGAAACAGGGTTGGTTGCCGTACACGTCGGATGAGTCGACAGAGAGTTTGTGGGTGCGGGGGTGGGTGGTTTGGTCGAGCGAAATGGGGGTGAGTGAGGCGCAGGAAGGGAGTCGCTTTATCTTAATGCCGAAATCAAATCGGCTCTTGCATGGAATTAGAGATGGCATTACGAGCTATCAGCGCATATGCACCCTGTGCGTCGGTGCAACCCCATGGCCCCGTACTCTGTTCCACGAATCTACGCCACCGTGGCACAATGCCGGCCCGAAGGGCGAGAACAATGCACGTCCGGGGGTAACACGAGAACCGAGCGTACACAGAACGATATTACCGAACCACCCTCTTTCCTGCCAAGAGTCTCGTGGAATGCCAGATCATTCTGCCCTCCATTTCCGATCCGCAAAAATACTGCCCCCCTCCCACCCCCGTACGAATGCACGAGTCCTTGACCATTCTTCAGGAAAGAAAAAATCAAGAATAGGTCTGCGAACATTTATTTGTCATTTTTATAGTAACGAAACTCTGAAATATAATATTGCAATTCTTCAGGATACAAAATGGAATATTTAATTGATTTTTAATGACAGGTATGCTGTGCGAATAAAATTCTAAAAAAATTTCTCCTCACCCTCCATCACAATTTTGAGGTATTTGTCCACAAAGAAATACGAATTTTTACACTTATGGGATGATCGAATACTGTGCTCTGTTCTTAGGTTAGGCGACCCGTCTCCTCAAAACGCGTAGCAGCGCGACATAAACACAGAACACACCGCAGCACTCAAAAACTAAGAGCAGCCGCCTCATAAAAAGTGGCTGATGCTCGAAAGTCAGAGGTAGGTTCGAGAAAGCTCGTAAAAATTCGAGGAATGCTGGGACAAGTGCGACCTAGTGGCGTTCTCATGGGGTATTTAAAGGGGTTGAAGTGCCTCGAATAACCGTGGGATGTAGGAATTCAGTGTAACAGACTGAGAATGAAGCTAGCCTAATAAACAGGGAAGTTGTTTGCCTCGAATCGAGCGATCCGCGAGAACGAGAGAGGTTGTCGTCCAACCAGCTATCAGCAAACAGCTTTTATTGCTGGCAGCGTCTTATCTGTTTGCTCCATGGCTGAGAATAAAGGCGAAAACCATCGAGGAACAAGCGATCGATGGTGTTCCTCGAGGTGGTGGAACAAAGATCTTTTATTTCTATTCTTTCCAATGTTTTCTTTCAGTGGCATTTAAAATAATCACTTAACAAATTCACTGAAGAGAGAAACAAATTCTTATTTAATTCCTACGTGTTGCAATTTTTATTTATATTTTTCAAAAATGTAGAAAATCAAATGCATGAGAATTTGAACGTATGTGTCATTATGTGACATCAGATTATGAAGAGAAATTATTGGCAGGACTGTACAGGACTCGAGGGACTCCTCTGTCGGCCAGGACCCGGTCCATTCTCTTCATCCCCTTCCGTTATCTCTCTCTCGATTCTCTCTTGCAGTTTTTCAGCGGAACGCTGTTCGCTTCCTTATAAACTAATTTCGTGGGCCGGCTCCCTGCTGTCTGCGCTCGGCGTACAGCGACGAACAATTGAATTCTCTCTTTCCATTTACCTATCCGTTTGTATCAACATTTACATTTATATTTGAATAATGGGAAAAATAAAGAGGCCCGGCGTCGTTTTCGCGTCCGACGATCCCCGGGCTCCTCTCGCTATTACATTTTTAAGCGTTCGTTTTCGAGCCCGCGGCGGAGTCGCGCAACCCCCGTGGATTCACCCTCCCCACCCCCTCTGAATTCATGGGGGTGGAGGAGAAAAAAAAGACTATAACACGGTACCACGGTCTCTCGCGACACTCGGGGAATTCCGTGTGCGTGACGCTCTCTCTCGACTACGCGTATTAACATTTAGATAAAGCTTATGTTAATATTATTTCCCTCGCGCTACCTGCTCCACCCCTTCGACACCCCTCGTACCTTTATTACTGTTCTCTGTGTACTGCTATCTCTCGAACTCGAAGTATAAAGGATTCTTACATCGAGTCTCGAGCGAGCGATTTTGCCTAACGACGTTGTTCGTACCACCGGAGACGAGTTCGGAAGGGAAAAGTTAGGCGAGATACTGTTTTACGGCGATGCTTTTGAACGCTCTGGATCTGCGATTACGCGACCGGGAATTTAAATAGCCTTCGAAATCCTACCATCGACTCTCTAAACTCTTATGATCTGACTGCTTCCGATAAATTATCTGACGTTAAAGGGATGTATTGACATTAACCCTCTTGCGAGTTCTACCCTTATGCCCGAATCGTTTCTGACCCACACGGATATTTCGCTGATGCAAAGATACAAACGGTTACAGTGGCTTAAAGTAGAAACAAATAATACCTAATAATTATATAAAAAATTAGAGTTGTCTCGATTTTCTACGTCAGAAATACACACTTCTGTCGAGAATTTTATAATGCAATAAAAGTAAAAAGTTACAAAAATACAAACGGTTACAGTGGCTTAAAGTAGAAACAAATAATACCTAATATTTATATAAAAAATTAGAGTTGTCTTGATTTTCTACATCATTTAATGGAATAAAAGTGAAAAATTTTTAGTCGATTTCACTAATACAGGTATATTCCGATATAAGACGGCCCGGGACCGAGTTCGCCGTATTTCGGATGAAGGTACCTTTGCGTCACGAATGACTGGGTAAAGATTGTCGTTTTATTGTGTTTGGCAGAACCGCGTTCGCCATAAACGCGTGAAATCGGCAGTCGTCTAACCATAAGCCTCGATAATCGAACCCCGTTGCCGGATATTCCGCTCTGTGCACTGTTCCGCCCTCTCATCTCGTTCGCCGGCGAGACTCGGAGAGGAGTATAGGTAGAAAAGAGAGAAAAAGGAGAGAGAGAGAAGTTGTGTCGCGAAGGCGTGTACCCGCGACCGACCCGCTCTCCGAGATAGCCGGGTCGCTTGTGCTCGTGGGTCGTCCTTTATGGCCGAGGCGTGTCACTGGCCCTCGCGGCGGCATTACGCGCGAACGTTAACCGATGATTTAGCGGCCTCGTGCAAAACCGCGATCCGAACATCGTCGCCCCGAGAAACAACATGGGAACTCGCCTAAACGCGGAAAATTGACAAGATGGAACGTGTAAGTACGCTCGGGACGAATATGGTCTGGCCTGGACGCGTTAACCTAACTGCATGGGGAGCACAGTTGTGGTTATGGGAGTTCTGCTTTACTGAAAGTCGAGGTGCCTAGAAGTCAAAGTACCCGCAGCAGTTAAAGTATAAAGAAGTCAAAGTACCTACAATTTAGGATAACTATTTTTTTGGTTTAGGCCGGTGGGGAAATGTTCTATAGGTACATCCCCCTCATCAGATGACGTCTGGAGGGGGTAGTGAAGGACACCTCTGAGATGTTATGCTGAGGGAAATAGGATTACATGATTAATTTCACGTATCTCTACCCATACCCTCTAAAACCATATTCTTTGCCAATTTAGACATCAAAATATCTAGACGTTAGGGGACCTAAAACTTAAGGTACCTAGAAATCAAAATACCTAGATTTCAAAGTAACTAAAAGTCAAAGTATCTAAATACCCTCTAAAACCACTCATGTTCATTGCCAATTTAGACATCAAAATATCTAGACGTTAGGGGACCTAAAAGTTAAGGTACCTAGAAATCTAAATACCTAGATTTCAAAGTATCTAAATACCCTCTAAAACCACTCATGTTCATTGCCAATTTAGACATCGAAATATCTAGACGTTAGGGGACCTAAAACTTAAGGGTACCTAGAAATCAAAATACCTAAAATTTACGGTACGTAGAAACCAAAATACTTGAGAAAATAAGTGAAAATATCTAAAAGTGAAAGGAGCCAGGGAGCACCGATGACACGACGTTCGTGTATCCTTAAATGAAAGCGGACATCGCTGCCTATTACGCAACGATTTCAGCAAATTTATTGAGGGGTGGTATTCTCCAGGGGTGCGAGGCATCGATCGTCTCCGGAAACCTAATCGGGAGAGCACCGTTTTCTCCGTATCAATCCAATTGCTGTAGTACACATCGTACAGACACAGAAAGGGGCTTCCTGCTCGCCTAACAGTGGTACTCGCCTAACTCGTACCCAGCGTGTGGGGAGAGAGAGGAAGCAGGAAGAGAAACGGACGCGTGCTAGGCTGGCAGAGGCGGCCACGAGGTAGGGTCGCGGTTTACGAGGTAGCATATTTCTGGTAGCGTTCTGTTGTCCGGGGCCACCCACCGCGATCAGAGCAGTCAAAATAGAAGCCGAAATCATAACGGGCGATTGTCCGGGGCCTCGGGTCGAGTTATGAAGCAGTAAACCCCGGTGTTTCTGTCTCGCTTATTGTATCGACATGCTCCATCTCTTTCGCGTGGTCCCTTCTGCGACAACAGTCGAGTCCCGTCTTATGGAATAATTTAGATGATTGGATACCGGGGGACTGGCTTTACGTGGGACACTAAGCGACGTTTGCCAAATGGATTTCCCCGTGAAAAATAAAACGCCAAGTAAAACTCGCTATACATTACTCGCTCTTTTTATTATCAACGTTTTCCTATACAGGAGATCTAGGCTCTAATAGGATCTAGCAGGGCCTAGTAACCTTCTAAGACGCTATATCATGGTTAGGAAGATGTTACAATTTTTTCAAAGTAAGAATCCCTAGGAAACAATTAAAGTTACAATTAAATGTTTCTTTGGAATTGTAATGACAGATGTTTCAGCAGTTAGACACATCGAAGTACTGAAAAATCTCCAAGTGAAACCAATAATGCTGAGAATACGGTAAACAGATACTAACTAGTGCAAGCTGGGATAAAAGTGAGACCGGCCGAGGAACAAAGGAGCGCGGCGGCGTCGGGCTCGAAAAATTTGTGGCCCGTTTCTGTTATCCTTGGAACGGAAGCTCGGAGCAAAGGAAGAGGGAGGGTCGGAATATTTTTCGGAAGGGGTACTTTGTATCGGAGTTGCATAAAATCGACGGTGGGGCCGGCCTCCGACGCGAGACAGAGCGGGGAACGTTGCTCACCGAATAATTGGAAACCGCTGTCCGTGCAGTCGCGTGACTGACAAACGTTTCGTCTGCGGCTCGTGTTCTCGAAACGCCGCGTCCGTGTCGATACGAGGCCGAATCCAATCCGATACATACCTAAAACAGAGAAAAAGAACCGGTTAGCTGGCGCGGACACGCTTATGATACCGTGCGCGCTGCTATGCTTTCGGGCGCGAGCTCAGTCCCAGAGGAATCATACTGGAGGGTAAAATAATTCTAGAACCTCTATCATCTCCGGGACCTTTAAGAGCACTAAGACTAGCTTTAGGACGTCTTGGAGCTCCAGGGCCTCCTACAACTCCAGGACCTCTAGAAGCTCATAGACCAATTTCAGTTTTAACACATCTAGAAGCTTCAGGACCTCTACATGATCTAGACCCCTATCAGCTCCAGGACCTCTAGGAGCACTAAGACTAGCTTTAGGACATCTACGAACTCCAGGACCTCTAGGAGCTCAAAGACCAATTTCAGTTTTAACACATCTAGAAGCTTCAGGACCTCTACAAGCTCTAGACCCCTATCAGCTCCAGGACCTCTAGGAGCTCTAGACCATCAGCTTTAGGACATCTACGAGCTCCAGGACCTCCTACAACTCCAGGACCTCTAGGAGCCTGAGACCTCTATGACACGCATCTCCAGGATCCCTAGTACAGGAGCTCCTCTACTACCGCAAGAAAAATAATTCCTCTAAAAGCTCCAAGACAGGAATCCTTCTACCACCGCAGGGAAAATAATCCTCCAGGACACAAAAAGCAATTATTTAAAAAGTGAGAACAATATGATGACCATGAGAATCTCAGAAGAGTGGAGTGGTTTGCAGTATCGTTATCAACACAGACACCCCGGTTGCGAGCGTGCACGAGACAAAAGGGACGAGTCCGAGAGAGAAAAGGAGAGAGAGAGAGAGAGAGGAGATAGAAGAAAGGGCGTTGATTTGTGGAACAGGTTCTTCTAATTCCAACTCTTGCTCCTCCGACCGAGAGACGGCCGATGGTAGCGTTCCCGGTTCGATCGATAAATCAGGATAGCATTAGGCGCCACTTCGTATTGGATCCTGCGATCTCTTTCTCTCTCGCTAGGACTCGGTGCAGAGTGTCTGTGTGCACGTGTGCGTGTATAAACGTCCTGCGAGTCCCGGGGATTTATACGGGCAATATCGAGCCGGGATTAGCACGATCGGACGGACTCGAGTCATGCTCGAGGTCGATACCACGTGGCTATTAGTGTCAAAATAAAAATGTGGCCGCAATATATGGCGAGAACCGTAAGCCCTCTCTTATTGCCCAGCCGGAGATGATAGAGAGACTTGCTCTCTACGTGGCGCTACACGAAAGAAACCTGGAAAAGGCCGGACCCTGAAGAATCCTCCGGGTCGATTAACCCGCTCGCAACACCGGGTCGCGTGCTTCCTGCCCTCTCCACCCCCTTCCTCTGTATTTTTATTTATCTATTTACTTACCCTTCAATGGGGTTAGTAGATTGTAATATGGTTCATCGAATTATTATTTTTTTAATGGTGGAGTTGCAATTGTTTGACCGAGGATTGCATAAATTTACTCAACCCTTGGACTCCTTATTCCGATGTAAGACGTATTTCGACTCCATTTTAATACTTCGAAGAAATTGTTTTGCCACGTAAATTTAGGTAAATTTAGAATTAGGCTAGAAAAATGGAGCGCATGGTCGACGCGGGGGCGTCAAGTAGAAATCCAGCCGAGCCACCCCATCGTTTCCCTCCTAAATAAAGTGAGCGTGGATCACGGGATGGGGTGGCGTCGGGCTGCTGGTCGTGCCGAGAGAACCCCGAGCGACAATAAAACGCCCTCCCGTCTCGTCCGGCTGTTGGACAGGCCGCGAGAACCAGCGCCATAAAACTTAGAAACAATTGTCTTTTATCGTTTTGTTGTTATTTAATTTTCTCCCGGATTGGGCAGCGAGGTCCAATCGACGGAGACCAACGCCGACACCTCCGGCCCGAGCTCCTAAATAATTTACGAGCCTTACCCCCTCGCTCCCTCTCCACCCCCGCACCCTTGTACACCCCCTTTTGGCTCGTTGCTCACCCTGAACGCGTCTCCCACGTGTCGGACAAGTCCGAGGGAAACTCATCTTACGCGTATCCGGCGTTTCGGCACGGATCATGAACCAACAAGTAAAATCGATCCTGGAACCCTGAACCACCCCTACACATCATCCCCTTAGACGTCGCTATTTTCTAGCTTCGAAGGTGTCTGTTTGGAATCGTTGATAGCGACCAAGGTGAACTTGTCTATTCAACTACCACGTTTTGATAATGAAAATTCAAGAAAATAATTGAAACTGAAAATAATTATTTAATTAATCAAGGCGGAAAATCTACCAGCTTGTTGTTCGGGAATTGATCTTTCTTTCCTTCGGAGAATTTCTAAATTGTTATCATTCGGACAGGTTTCTCCGAATGATAAGAGCTTGGGCACAGTAGCGAACATTTTCTGAAGACGTAGATGCTTATGGAACCGGAGCCGAGCAAAACAAATCGTTTGAAGCGTTGTCTGCCCGTTTAGAATAATGTCCGCGCGCTTGCGGTACCGGCTCTATTTTTATATCCGTTCGTGCAGGAAGTTGGCCCCGTAGTATGGGGGAGAGCCGTGTACACGAGGCCCCCAATGAAAATAATTATTAGCGTTAAGTGGACGTCGTTAACCGAGAGGAGACGGTTAGGTCCGTCGGTGACAGACGTTCCAGCGGTTGGTCGAGCTCGAATCACGCGGGCAACCGGCTTCGATGCATGAATCTGTTCGCTGCTCCAGCAGAGGATGCGGATCCATTGGCTGGACAACTAGATTTCATTGCGTAATGCTATCTACTCTGTCCTCGTTCGACTTGCTCGTCCCGAGGACAATGCTTGGCCCGATCCATCGCTCTTCCGTCGGATATTCACGTCTCCTTTCAATTCTTCCACCGCGACATCCAGAAACGACATACGAGACCGCACCGTGATGTCGCAGACAGGTGTGTGTCATCATTATACAGGGGATGTCCATCTATTGGTGGCGCAGCGTGTCGTTTCATACAATAATTTTATTACGATTCATTGCTCTGTTTTAATAATTATATAATTTTAATATAATTTTATTCTAATTTTTAAAAAAGTTATTATCCTTCTAATTAATACTCCTATATGAACTACTGAGGAGTAAGCTACTAAAATTTTTATATCTATTTGACGTAAACATACTCCTCTTAAAATAATTCTTCCTAATAATCTCAATATAATTAAATAAAATTTTAATTTTATAAATAAATATATAAAAATTATTATTATTTGAAGTATATGTATATATAAATGGCTTTTTCGCAGTTCATAACTTCTCGCATGTCAACATAGGCTAGCGATGATTCAGTGTGATGAGATTGGTACAGTCGGTACCAAGGGATGGTGTGCATTAAATAATTGTGTAACTGAAGATCTACTTTCCTATGCAGATTAGGTGTCCGGTCAATTGATGGGATTATCTGGTTTGTTTGCATTCGTACTCATTTGATTTGTGCAATTGAATTTCCTGCGCCAAGAACGATGCATGCAAACGCGAACAGATGATGAGTTGGGACAGATCTCTAATAGGAATGTATTTATGTACGACCTTAGAAGAATATTGTTTAATCCTAGATAGAAGGACAAATATGAAAACTGAAATTCAGAGAGAATATGAAAAAAGTAGAATATAATAGAATAGTATACAGAAGAGACTTTGTGACCTTGCATAACCTTGAAGATCAGTGTGTCTATGTAACGAAGGTCACCTTCATTTCCATAATATAAAAGAATTACATTGCTTGCAAAAACGGGACAATTTTCTCCTCCTGTCAAACCGTGGCTGGTAATAACGCGAACACTCTGTATAGAATGATGAAAATATTGAAGCCGAGGCGAAGCCTTCGTTCGAGCATTTTAATTGCAGGGAAAATAGTTGGATGACGGGTTGATCGAACTCAGCCCGACTCGAGCCCCTCGCTCCCGGCGCAGCCATAATAAATAAATTCCGTGGGGTGGCGAACGAACGAACGAACATTATGTAGAACATATAAATAAACGGTTTATGTCCGGGGTCTGGACGATCCCTTCCTCTCCCCGATTCTCTCTTCGCTCGCCTAGCTATATTTGAGTTATGAATCGTAAAAGCTAGATCGGCAATCGAGCCGGACTCTCTTCCTCTCTCTCTCTCTCTCGCTCTCGCTCTCTCACTCGTTCTCTGTTCCGAGGGAAGGTTAAAAGCCACGGTGTTAACTCGCTCTCTGGAGGATAGTATTGACACTGTGCTCCGGCAGCCACTCGTACGATATACCACTCGCACGAGCAGGGGACCGCTGTCAATCGCGAACTTCTCCAGAATCGCCGTTTCCTACGAAACCCCCTGAAGAGTGCTCTTTCTTCTTCATGTCTTTTTTCCACCTCCTTCTATTTTTCTATATTCCTTCTTTTTCTGTGTTCTACTATTCACATTACCAGCACAGTCTTCTCAAAAAATGTTTAACACCAGATTAAACATTTCTTCTTTTAATTTAATGTTTAAATATTGTAAATATTGAAACCTGAGGATGTCAACTCCTTCTTTTTCTGTGTTCTACTATTCACATCACCAGCACAGTCTTCTCAAAAAATGTTTAACAGCAGATTAAACATTTCTTCTTTTAATTTAATGTTTAAATATTCTGAATATTGAAACCTGAGGATCCAGCTAATTTCAGATGACTGAAACCCAATGGAGGAGAGAAGAAGAGTATCAAAGATATCGGAAGATGAGCGCGATTTTCAGTTCGCATTAGCGGAAAGTTCGGCGCTATCGAGAGGGCGTTGGAACACGCTTTGTCTCGCGCCCGGTTCCTCGGCGGAGCATTTGTTCCGTTGGATTATCAGCGAGGCATTAAAAGGCTCGTAACTTTGTCCCCCTTTTCGGGACCGTGCGCGCAACCCCCAATTAATCGAAGCCGATGCGCCGTGAGTAGACGATACGGAGTGACGAGGGGATGCAAGGGGGTTGTCGGGGAGACAGGCTCGATCGTCCTGCTCGCGATATGGCTATCGCGGTCGCGAGGGAACCGGGGCCTTTATCGTCTCCAGTGAAGGAAGGAGGAAACCGTTGCACCTGTCCCACCTACCTGCGACACACAACACAACAAGCCGGGCCTCGCTTCGTATCCGAACGCAGTGGCACAAATCTCGTCCGGAAACGCGCGGCTCGGTTGACACCTGCGCCTTGAGAACGAAGCGGAGTGGAAGCGGAGTGGAAGCGGAGTGGAAGCGGAGCAGCCACGCGGACCTCTATTTGAACGGAAACACAGCACGGGATATCGCGCCGCGTTTCTCCCACCATTGTGAGGCCGCTTTGTAGTCTGGCACACACCTACAAGAACGATCGCTGAGTCGCACGCACACATCGACTTCTTTTCCTTCGTCTTTTTCTCTCTTCCTCTTCACACCCGTACGCTTCTTCCCGACCACGTTTCCTCCGCCTCTCTCTCTCTGCTGAGGATTTTTCTACCTTCTTCCTCGCTCCGCTCGTTATTTATTATTCGCCGCGATGGCTATGCAAACGAGCTGCGAGACGCGAGCTGCACCCGCTCACTTGCTACCTCTACCGGAAAAGCCAACGTGTTTAAAAATGCAGCCGAATGCGATCGAACGAGATTCCGACGTTCTCACGAGCCGCCCGTGCCAATTTAGGGTTTATATTATTTTTATTATGCCGGGGATAAGCTGCAGATGCGAGTCCTCCGGGTGGAAGACCACGTGCGTGTCGAATGAGCTTAGCTCGATTTTGTTGAACGCGAGATGGACAAGTAGAGCGAGGAAATCATGTTCTTGGGAGACTTTGTACTGGAGAAATTTTGTTTTGAGTGGATACACCGAGATTGCTGATTTTTTAAATTGTATGATAAATACAGCAAGGTCCTAAAATGGAATTTTAAGTGCTCATACAGGAGAATGGGAGATAACTGTTTCCTTTATCTCGATCGACAACTTGTAAATAACTTGAATTAATGTTTTCGGCCCAAAGATTTGATCCTATGTTAATAACTAAGCAATTTTGCAAATAACTATAACTTTTTCAACGTTTCGGTCTAGTTCAAGACCATTATCAAGAAAAACTTTTGATATGTAATTGCGTCTGTTCTCTTGATAATGGTCTAGACCGAAAAGTTGAAAAAATTATAGTTATTTGCAAAATTGCTTAGTTATTAACATAGTATCAAATCTTTGCGCCAAAAACATCAATTTAAGTTATTTATAGGAGATGTACCGAAATTTATTATTATTTTACACCATTTTTATAATTGTTTGTTCATATTCGTATTATAATTGTGTGTTCATAACCGAAATTATTATACACCATAATTTAATAGACAGTGCCAAGAATCAACCGACATTTTGTTTTAAGTGGATTTAATTTCAGTGCCAGGGTTCACTGGCCCGGAAAGATTTGAAGATGGTGAAACGAGGGGGTTGAAAACCGAGACTCCAGACCTGGAATTATCAGGAAATGGAGATCTATCTGGAAATCACGAAGTCGTGTCCCACAGGCTTGTTTTCTATTTGAGTACGAGTACTCTCTCGAGTATCTGCTTTTCATCCTCGAAAGGCGGAGGGGAACGAGGTCTGGCGTGTCTATCCGAAAAGGCAGGCGCCACTTGAGACCCGAGACAAGCCTAGGGTGGGCTGTCACTTGGTCGAAAACTATGCAGGCCCTTCGCGATAGCGGCCTCCTTTTCCTAGTTTCCCAGCCAGTCCTTGGAAAATATTCTCATAATCGTCCCGGTTATGGAACTCGGAAATACTTCGAAATGGCTCACTCCCATGGCCTGGGTTCTGACAAACGGGCTCTGATTCTGACTCAATTCCCAGGAGATAATAAGACAAGAGCTGCGATATACAACAATCTCGATGAACTATTGAAGAAGACTGTCAGCTGGAAGAAAACAGAATCTATCACATGGTTAATATGCTGTATCCTTCTAAACTTTATAAAAACTATTCAGAGAAAGAATGTAGATCTCTTCAGACCGCGGATTCAATCAATTTAGTACAAAAATGTAGAATTTAAAAATACTATTGTAGGGTAACTGCACCAGTCAATATACGGGCACCAGTAAATGAACGCTTTTGTATATTTCAACAAATTTTAAGCCGTATATTAATAATAATTATTACCAATAATTACTAGAATGTAGTGTTCATTCACTGGCATATTTTACATTTTTTATTTAACGTTCAATAAAGCAAAATAATAATAATTTCATTTTATTTGTGTTCATTTATTTTTGACAAATAAAGTATAGGGAGCCATTTTGCATATATGAGATTCCTTTAATTCACATATATTTATTTTAAATAAAATATCTTCCGGAACTATTTCTTAAATATTCATTCACTGATGCAGTTACCCTATCGTTACTCTATAAAATGATTCAGAAAAAAACAAATGTCTATGTAGCTCCTGGCAATTGATACAATTTCGCTTTTTTAAAACGGTGTTGCAGAGAGCCGAGAATTCCGCCGGTTTCTTTTTTCCACGGTAACAAATTCATCGCGTCGGTTATCTCCGCGGTGGCATCGTGCTGCGCGTAATTCCGTATCATTCTTTCGACCGATGTAATTATCCCCGACACGCGGTACCGTACGGCGCATTCGTTATGCGCGTGCACATCGCCAGCGTACACACCGAGCAACGAGGCGTCCTCCTCGTTGCGCTCGGCCGATGCGTGTACCCTCTTCGGGGCTTTGTAGATAGAGGCCGGAGGAAGCTACAGAGCGCGGAGAGACACACTGTACTCGTCCCTAAAACTAGATAGAGAGACCTCGACGAGTGCGAGCGAGAGAGAGAGACTGCGGAGGCCTGTCGCAAATATTTCCAAGTTTGTTCATCGAGCGGTCCGTCCCCCGTCGTATCTATCTCGTCACGGTCGGCAAAGCCGCCGCGACATGAGAACCGAATACGGAAAAGCGGAGAGTACTCTCGGAGGCCGTGTCGTTGTAATGTGCACGACAATGTACGTGCCGTTGTTTCCGCGTTGTCCGCCTGTGCCGGCAGAAGAGAGCCTCGAGTGTCGCCAGTTTCGGACGCAGTCCCGTTCCATCTACCGCCTTCGCCATGCGCGACACATTCGTTTCGAACACGTCCGGTCATTATTATTTATCACCTAGCTAATTCATTCGTTATCCGCCATAGAAAACACGAGGCCTGACACAACACGACTCCTGCGAAACATCGCGATCGCAACGGTAGTTACGCTGATCCCGTGATAACCGCTCTTGCCAGATCGTTAAAAGTTTCCCAATCCGTGCTGAATATTAATGAGTAGGTGTATCGATCGTCCCCGAAAATCGCTGCGATTTTATCGAAACGTTTTCTTATAAGTAGTAACAACTGTTACGTATTGAAGTTTTTCTGTTTATTAGTTATACTGTATACTTTAGTATAAAAGGACATCGGTTCGTATAAAATAAATAATAATAATAATTTTTTTTCCTGATTTTTACGCTTGAAGATCAAGCTGTAAACAAGCCATTCTGGCGAAGGCTTCGTATAATGAAGCTAGCTGTGGAGGCGTTTCGTGGCTGGTTGATCTCGAAGTACTTTAAGCTTCTGCTGCGCCAGATATAAAGGACCATAATTTTTATGCTGTATACCGAGTGTCTGTCAGAGTTTTTGGACACTGTACCCTCAGAAATATGTTCGGAGTGTTCCGCGGGTTGATTTCGCAAGGATCGATATAGTCAAGGCTCGCAGCAGGGTGTAGCCGGCTGAAGCAAGACGCAAGAGATAGGAGAGCGTATTAACGCGATCGAGCTCGTAACGCCGGAATTACAGACGGCAATCGAAGCGGCGTAAAGCCCGCGATGGACGCTTACGGTGCGACACGAAACAACCCGGGGCCCGGTGTGACCCGACGCTTCTTCGTTCCCATATATACACACTCACCACCCCGATCTCTCTCTCTCCTCCTTCCGTCCCGTGTCCCGAGAGTATTACGCGAAATGAAGCGTCGAGAAGACCCGCGCTACGATACGATCCTCATATCCTCGGCCGGGGAAAGGAGCCTCGAAGATCCTCGCGAGAGGACTTAATCAACGGTCCGAGTGTTTATGATTTTTGTTATTGGTGTCGTATCTCGAGCTAGCTTTCCCGGATTTTTCCCCGGCCACCCTACATCCTCTCTCCCTCGATGGACTCTGCCCGAGGATCTTCGAGACCCTAACTCCGGCCCGGGGAATCGCGGAACGACCAGCTTAACCTTTACGTTTGCGTAATTACTGCAGCGTCGATGTGCAATCGCGAGGCCTCGAGGAAGAATGGAATCGCGATTTGAGAGATCTGTGTCTTTGGCGACCTGAGATGCCGTCAGGATAGCATCTGCAGTTAGTCCTGCACACTGTAAGGACGATCTAGGGAACTGCACCAGTGAATAAACGGGCACCAGTAACTAAACGTTTTTGTATATTTCAACAAATTTTAAGCCTCATGGCATACTAGCGATAATAACTCTTGGGCCAATAATTATTATTAATAATTACTAAAATGTAGTGTTCATTGACTGGTATTTTTTATATTTTTTATTTAACGTTTAATAAATAAAAATAATAATAATTTCATTTTGTTTGTGTTCATTTATTTTTGACAAATGAGTTATAGGGAGCCATTTGGCAAATACGAGATTACTTTAATTCACTTTTTTTTAAATAAAATATCTTCCTGAACAATTTCTGAAACGTTCATTCACTGGTGCAGTTACCCTTTAAGTAATTTTATGTCGATCGCAATATTAAGATAATTGGAATGAATTTTATCGGCATATGGCTCCATCAAATTCTACACACTATAACAATTTTGTAAGCATACACAAACGTGTCAAAAGAAAGTCAACTAGTCTTTTCAGTCGTGATTTAACTCGTGCAATTTTCATTATTCTTGCTCGAAACGAATCACGCATGTAATTCGAATACCGTTGAATACGTATGTATAAATTTGCAAGGATCGATAGTTTTTCCTGAATCGTGCAAAAAGCAGCTTCGAAAACCAGAATACCCCCTTGAGGACGACCATGTTGGGTCTCTACTTTTAAAATTTTCATACCGCCCCTGTGCCAATTGGCTGAACCAACGCAACTAGAAAACGCGCGTGCAGCGGTAAATAACGAATCCGCGTTGGAATAATAGCTTATAAAATCAAATGAATCCCGGAGCGGTCAAAGCCGCGGGCCGGAACCGTCGAGGGTTCGCTGGTTTCCTTGCTGTTTGAACACGAAATGGACAACATATGTAACATTTGTGCGGCGCGGATCGCCACGGGGACTCCGGCCTCTCGCGTACAGAGAAAATAAAACGGTTCTCGGCGCGGGGGAGGAAGGCGGGGAAGGACGCGGAGAGAGATGTTTGCCGAGCCATCCGCGTGATTGCACGCTCGACGAGCTTCGATCCACCTCTCTCTCTCTCTCTCTCTCCCTTACTCTCTCCGGGAGAGATTCGTCTCCGTTCTATCCTCTCGATTTCCCGTCCTCGACTACAGTATACCATGTTCCCGGCGGCTTCGCTCTCGAGGTTCGAGGAAACGCCGATGGAATTGACGCGCGCGAGTATTCCAGCGTCGCGGTTCAGGGAAGCGCGATCGACAGCGGTTTTGCGGTCGAGACGTATGTGTATCGCGGTTTCTCTTTATGTTCGTCCCGTGCGGAGCCGATCCAAGAGGATAACTGCGAGATTCTGGACCCTCCGTCTCGGAAATCATTTTTGATAATATCTTTATAAATCCTTGGTGGTAGAGAGGAGCTAACCACATGAGGGGAATTTATTTAATTTGACAAAATCTGTATGGACAGTGTTGTAGAAATAAAAAATTCAATCCCATAAATATTAGGTGGAGCTTACTGGCTTGCAGATGCAACGAGCACTTTCCACCTAGCCAGATGAGGGGCATTTATTTAATTAGACAAACTCTGTGCGGACAGTGTTGTAGAAATAAAAAATTCGAATAAAATCAATAAAATTTCTGACACCGAAATAGGACCACATAAATATTAGGTGGAGCTCACTGGCTTACAGATGCAACGAGCACACATTTCCGCCTAGCTGAAGATTCAAAATGAGTCATGTTGAGAAAATCAGAAAATACCCATGGCAAGCTATTTCTGGAATAGAAATGGGATTCTGCTGGCTGGAATGGTTGGTGTGTGTGTCGGTAAGAGAACGGTGTTTCGTTAGAAGGCTGATTCGCCTGGAAATCGGCGGAATCCGGCGCGGCGCGAGGGATAAAGTCGTCGGCGTTATATTATTATTAGCGTTAAAACGGCTCGGCTTACAGGTAATTTAAATCCCATCGTGAAATAAAGGCTCGTAGGTACGTATGTACGTACGATCAGATTACCGGGCGAAGCGAGGCTGTATTTGCATAAGTCAGCTTGTCAGTCAGACTGCGTGGCAACTGCACGACCCTCTTTGCCCTCTCACGGCCCGGAAACAACCCCGTGCAAGCCGTACTCCGCGGCCAGGAAACGGTCTGACCACGCCGCTCTTGCGCCGAGCCAGGATCTTGTGAGCTACGCTTGCGAACCAATCCCTCGAATTTACCTGCATTCTCCCACCCGCCTCATCAAAATCCCAGGAAACGATAAGCCGTCGCCGGATGCCGCAATAAAAATCAAAATAGTCGCCGGACGAATCGCCGCAACTCCGGCTACGATCTTCCATTCTGCACGGAATGAAACTTTGGAATTGCACCGCGAATTGCACTCCTGTCTTTAAGGATTTTAGTCTGCCGATTTAACAAAATAATTTTACAAATATCAAACTGCACTCTCTCTCTACAGAATTATAGTTATCGTTGTTGTCGCCGAATTTTCTTTACAGGGCGGAATGAATGCTTTCTAGGGCGGTTTCGAGCGAGATAAGTCTTATCTCTTAATGGAAAGTTAACTTTCGGTCTGTTCCATTCGGACGATATTAATGCAACAATCGCATGAACGGGCTGCAGTCGAGTTGCACCTAGCCATTACTCAAGGTTGGACAAATTATATATCGGTATGCTGTTCGACCCTCGAGAAAATTGATACGGCCCTTGGAGAAATTAAATGACCTGTTAAGTGTGAACTAACAAGCACAAAGGTTGACAATTAAATATTACAGTAGAGATCTGCAGAAAAATTGGAGAACAGTGACACTAAAATTGGAAGGTCCGCGATTAACAGTTACGGTAGAGATCTTCCCAAAAATTGGAATAGTATTAAGAAACATAGAAATTCGTTAGTACCACGGACTGAAGTAAAATGACAATTTAAAAGAAAATTGGAAGACGGTGACGGTAAAATCGGAAGGGCCGATTTTCTCGGGGGATGTTCATTGATGATCACGAATACGTAAAGGGGTGCGCGGAGAAGAGAGGGAAGGGGAATAGTCCAGAACGAAGCACGGTCGATTAATCATACTTTCGTAGGAATTACCCTTGTATATGCGGCATGGTTCGCGAGGTCGAAGGGCAGTCCTCGTTCCTGAGCCCCTCGCATCCCCTCCGCCCCCTAGTTCTCTCAGCCGTCCGGGTGATCCTCGATTTGCCCCCGTAGCTCTTATACTCGAGCGTAGTGCTCGTACACGCGAGCACGCTCTCGCCAGACACGTGAATTACGTAAGGGTACGTCAGCGTGTACAGTCCCGGAGATTACGATATTCTCCGATTGGAGTGGCTTGACACGAGTTCAAGAGGCCGCGCTGACGGCCGGCAGGCACGCACGCATGCACGCACCTGAGCCCCGCAACTTTCAGCTCCAGCCTCGCGGCGATCCTCTTTCTTTCTCTATCTATCCCTTTATCTCACTGTCCCGTTTCTCTTATTCTTCTTTTTCGTTCTCACCTCGACCGGGCCTCGGACCCGCCGGTGAGCTTGGGACTGATGCGTGGGCCCTCTGCATAGTTCCAGGACGACTTCGTGCGTCGGGACTCGCGAGTCTTGTCTCCGGAAACTCGTAGGAATTTCGAGATGATCCTCTTACATTTCTAGCTTTAATTCTCTCATGGTACGACTTATTTAACTCCTTGCGATGGAGACTTTAGATAAAGACTTACGAATATAAATGTGAACAGACCATTAGCGTCTGCTGAGGATTACTTGCTAATTTCTTAGTCTCAGCTACCACAAGGATTTTTTAATTACTTTCTTTAGTTGTCCACAACATGGATTAAGACTTGTGTTACTGTTTCCCATTAATTCGTGCTCCTTCATCTATTTTGAAGAATTGCACTAAATACCGCATGTCGATCAAGACTCTACGATCAGCCAGTAGAATAATAAGATCGGCCGCTCGCAACAGAGGCTTCCCGCGATTATTTCCGAGCCCTTGAGCGTTCTGCGTCTCGCATCGGAATTAGTCCCAATGGTACAGCGCGATCGAGAATTAATCCAGAAAAACGAGGACTGGCCGCCCGGAGGACGCCCGAAGTTAAAGAGGATTGCAGTCGGGCTGCGCGGGCCGCCGCCCTTCAATTAGTCCGATTTTATTGTCCCGCGCCGGGAATTTTCGCAATTATGCGGGTTTCGTCGCCGCGAGCGATGATCGCGAACAAAAGGAAATAGAGAAAAGAATTGTGACTAACGGATGCACGCAGACTGGCCCGATTTTTTTTTTTTCGTTGCGGCTTTCCTCGTCGCGCGCGTTCCCTCGAGTAACCCAGCCGTAATTATTATCGTGGAAGAGACGGCGTTCGGCACGAGCGCGAACACGACCGCAGATCGGACAGATAGAGCGCTTCTCTCTCTCTCCCTTTGTCTCTCCCTCTCCACGAGTCCCCCCTTTAGATCTCTTTTTCGCTCCTCACCTTTACGTCTTTTTCCCCCCTTCGACGCGGTTCACGCCCTCCCCGTCCCTCCCCTGAAGCCGAGGCTGCTCTCGCACTTTCGCTTTTATTACCAAGTAGCCCGAGTATTTCGTAGTCCGCAATTCCAAAGGGTGTATCGTCGCTCGTAAACGCTACAGCCCGATCCTGCTCCGGCTATGTACATCCCCGTTAAAATAAAAAAAAGCCAACCAACCCCCTCTCCTACGCGGCGACTTTATCGCGGGCTGGAACCGAGTTTATGGGGCTAATTGGCCGCGCCGTTCTTTCGTTTTCCCGTGTCGATCAGCCTACAACAATCGAACTCAACGCCTGCGCCTTCGGTCGGCTCCGAGTCGATACGGAGAAATCGTAAATTGTTGCGTGACAACTATTTACTTATCATGAGTTTACTTACGATATATACTTATTGTAAATAGTGACTAAGTTAGATGTTCCCGACAGTAACCCTCGACCAGTCACTACCCTTAGTCACAGAGAATTGCACTATGATCCATCATCGCCTACCTCTCCCTTTTAGGAACTTTTATTTAAGTTCACGCAAAAGACTTATCGTAGGTTCTTTTTTTTACAACCTCTGTGCAGTCTAGCACTCTGTCTCTCTGTCTCGATGAATTAGTATTATGTCTGAGTTTTATTAATAAATTTATGTTTTGTTACCTTAAATAAGAAAGAAACGTTTATTAACCCTCATCTGCAATACAAAAAAGTATATATTTGTACGTGTAGGGGTTGATTTGCGAATGACAAATTGAATGAAATAGAAATTTCTAAATTAGTTAAATAGAGATTTTAAAATGTGAAATTTTCGAAACTCTTCCACAAAAAAGAACGCCAATATTGGCAGATTGTAGTGGCCTTTAAAATGAAAAATTTTGCTTGATAGAATTTTCTCGCATTTTTTAAAACAGTGGAGATAATGATAATATACGTATACCGAGGCCACTCTATATGTATCGAAGACAGTCTAGCAAAATTGTCAGGTAAACCCCACGTCATATTGAAAGACGCTCTTCAGCGAGCTCCCGTTACAGAAAAGAAGGGCAACAGAGCCGTGGATTAGGAGCGACATGGGCGTATCGTCGGACACTCGCCACCGGAGAAGTTTAATTACCGCACTTGAGTGAAGTAATTACAATCAGACACCCTTGTAGTGTGGCTTGGTGTGTTCGAGCTAGATCGGGCCGTAGCGGGCCGAAGCGGACTCGCGCGACACACGAAAGAGGAGTCGAGTGCCAAGGGAAGCTTGGATCCGTGTGGTCTATGATTAGCCGGAGGTGACCAACGGAAACGAGCCCCGGAGTCCGTCCTCTGTTCCACGGCCCCGCGGACATCACTGTGTTTCGAAACACGTGGGGAGGGGGAGGGAGACGAGGGGGACGGTCCGGGCTCTTTCGATTAATTACCCCGCCGTCGCGTTAGTTAACTCGAGATTCATCGAGCGAGCCCCGGCAACGAAGAACCCGATAGTTAAGCGGAATTCGGAGAAGGGACGCGCGATTACAGCGTTACGCTCTCGAACGTTGTTACAACGGCCTCGACGTCACCGAACGATACCGATCGATAGCGATGGACACGCCGACAAATTTCTACTGCGCTCCTGTGCCCCCAACGATTTTGCTTTCCTCAACCTGTCAACTTATGCCTATGGTTCTTTTGTTAACCCTTTATGTATTTGCTAGAATTGTTCGTGCAATTCTAATCAATGGACAGATTAAAAGAAGCTGAGAACGATGATGTCTTATTTTCAACTTGACAGGATTGTTGAAGACAGAAACTTATCTTACGATTGACAATTTTTATCGATTTTTATGCAGAATAAAAATTGTCTGTATGAATTATCAGATGCAAGAGTTACATATACGTCTATTTTCTTGTTTGAACAGTCTTACGAGGCGGGAACAATTCAGTATATGTATCTACATTATTTGCAGGACCTCCAAGTGATATTGGATACATTTTAATAAATTGTGAAACCATTAGAAGAATTGAAAATGAGTGAAATAAATTTTTGTAGAACATGTTCAGAAAAATTGCATTGTCAGGGGGGCCTGTTACTCGAGATCGATGAAATGTGCATCGATCCTTCGAATCCTGTGAACCACCTTCAGCATCGAGCTAGCGGTGTCGTCCTTGAAGTCCAGGGTCGCTGAAAAATTGCCTTTCCGCGTGTCGAAGTCTCTCCCGTCGAAGCGGCGCTTATTATTCCCCGTTGCTGTCGACACGTCGTCCAATAAAAGTGCGTGGAAACGAATCCAGATGAGAGTAAAACGAGAAAATCGCGGCCCGATGAACAACAGCAGACAGAGAGACCGGTTTGGCATCGAGCGAGAGAGCTATAGAAAAAGAGAGAAGCGTTTCCTCCCCGTTCGAGAGAGTTTTCATCGCGCGCGCTACACTCTGACAGCTTATTCCGCCAGTCTGCCCACCTCCTGAACTGCCAACTGCCAAATGCCAGTGCGCATTGAATCCGAACAATCAGCGTGCCGGGATTGGAAAAGGCCTCCGCGGACGCGGCCGCGCGAGTCCTGTCAGAATACCGGATTAACGCGCCGCCCTCGCGTAATTCTCTCGTTGCCACTCGATGAAAATAGACTGATCGAATCGAAAACGGGGCTCCTGCTTGTCCCGGAAAGACTCCTCACAATTCCTGAACCGGTTGTTCACCGAAAACATCTCACCCTCGGACGCGGACAGATTTACAAACGCTACAACCCCTGGCGAAAACTGTGCAACCGTATTTAAACAAAAATTCCCATACTTTCTTAACACTAAAATCATTTTTTTGTCATAAACGCATAAAATCCGCTGACTAATAATAACAATATGTCAGTCCTTGTGTGACCTTGACGGTCATTAGTCGTTTACGAATGAATTCGTTTCGGCGCACGTTTTCGCATAAACAAATACATAGATAATATAAACAAATACATAAAAAAACTAATGCAGATAAAATAGTTACGAGGAAGAAGTTTTTGTTTAGAAGCGTTGTTGAAGAAGATTGTTTAACATTTTGTGTCGGGTTAATTTGCAGCTTTTAAATACAAACACAAGAAAAATACTCGAGGGTTGAACTACGTGAATGTAGAATCCCTGTCGAATTTGTTTAAGCCCCCTGCGCCCTCCGGAGGCGAAGGAGAAGAAGAGGAGAGGGGGTTGAAGAAGAATGTGGAGCATTTCAAAATGAAATCTATATCGAGGCTGATGGCGAGCCGATTCGAGGCGTTATCGATTCTTCGACCCCACCTCGACTTCTCGACCTACGAGCGTCCTTCCGCCATCTCCCTCCCTCTCTCTTTCTGTCTCTCCCGATGCACCCCGTGCCGAAAACGAAGAAAAGTGGGCAGGTGCGATTACCGCGTAAGCGTGCGCATGCAACGCAGCGAAATGTCATTCCCTGCGTGGCGCGGCGCGAACCAAACGGCGGGAGTCAACCAGCCTTAACGGCGAAACACGCACGCAACTAGGAGCTGCACGCATGCATCCGCGACGAAACTGCACTCCGTTCAAACTTTAACCCTGCGTGTCCACCGGGACGCTCTAAAGCACCGTTTTCTTTCCTGCTGAGAACCTCAACTCCTTCTTCATTTTATTTCCCAGTCAAGTCGCTAATTGATTTCTGAGTTCAATCTGCAAACCTGTTCAAACCCTAATCAATTCTATGAAGAGATCCTATATTACGATAGTTAAATTGTCGATTTAAATTATGCAGTAGGAAATTGGATGATGGCAATGGCCACTGCGAGATGAGTCAGATCATTTTTATCGTACTGCACTGATGTATGACAAACGGAATTCCCCTTCCGCCACCGCCTTCATCCAGTAGTGGCAGAGTGGGGGTAACTTTTTCATGACAATGAATAAGTCAACTAACCCTGACAGACTGTTTAAGAGAATTTACAGAATTATAGTCAGTCTCTTTTTGTAAATCGACTTCAGCGTTTCTGTCAAGCTAGATAAATTACTTCAGCAGCTGTTAATAAATTTTTTGCAAAAATTGTCTTCAGTCTGAATTCAGATTTGCAACGAATCTTAATTGAAACTCTCCGAATGTACATAACTTCGGTGAACCTAAACATTTCAGAAAATATATTTTTTAGGTGCACACAAGACAGATCAGGAAAAATTTTAATCCTGTAATCGCGAGCGAAATCGATGGGGTACATGGTCTGACCGAAAGGGTATAACAGAGTTGCAAAAGAAAGTCACGCTCATCCTAGCTGTTAATAAAATTTTTGCGAAAATTGTCTTCAGTCTGAATTCAGATTTGCAACGAATATGAATTGAAATTCTCCGAACGCACACAACTTCGGTGAACCTAAACATATCAGAAAATGCATTTTTTAGGTGCACACAAGATAGATCAGGAGAAATTTTGATCCTGTAATCGCGAGCGAAATCGATGGGGTACATGGTCTGACCGAAAGGGTATAATAGAGTTGCAAAAGAAAGTCACGCTCGTCCCAGCATTATTGCAACGGATCTCTCGAATTGCAGCTGGAGAGAGTCGATCGGTTGCTCGTTTTCACGACTCATTGCGTTTAGTTCTGGCTCTAGAACCTATCCATTTATCCGCGGCGCGATTACAGAGGGTGAGTCAGGCAATCGGACCGTGTTGCGCGCGTGTTCCCAAGTCAAACAAACCGCTAGCTTTGCGAGTGCATCGAGAGGTGCAGCAAAACTCCGGTGCATACAAGAACGAGCGAGCGAAAGAGAGAGAGAGAATGGAGCGCGTTTTATTATCACTGAAAACACAGGTCGGTGTATTTTTATTCTCGGGAGCGTAGGCACGGTGGCGGTTCGCCGGTTACGAAGTTAATAACGAGCCAGATAGAAGCCGCAAACATAATAATATCCCGGCGACAAGGAGAACATTGTTCCGACCAATCGGCGCGGAGGAACCGATGCGAACCGTCCAGGTGCTCGCAACGAGCACGCCACAAACGAGTTGGGGCAATACACACACACACACACACACACACACGCGTAAGCATACATCGCCTTATCGTTGGTCATATTCGACTGGAATCAATCGACCCGCGAGAGAGGATACATAACGCAAACACACTCGAACTTATCGGACGCTAATCGACTCCGCTCGAAAAACCGCGTTTGCGAGAGACACTCTTCTCTTACTACTCGGAGGAATCGAGACCAGTAGCACTCTTATTTCCCGGATCAAGACGATCGCCGTATCACCTGTTGTCGATCGGTCGCGACACCTGTAACCGACCGGCTACATTGTACCCGACGCGATCGAGATAACCGATCGGATGGATTACGCGACATCGATAAGTAAATCATTCCTGCCGGACCTTCGTGCGAACTTTCCGTCTTGCCTGGCGATCTTGGGCGGGGAATCGAAGCCCTTCAGGGGCTTCGGGTGTTTAGAGTGTGATCTTTATGTGCTGTTTAAATTGGAGTTGCGGTCTCGCTGATCTGGGGGCGGGGAAACGGTAACTTCGAATGCTTTAAATTAATTTATTCCTTTTGTCGAAGTCAAATGCGATCTGCAGATTTTAGGGACTGTCGATTTTCATGCGAGATACAAATGTTTTTCGTCTTGGGAAAATTTTGTACACTATTATTGATTTTATTTAATATGAAACTAGGTACAAAATGTCTGAAAAAAGTAGTTTCTTGTTGTTGGAAATGGTCTTGTGGAGCACTCTTTTCAAGGAAATGTATTTTTCGAACCAAATTGCTATGAATGATATTATTATAGTCGTAATTACTTTAATTTACTGTAACAATACTTTCATTGTTAGAAGTGTCCCGGAAATTTTCCAATTTATTCCTTTTGTCAAAGTCAAATGCGATGTGCATGAGAAATATAAATATATTTGCTCTTAGGAAAATTTTGTACATTATTATTGATTTTATTTAAACTGCAACGAGGTACGAGATGTCTGGAAAAAAGTAGTTTCTTGTTGTTGGAAATGTCCTTGGGGAGAACTCTTTTCAAGGAAATGTATTACATTGTTATAATCCTAATTATTTTAATTTACTGTAACAATATTTTCGTTGTTAGAAATGTCCCGGAAATTTTCTAAGATTTAAGCTTGATTTGCATACCCGAAACCGTGCATGCCGGTTCCAGTGGAGTCGCGAGAAAAATGCGTAAGCAGATCGCCGAAGAAGCGACTCGGAACGAGGCTGCGAGATCGATGGTAGCCGAAGGCCTTGATTCATCGTAAGCTGTAAATCCAGCGAGGGTCGAGAGTGAATTGATCGACCGGCGCCGGTTCGATAGTTCCCGTGGGCTATCGCGGCCCGTCCCGAGCCCGGCCCGGTTCTTCGCCTGCCGCGTACAGCGTTTATTATTTCAAGCGGGACCGAGATATTGCTGTCGGTTTTGCGTAGGTGTTCAATTAATACCGAGTGTTAAACGTGTCGTGTGAATCGGTCAGCTGGCCGAAATGCGTGTCCTGCCGCGTTTACGGTCGCCAGCCTTGCGAGAACTACCTTAATGAATTTCGTGATTAGGCGGTTTCATCGGGAACCCTGTCACTCCTCGACGTAACCCCTAAAATGGTCTGAAGGCGATTAACTTTGTCGGTTCGAATGTAATCGTACAGTTCCGAAGGAACGTGTTTATAGAAGGACTAGTGGATAATTCTGGTTACCAAGTTTGTTTGTGAACTGTTGAGGAAAATAAAAATTTTGTCAGTCGTTCGCAAGAAACAGATACATTTTAGAACCTAGAAAAAGGTTGTATACTCTGGTAAAAATTTTATAGCCTAGGGAAAGCTTGTTAACCCTATGAAAAAATTGTAGAAATTTGTTGTAAAAATTTATTCATTCGTTCAGGAGAAACAGATAAATTTTAGAATCTAGAAAAAGTTTGTACACTCTGGGAAAAATTATATAGCCTAGGGAAAGCTTGTTAATCCTAGTCAGAAATTGTAGAAATTTGTTGTAAAAATTTTGTCATTCGTTCACACGAAACAGATAAATTTTAGAATCTAGAAAAAGTTTGTACACTCTGGGAAAAATTATATAGCCTACGAAAAGCTTGTTAATTCTATGAAAAAATTGTAGAATCCAGGAAAGGCTAGAAAACAGTATAAAAAATGGTGGTTGGGAGACTGCAAAATTGACAATCGTGGAGCAAAGTGTTTCGAAGGAACGACTGAGCCAGAAGTCGTATAGCTAGCGGTGTGCGGTGTACATTATTAATCGCTGTTACGAAGCTGTTCGGCGCATCGAGCACCGTTGATTAATCGGCGGCACGCTCGAGATTTTAATTAATCCTCCCGGGGAGAGAGAGAGAGCGAGAGAAAAGTTGATAGGAAGGGAGGGAAGGGAACCTATCGACGAGGAGAGAGAGAGATAGAGGAGTGTGCTCGTGCAGCGATCCAGACTTTCTCGTCGAAGAAATTACTTTGCCCTCGATAGAGCGCGCGCCATGCCGCGAAACGCTGAGGCAATCGGCAAACGAATCGGGAGAACCCCCTCGATTCCCGAAGGAACTCGAGATATCCTGACTCTTGCTATGCTTCGTGCACGCTTCAACGGGTAACCGGCATTCCTCGGCTTCCTCCTGGATTTCGCCCGATACCGGAGCCTGAGCATCTCAGCCTGGGCGATCATGTTCCGAGAACCTCGCGAACGTCAACTACGATCATGGTGACAATCGGTTTTTTAAAGAAAAATGAACTGATGGCAATTCTAACTTTCAGAGAAATCTGGAAAAAGTGCTGCGATAATATTAGCTGAATTTATATATTTCTTAAATCCTCTTATAGTACATCTTCTTAAAAATATAAAAAATTCAAGGTTTTAAGAGAAATTCTTTTAATCCAGAACTCGGTCACGTAACGAGTCCGAAGAAGAAAATCATTTCGAAGCGTAAGGGGATGTTTCCTCCTCTAAAAAGGCTTCCGGAAATGGAATATGATTTTTCAGCTCGGGCAAAAAATCTTCCGGATATCGTTTACAAGGTAAAAAGTGGAGGCAAGCCGAAAACTTTCGCACGCCAACAACTGGCACGAGGAAAAACTGTTGTAGCTGTTGGCACGCGACACGTGCCCGTTTCACAACGGTGGCTTGTAAACTCGACAGCTTGGGAAGAAGTTGCGGGGTGGCTGAGATTGCTGGCAATAATTATCGATTTCCAAAGTAATTCCTCCGGAAAGCGGGGCGCAGGCCCCCAGGGCAGGAATCGGCAGTGTTCATAGGGAGGTGGGGGTGGAAAAGTATTCCCGGCAAATATTTCCGTTTTTTTTCCCGGCCGGTGGTAGCACGCCGAGAGAGGGCGAGAATGGACTCGGAGACGGAGGTGGGAGTTCTGATTTCATTAGGCCCGGTGTTATGCGATTAATTAAGTCGCGAGCTCCCAGGAAAAATAAGAGTAAAAGCGGATCGATCTCTCCGACGCCTTCTCTTTCCCTCTTGCAGCTTCTCGTTCCCTTAGTCTCCCTTCCTTGCCTCCTTCCAGGGCCGTTACAACTCGGATATAAACGAAAACCGGGAAGAAAGAAGCCGTCTTGATTCGGCGGAGGCGGAGGGCGAAGAGTTATCTTCGAAGGTATGAATAAAATTCGCATTGCAATTAGTAAAAAATTAGTGGACACCATTAATGGACTGTTAACAGCAACAGTTGAGACTCGAGGATTCAGGAGAAAGGTACTTTTAAACCTTTAACCTGAATTTGTTTTTGTCCAACAAAATTCAAGTCTTGAATAAAACTAGAGTGAATTGAATATGTATAAAATGATAAAAAATGATTGTTCGTATAAATAGAAATATGTTTGGTTCTAAATCCTGAGAATCTTTGAACGATTTTATATTTTTAAAACGTAGAAAATTGTTTAAAAAATTCTAGCAGATGGGTGAACAGCTTGGTTGAACCTCCGCCGAGATTTTCTTACGCAAAAATGATACTTCCGGGGGATCCGACAGCCGAAAACATTTCACAGGCTTGATGACTTGTGCACACCCCCCAGCCTCCCCCTCGATGACGGAAATTCCGTCGTAACGATATCACACTGGCTCGCAACGGCGCGATATTAACGACGCGACCGTGTTCGCTTTGTGAAGCGAAACTATAACTGAATTTGGCCCCATCATTTTATGCATCAGACTCGCCATGCCGGTATAACTGAATTCGATGGGTAACGCAATTACGCATCTTTGCCCGTGCAGATATACGTCGCGCGTTCTCTCTCTGTCTCTCTCTTCCTCTCTCTCTCACACTGTGAGTCTCTCTCCTCGTCGAACGCGAGAGCACACGCCGCGCCGCTCCCACACCTACGTTCAGAGAGCACCATTAATTATTATATACGCGCAGCGCGATCGTGTGTCAACGATACCTACGCGCACCCACACCCTCCACCCCCGCAGAGAGCCCATAGCAGCCACCGCGAATCCGATCCCGGGCTGCCAAAATTAACCAATCCGCGGATCCACGAAAAGTTTCTCCCTCGTTCGAAAACGGTTTCCCTTTCGTCGCGTCTTTTTCACCCCCGAATTTTTCTTGCGGAAAATCAGCCCCTGCACTCGTTCAAATAAATGTTCTCACGGTAACTCATTGTTGCATTGTAAAATGAGTGTGTATTAAAAATGATTAAGCTACCAATATTATTATCAATTCTAGTGTAATTCAACCCTTAACGAAATACACGTGTTTGTATCCAGCAGTTGCAAGAAATGGTGTTATTAGACCCAGTCTGAAAACCAGATATTTATCCCGAGGACCTCGGTGAAAGTGCAAACGATACGTAAATCGTGTGGCAAAGGGTTGAAACAAGATGGAAGTAACATCTCGAGCACTTGACGCACCGAACAAAGAGCCAATTACTCGATAGCATTGGAAAGCAATCTGTTGGTGTGCGCACTCGAGCCGATTCGATTACTCGAGAGGGTATCCAGAGACCCGGTCCCTTCTCCTTGAATGCGATTCGACCCTTCTGGGCGACTGCTCTGCCCTTTCCGGTTCTTTTTCTGCTCGGTTTCGAGTGCTCTCGAGAGCTCAGCCGTCATACTCTTCCTTGTCCGCGCGGGTAGTACCATCTCCGGCAACTTTGTAATGCATTTTATTTATTCACAAAGGCAAATACTCATTTACCGTGGCGGCCACCGGGTAAATGTCCGCGAGACCACGGCGACGACGGCAGCAGCGACGTTCCCTCTTTTCCGGGTCTGTACGACTGCGAAAAGAGAGGCCACCCCCGCGGCCACCCTCTCGCAGCGTCATTAGCTCTCGCCGACACTTCACCCTTGGTCTCAGCACGCCAATGGAAAAAAAGAAAGAGACTCGGTGAACTTTGAAGAGCGCAACGGCGCCGATCCCTTTGACGGAGTTTCTGTAAATGGAGCTGCCCGAGATCGGACCACCCCCCGCACTTGTTCTTCCTCTTTGAGGTCGCCCGGAACCTTTCAAAACCGCGGGCATTTTTAATTTCCGAGGATTACCGCGGACGATAGAACCGCCCGGTGGATTCCCACCGTCCACTCCTACGTTCTCGTCCTTTTCTTCCGCGGCTATTTGCCACTCGACTTTCCCGGACAACGGTCCAACCCCCCACGCCAAATTTCTTTCCACTCAAAGGGACGGTTTATTGGACACGAGTTTCATACAGGATTGAGAACCACGGAGGCGGCTGCCTTTCATCGGGTCTTCATTAGGCTGCGGTAAATGTATTATGACTTCTGATTGAGCAGAGTTGCTCGATCTGTGCTGGGCTTGATGGAGCATGCTGCTTCCTGGGAATTATGAAATTGGTCTGCGGGAAAAGATCATCTCTTAGGACACATATTAAAATTTTTAATTATCGAAGCTGTACAGATACATTTAAATAATAATGTTCTATCTGGATTGCAATAAACTCGAGTGAAATAGAAATCCATTTTAGTATTTTTACAGTATTCCAACAGCATGTTCAAAATTTTTTAATATTATATAGATTGTTTTAAATAATAACAAAATTTTCTATCTCGACTTCCCATCTTCGTAATTGTAAACATGTGAAAAGAATATTTTTGAACCGGTAATTTCACTACGTTAAAAGATGTATTGTCTATTTTGTTTCTGTGTCTGAGCGATGACACGATTGCGGGGGATGGCCTTGAGAAGCCAAAGTCTCTGGCCGCAGCCATAATCCGCTGACGTTAACGTTCCTCGTGAACAAACTCGTTCAACTATGACGATGGTCGAGGAATCGTGGCCGCAACGGAAACGAGGATGAAACACAGTTCGTCGGGGGTGGGTTTCGCACGGAGAGGGTTCTGACGGTGCACGACGGGGATGGTGGTGGTGGTGGAGATGGAAAAGCGAAGGTTAGAGGGCAGGGAGCAACATCTAAGACAATGAGATACGGGCCTTTGGAGTAATCCTCCGGCCTTCCTTGGCGTATCGACATTAATTCCCTTGCCCCACCACGCCCACTCCCTCAGCTTTTAACCGGAACAGACGCACCCTATAATAGGCAAGTTGGAATCCAATCTGCAAGTTTGCAAATTCGATTCGGCCGTCTTGCGAGAAGAGAACGAGGCGGAGTTAGCGAGCAGCCTTGCAACGTTCCACGGACTGTCCGCGGATCTTCGATCCCCTTAAATCCTTTCCCTAAATTCTCAATTCTCTAGATCCGGTCTTCCACCAATATCTTAGAGGAATTGTCATTCACTACTTGAACAGCTTCTGGTAGAAAATACTCAACGCACTGTTCCGAGGAAAATTATTAAATATCATTGACCACTCCCCTCAAGAAAGAAGAACAGTCAATAAATATAAAAATAGTTACCAAGTTATGAAATAACGAATAGGGGCTGAAAGGGTGTAGGCAGAAGAGAGAACGTGGGGTTGAACGAAGAAGAATCGTGCAGAATTATAAAATAAGGGAGCAGAAAAATGATCAGAGGAGTTTCGGAAAGCAAATGTTCGTAACGCGAGGGGTAAGTCACCAAATAAGAACACAATGTTCCGGAGGCCTGAGGGGTAGTTCGAGGAAGTATCTTTCAATTATTTCAGCGATGGGAAGGAGGCAGACTCTACCGGGACTGCTTCCCAGTTACGATTCGAACGAGGAGCAAAGCCCGGCACGTGGTCTCTGCCCCGGAACCCTTCGCCCGAACCCTTCACCCTGTACCCATCCGTGTTCTTCCACCCTACCGCGGGTTTCTTCGACCCTGCGTTCGTCTCGATGCTCGCTCAGCCGCTGCCGCCGCCTTCCGCGAACAAGCATTAAGAGCTCCTAGATTTATTTATAACTACATTTACGCCGCGCATGCCACTCGCTCGCAACCCCTTCGAGAACTGCGAATTATTGCGTTTATGCCGGCGGCGTACCCTCCTGCTACCCGCGTCACCCGCCAGCAAGCTCTTCTTGCTCTTCTTACGTCGTTGCATTGACGAGTAGTTCAGGGTGAGTTCGATTTAGAGTGGCTTCAGTCTTGATCTATCTATAATCATTTTTAATTATTCGACGCTACGTGGACCTATGTAGGACATATGATTTTAGTGTACAGTGCACAGTTTGTTAATAATCCTGAGTCTGAAGCTGGGTATTGGATTATATCTGCACCTATGTTGAGTTTAGGGTATGGTCAGTTTGAAGGTAGCTGTTAGAATCTAGCTGTACGTATGTTGAGTGTAGGGTATGACCAGTTTGAGGACAGCTATTAGACCCTGCTGGGACCCAACTAAATTGATAAGATATATGTATAATCATTTTTAATTATTGGACGCTACTTGGACCTATGTTGGGCCTATGAGTTTAGTGTACAGTGCACAGTTTGCTAATAATCCTGCATTTGAAGCTGGCTATTGGACTCTATCTGCACCACCTATGTTGAGTTTAGGGTATGGTCAGTTTGAAGGTAGCTGTTAGAATCTAGCTGTACGTATGTTGAGTGTAGGGTATGACCAGTTTGAGGACAGCTATTGGACTCTGCTTGGGCCCTTGTAAATTATCAAATACCTTGATTCTGAAGGTAACTATAGGATTGTCAGTTTCCAGATCTTGATGGAATTGGGAATCGGGTCGAATCCCGGTCTGAACCCGGCCTTAACATAGGAAACAGCTTTTGTTTAGAAGGATAAACGGGATCCTGCGTGTCTGGGTTCCACGGTGAAACGCGGACGCGTGTGTATACCGTGTCTCCTCCGGAACGTTAAACAACGTTACCTTTACCGTGTCACGTATATTTGCCCGAATAAACTTTCCACTTGACAAACTGTGCGGCTCACGGTTGATATATACTCGCTCGCTTACCCGCCAGCCGTCGTCGGGTACGCGGTATTCTCTCCTCTCTCTCTCTCTCTCTCTCTCTCTCTCTCTCTCTCTCTCTCTCTCTCTTACAAGAGAGTTCCCTGTTGGAATCAGCCTGCCCTCGAGTTTCGCGTACCCGTACGGAGTACCCATCCTCTTTCGTCGAGAATTATTCGGGCTTTACGTCAAGCCTTACGACGTCCCTCGAGCTAAGGAATCTAATTTGAGCGATGTACGACTACGCGCCAGCCTAACGTCTTCCTTCCTATCCTAACCGCGCCCCTACACCCCCGCTGCACACCCCTTGCCCCTGTTATTCGAAGACTTTGATAATTGTTGCCTGCACTCGAGCGAGACGCGCGAACCTGTTTGTTTCCAAACGGGACACGCAGATTAAAATTCGTGCGGAGCCCTTCCTAGAGCTAGAATTTACTCTACAATCCGTAGAGGTCAGAAAAAATTCTGATGCCTAGAGAATGCCTCTAGATCATAGGAAAAAATTTCAGAGTTCAGAAAAAAAATCGTAGTCGCCAGAAAAAATTCCCTGGATCGTAGGACAAAGTTTTAGATTCTAGAAAAAAAAACTCGTAGATCTCCAGAAAACATTTGTAACGCCTAGGCTTGTAGATCTCAGGTGAAGATTGTAGAATCTGAAGAAAAACTGTGAACCTCAGAAAACATGATTGTCTCTGAATGGGGGACTGAATATTCAAGGCTCTAATTTTTTTCTGAACCTCTCCGCGACCTACGGCCAATCTAACCCCTCAATCATCTGCTTCACACCCTCGGGTTCATCAACCAACAATTTTTCCATCTGCTCCGCCATTAATTTTCTTTCAATTTTCCCGCCTCCGACAATCCTATCTGTTTCTCACGTGCGGCCAGGTGTGCCCCCGAAGATAAAGATTAAGAGTTGAATGTAACGAAGTAGTCTCCCAAGGGCTCTATCTCTCCAAAAGAAATACGTGGCGTAGAGAGTTAACAAGGCTACGGAGGAGCTGATCGTCGTCCATTCTTCAAGAACCAAGAACCTCGAATGCATGAGCTCGCGAACCAGGACGACTGTCGGATGTTTCTTTTAATTCGTAGCTGCCCCCCCTACGCTCGCCACCGCCGCCGACGCCGCCACCGCCGCCTGGCCGACGATCTCGTTTGGATAAGAGTCTGCAAGCGTTACCGGTTGCATTTCGCACGCCAGGCAAAGAACTCGCGAGCGAACTCGCTTCGCACGCTCTCGGAAACGTTATTACAATTAATCGCGGCGGATCCCGCGCAGCTACGAAACCCGACCGAGCATCTTCACCGACGATAGTCGGCGGAACACGCGTACACCGGTCCCATCGATTATCGAGAAATCCGCGAAAACGAGATACGCATCGGACCTGCGTGATTAGCCGGATGAAAAGGAACTTTCACGAGCCCCCGGAACAAAGACCTTTGTTCCACTCACAATCGGTAACGAGGACCGAACAATGTGCGTGTAAAAATCGGCAGGAGCTCCGTTTCTGTAATTTGATTCACAAGCAATTCGAGAATAATAAGTGGATCTTTACGGAAAAATAATCAATTTCTCTCTATCAATCTACATAAGCGTTGTTAAATTCTGTGCGTCTCTCTATCCATTAAATTAATAAAATCCTTGTTGACAACATTTTCGTATTGTTCCTATCAGGATACAATGACAATTTTTTTGGAAATGGAACTTTGAAACGTGTGAACTAGAGACGGATTACAATTATCCGCGTGATTAACTGGCTAATGGGTAGGCGGAGAAGTTTTCCGCGCGGCCCGATTTTGAAAAATAACATCGGCAATTCCGGATCGACGTCCGATCGGAGGGAATTCCCGTGAGCCCGGACGGAGGGAGGGTGCACCGGGTGAAATGAGTCGGGAAATTGTTCCGTAGGAATTTATCAATTTTCTTTGAGGGATTCTAATTGTACTAATTTGTCGAGAGCCGCCGATTCCGCGGGCACACGACGCCGAAGGGGTGCCCACGGAATTCTATCGTTTAATCTCCGGGGGAAGGTTCCTTTCTCGAAGATGCGTTCGATCGCGAACTTGTATAAGAGCGAGAGAGAGAGAGAGAGAAGTTAAGATTGAAAAGAGAGGGAGAGAGAACGATATTCGCGATAGGAGGCATCCTAGCGTGAGAAGCGTTTGATCTCTCCCCTAATTTTGAAAATTCGTTGATCGGACCCGTTCATCGAGATCTCGGCCTCTATCCCTAGCCTCGAAGAAGGATTAAGGATCGAAGGCAAACACGAAATCAAACTTATTTATAATGGCTGGAGCGAGCGAGGCTCGCTTGTCGCGCTGCGCCGCGCCGATCGCGAGGCCGGCCCGCCCACATCGCAGACATTCGTGCGGTTATGCGAATTTATCGGGACTTATTATCTATACAAACTCGCCGGGAACTCTCGCGTTAACTAGCTCTTTTATTTCCTGCTGATCCGTTCGCCTGCTCGCTCCTCTTCCCGCAGGAACATAAACTCAACCCTGACCCGAAAAGGCTCGACCCTGACGTTGAGAACCTGGTAGAAAAAAAATGTAATACAGTGTCGAGTACAGTGGACGAAACGTTTTTTATTCTTTATTAAATGTTTATTCGACGTCACGTTTTCAACCCTTCAACGTGCTCTTCTATTTCAAACCAGATCAACCAGTTGAGGCTAAAAGTTACCCCATGCCAAGTCTTAATCTAGCGACTCTGTTCCAGACTTTGAAATAAAGATTCACTTGAACTTGAAATTTGTTTAAAAATAATCTAACCCTAAATTTTTATTCTTGCCATGAATGCATAAAATAATTTTAAAACTACATTTAAAAGTGCATAATTCAGATATATGTTTTTACGTTGAAATTGTTTAAATGTCAATCTACGTGATTACGAATAATTCCGGCAGAAAGCAAAAACTCAACCGTGACCCAAAAAGGTTCGACCCTCGATCCCTCGAACACTGTCATCGATTCTGGTGGAACGTGATAGGAACGGTAGCGAGAGAAATGCGAGCGAAAGGGTGAGGGTGCGAAGGAGAAGTCTAGCTTCAGTGTATCGACGATCGGAAAGGATCCATCTCGAAGATCGAGAGAGAGAGAGGAAGAGAGTAGGAGAACAGGCGCACGTCGGGAAAAGAAGAATCGAGAGAGCTCGGGGCTGATATCAAAGCAAGGCAAACAATACGGCGAGATGCTGATGCGATTGTATTATGGCTAGTGGACCGGGTGATCCATTGTCTCGTCACGTTCTACCCACTCGGTTCTTTTATCTCGATCCCCGTAACACTCGTATCTCGTCGTATCGAGTGAGCATCCATCGAAAGTAGCACGCTCGCGAGCATAGGAGGGGCTCGGCCCGAGGCGTACGTAACACGCGGGATCTATCGAATCTCGGGAATCCGGCGATACGCGTCGCGACGCCAACCCTTGTCTTCGGATCGACGGAATCTTGAAACAGAGAACAACGTGTCTTTTGACGCTGTACGAACCTCCACGCTCTTCAATCTTAATTATTCAGTAGAACCGCGTTGAACAGTGACGAACATTTACTCATTATTTCCACCATGATTAGATTTTTCTTTTACCACAGTGTAAGGAACTAATATATTTAATTTGATTTTTTCAACTCTTCATGTTCTTCTTACTTTTTACTTCAAACGAGACATTCGTGAAAATTGTAGACAACGTGACAAACATTTAGTAAACAAAAGATTTATCGATAAACATGTGTTCGACCAGTCCTTTAGTAACCTTGTAGCTTCGGAGCCAAAACTCCTTAAAAAAGACACAAAAAAACTGTGTTTGTTGTGTTGATTTCGCCATCCATTGTAAATGTTATTCCAGTTATGGATCGTAAGATTGTTAAAAATAAAAGATGTATTAAGAAGAAGTATTATTGAGTAAATATTATGTTTCAGGATTTCTTTACATTTTCAACCATTCGAGGCATTTTTAAAATTGTTAAAAATTCAACCCCCTGTGTCCTAAATCGAGTGATTTGTAACCTTCTAAAATTTTCTAGCTCGTGTAGTAAAAATTGTCAAAGAATATTGAAAGAAGGGTATCAAAGGGATGTGGTTCGGAATGAGAAGAGATGGTGATGAATAAAGAGGGTGGGTGTTCGCGGGGAGGAGATCGCGTGAACGGCCACGATGGCTTCGGCGCTTGTTCCGTTTCCGGTTTCGTCCGCGGATCTCGGCTCGCGGAGATATGGGTTGGCGCGCGCGAACGCCGCAATTAAGACCGTAGGAAATCACCGGGAAACGAGAAGAAGACGCGTGACGGGGCCGGATAAAATAAATGGAAACACGACGCGACGGCGCGAAAGCGAAATTGGATATACACACGGGGCCGGGCGGCCGTCGAGAGAGAGAGAGAGAGAGAAAGATCGAGAGAGATAGAGAGAGAAGGTGAGCGCGAACGAACGAGCGAGTACCGGCAGCGAAATTTATTTGGTTTTCATTCAAATCGCCTCATCTCGCATTTATGTATTCCGTGATATTGCACTTTTTAAACTCGCCTGCTTTCATCGCACGCCCGCTGGATATTAAGACCCTCGAGTCCCCGTGTATTAGTCGTATAAATTTACTGCGGGGGAACGACGTTAGGATTCGTTCAACGCTGTGCTGCCACGGACACTACACGGTTCTAGAACCCCCGGATCCAACCTGTGTACACCACCCACCCCCCTGATATCTCTCCTCCTCTTTCAGTCTCTCTGCACCCCCGTACCTCGAAACCGAGCCGTCGCTCTTCTTCTTGCTCGACGTTTTCTTCGCGCCGACGGTATGCCAACGATTTGTATTAATTACGGCCGCCCCGATGGTATCCCGCCGTCTGAAATTAATGACGCGCGTTGCGGCGACCGGGCTTCTCGCCTTATAAATTATAAACAAGGCCTTCGATTGCACGCCGGCTTCCGCGTAGACCTGCTATCGTCACCAATCATCGGACTCCGGAGCCTTGCTGTCTTTGATAACCGCACCCGGGGCCCTGGATCAAATTGTACAATTCGGTAAAGACCGTAACGTCGAAAAAAGTTATATTAATTTTAATTTATATTAAATTTCAACCTATTTATTTAAAATTGGCGATCGTGATCAAAGAAAACAGAAATTTTAGAAAGTACAAAAAAATTGTATGCCTCGGAAAACATTTTTAAACCATTCAGATGCTAAGAGAAAAAAATGTAGTGCCCAGAGAAAAATTCCTCCGAGGTTGGAGAGGATTTCAGAATCTAGAAAAAAATTTTTACGCTTAGAAAAACATTGTAGAGTGATGCAACAGTCGCATAGCTGCGTGGATGAATAGTCGACGCAGTCTTCGCGCGAATTATTTCCGGTTTCCCGGGCGGGCCGAGTATTTATTCGAATCCGTCCCGAGAGCGTGGCAGCAGCGTGAAGTACAAGGGACAAGATCGATGGAGTGGCGGGTCCGACCGCCCCCGTGGCAGGGACAGGTTGGTCATTTATAAAATGAAATCCCTCGAATATTTCAGTCGTACAAATCCCCGAGCTGGCAGCGCGGGGTGGGCTCGGCAGTCAGGCAATCGTAAAAATTCCACGAGGTCTGCTCGCATTGGAAATCCGCGTAATTAACCGAAGGAATTCCGGGGTTATACACGGGCCGGAGGTCGATTAAAAACGCGAGCATCGCCTAGAATGAAACGAGCATGGGGAGAATGGGGGTTTCTCGCTCGTTGCCCCGCCACGTGCACTTTCTCCGACTCTTGTTTCTCGTCTCTCTCTCGTCTTCGGATTTATTTTTTTTTTTGTTGCTTTCACCGGTACACATATTCCGCATCGAATATCGGGAAATGTTTGTTTGTTTGCAAATAAAATGCTGGCGATCGGAGTGAAAAAAATAACTGCATTCTGTGCCTCGGATTGTTATGGGATTTTTCCCGGAAAATCAGAGAATTCGATGTACAGGTACGTTTATTAATTTTTTTTTCGTAGGAACTGATATATGAGGCTTGTGATGGCGATTAACAGGTGTGTTAGAGAAATTGATACCACAGATAATTAACATGCGTATAAATTAAAGTTAACGGATCGGACTAGATAATGTAAGACCAGTTTGATAGAAGACAGGCGCGAAAAACGATGTACCGCGTAATGCCAGCGATATCCAGAAATTAATTAAGCCTGGAATAGTAGAACAATTAATGTAACCGTTAAGAATCTCGAGCGGGGAAATTAGATCGGCAAAAGCAAAACGGTCATGAATAGTCAGCAGATTACGTCTGTTCTAGATCCGAGATATACACCCGTGATCGTATCATTTCGCGTGCTTTGCAAATCAGGCCTCGCTTGGAAATTCCTTGTTCCTTCGAATTCCTTCGTCCCATATATACCCCTGCTGATCGACGACGGCCGCCGATGAGGGACTACGCGATTCTACAGAGAGGCCACATAAAATATTTCATTGTCTCCAAATTGTTTTGTGGAATCTTCAATTTGTGTGAAAAAAACGGTCCTAGGGAAAATATTTTAGACACCAGTCGAAGCTTGGGGGTAAGAAAAATATTAGTACACAGAAAAGTGTTCTAAAGCAACGAGAAATAAATTTTAAACTGTCTTAAAAATTTCGTAACTTAATAAACTGGTGGCTTGGGGGTCGAAAGAGGGCTGGCGAGGGTTGGTTTTCCGTTTTATAGTCGCGAAGTGTCTCGCGGCGGATCGCGGGGAATCACGGGCTAAATTAGCGGACGTGCCTCGCAGCGAGCAAAGTAGAATCTCGCGGCGATAAATCGAAGTCGTGGCGTAGCCCCAAGAACGCGAGGAAAAGCGACCGAAGAATTTCGTTTCCATAAATAATTCAAGTCCCGTCCGACAGTGAACGCTCCTCGGCGTGGTTCCACCCCCTTTCTCGGTTAGACGTCGTTCTTTTTCCACCCCCGTAGTATTCGAGCGGTCAAAGGGGAGGTCTAAGAACCTAATCTTTTCGCAAAAGGGTTTCCGGGAGCACCTGAGAACCCCGAGAGCGGAGAGGAGGAGTCTACGCCCGACACCCCCTAAATACTTAATTCCATTTTCGCCTAATTGGACAGTTTTATTAAGGGATGCATATTTCAGATGGCGTTTTTATTATGTCTATTGGGAGCGAACCGCGCTCACCAACGGGGTAAGACGAGACGACGCTGGAACGGAGAGGAATTCCGACGAGGGGGTGAAAAAAAAATTAGATTCAACCCTTCGAAAAATATTAGCACGTCTGGGAGAAGAGAGAGAGAGAGAGAGAGAGAGAGAGAGAGAGAGAGAGAGAGAGAGAGGTTGAGACACCGGACCTCGGGGTCGATGCGAACGAGCAACCCTTCGCCAAAGGGCGCCTGTCGGTTTTTTTTCCGGCGGAGCTATTGTCTCAAGGATTAAAGGACGAGCGTCTAAAGTCCCAGGGACAAACCGCAGTTTTCTGAGCCGCCCCCGCAATCTTTTCCGCGCGATCGAGCACGACTTCAACCCCCAACAAATCCTCGGCACTAGGGCTGTTTCCTATCTGTCGATGTTCCGGTCCATAGTAGCACTTGCCGATACTAATTGGTTGGTTAAAATTGCAAGCGAGTCAATTTAGATATCAGAAACTTTTTCGAGTAGGTCCACTTTTTAGTAAAATTGTACTCGATATAGCTCGTGTACAAAGTTCTTAATACTGCCAGTATAACGAGAATCAACCCCTTCTAGATACAGAACCATTACTGACAGATGAAATAAGGAAATTAGAAAATTAGGGGCCGGGAAGTTCCGTTCTCTGGTCGAAGAAAATAAAAGCTCGTATTGTCGACAATGGAGGGCGAGATAAGGTTGCAGGAGGGGTGCTATATAGGAGGGGGCGTATAAATTTTAATAAGCCTCATTCGCCGACCCTTTGAGCCCGGCGAAATGAACGAATTAAAAGTTTCCGCCGTTTTAGTGGTCTCGCGGTTGACATTTCGGCTCGCGGGACGATCTCGCGGAATTGCGCAACTTTCGTCGTTCCGAAAAACGGAATCCCGGCCGGAATGTCCGCCGGGAGCGTTATGAATTACGCATCCTGCCGCTTGCGGAGCTTCTGGATCTGTCTTGGTAGGGTCCCATGGAAAAATTGTAGAACCCAGGAAAAGCTTATAAGAGCTAGGAAAAAAATTGTAGAACCTTAGTCAAACCTTGCACGTCCCACGAAAAAGATTGTAGAACCCAAGGAAAACCTCCAAGTCCTATGAAAAAATTGTAGACCCGCTTTGGAACTGAAATCGAAGAATTTGCAAGAGTTCTGCGATCCTTAAAAAAGTTCGAGGCACGTGTATCAATGCGAGTCTGATCTCCAACAATTTTTGGATAAGAAATGGAAGCGATGTGGAACTGCAGGGAGAATTCTAAGCTTTAAGGAAGCCTGAGACACGTGTAACGTTCCCTCACGCACCCCTTCAGCCCACCCCCGCGGCGCGAATCGTCGAGGCGAAGCGAAACGAGCCACGGCGAGGCATAGCGAGTAAGATTTCAATTAAAACAACCCCCCGGCACGACGGGGGATTAGCGATACCAATCCGTTCCGTGGCGGGCGGCGAAGCCCCGGTTATGACACGGCATAAATATCAATGTAAATTACCAGCAAGCGCCGCGGCGCCCGAGATCTCGCGAAGACGTCTCGCCAGGCCGAGCCCGTTCCTTTATGAACGCAATCATCGCGCGATTTTGCATTTATGAGGTTTAAATTGCTACCACCTACCGTCTTATTGGTATCACCTCGCGGAAACCCCCGTGGGGCTGTCCCGTTGGGACCCGTCGTCTCTTGGACCGTCTAAGGTAAGCAGAGGGAAATCCAGGACTCAGACTCGTTCAATTTAATATTCATTCTTTTGGGAACATTGTCAAACTCGTGGCTCAAGCTTTCTGGAACGCCCTGTGCGAGACTGGTTTAATTTAGCCTCACGGATCCATTTACAGGCTTTATTTAACATTATCTCGTAACATTTACGTTGTATCGCAGCGTTTCATGATTTTCGAGGCTTCCTTAATATCAACGAAGATCAAGAAACAATTGTAGAATCTAGAAGAAAATTATAGAAAACAGGAGAAGAATAGTAGAACGTAGGAGAAGCATACAAAAGAAAAGAATTTGTAGAACCTAGGAAAATCTTCTAGTTTCGAGGAAGAGTAACAGAATATCGATAAAAATTTGTATGCGCGGTAAGAAGAATATTGAATTCGATTGTCGTCGTACGTTGGAGCTGGTGTCCGAGTTTCCTCGTTTCCTGACAGCGTCAGCTACAATTGCGGGCCCCGTTTACGTGCTGGAAAGTTAACGCAACGTCCGAGAGAAGATCGTTGGTCGGATAAGCGAAGTAGCAGAGCGCGCTCGCGCGTATCGTGTAACATTACGTTCATTAAAGGCGGACGAGCGTTCGTGTACACGCGGACTCTCCTCTTAGTTGGGGGATACATCTCTCTCTCCTCGGCAACCCTTCAGTTCCCTTCGATTCCCTTCGGTTCTTACGTTCGAGGTAAGCCCCCTCGAAAGCCCCTGGCTCACCCTTTTTGCCTACTCCGGGAATGGTATCGGGTTACTCCCGACATAATTCCGTTAATTATGATTTCGTACGACGATTTTCCCTCGGCGAGGCTCGCGGAGTTATCCTCCGAGTTATGCTGCGGCATGGTTTCGGTAGCCGTCCGTTCTACACGTGTGTACGAACACCGTACGACGCGATGCTGTTCCACCTTCTTCCCTAGAAATCCTGTCCAACGTTCAACCCTTCCGCTCTGAAGATGCAAAATTAATCCGCGTGTGATAACGCGCAACTGTGGAAACACCGCGGAATCGTATCGCTGTAATTGTGCCGCTTATCGCCACCGAATCAACCAAGTTACAATCCAGGCGCAACAGTTTGGAACAGTTTGAAAAATGAAGGCTAATTCCAGCCGAGTAGTAGCCACCACTCGGTTTTCCTGTTTGTTATCGCTGTTTATGGACGCATTTGCAAGTACAATCCTCGTTACCCCGGCATACCGAGCTCAAGGAAATCTCTGTATTTGCAGATTTAAGGGACCATAAATACAAGCAGCATTTTATTTCCATCGCTAATAGCCTCCTTAAACGAAACTGTATTCATTCGTGATTCTCTTTGCGAGCTCGCGGGAATTTTTATGCGCCTACGAGATTTTAATAAGCGCAGAAAACCGCGCTGCGACGAGACGCAATTAGTTCGTCGCGGATATTCCTCCAGCGCAATCCTACAAATTTTGCATTCTTGAGCCACGCCTACTTCGCGCTAGCTTTGCCCGCCAAGGCAATATAAAACGCTCCTACCCCGCGTTTTCTCAATTTCAGAAAATGCAGAAAGGAATGATAAATTCTATATCAACTGTTTTAGTTCGTCGCGGATATGCCTCCAGCGAAATCTACAAATTTTGCATTCTTAAGCCACGCCCACTTCGCGCCAGCTTTGCCCGATGGAGCAATATGAAACGCTCCTACCCCGCGTTTTCTCAATTTCAGAAAATGCAGAAAGGAATGATAAATTCTATATCAACTGTTTTAGTCCGTCGCAGATATTCCTACAGCGAAATCCTACAAAGTTTGCATTCTTAAGCCACGCCTACTTCTCGCCAGCTTTGCCCGACGGGGCAATATGAAACGCTCCTACCCCGCGTTTTCTCAATTTCAGAAAATACAGAAAGGAATGATAAACTCTATATCAACTGTCCCACACACAGCCGGCCTCCCATGCCCTAACTCTGCCCCGGTGAAGGGTTAGAACGCTCCGACACCCCCGCGGAAAGGAGTTGCTCGGCTCGCACAAGCTCCAGCACTCAGATCCCCCAAAGACGGGATTACCAGACCGAAGTAGGTCCCGGCGACAATTCCCGTAGATCTGTGCGTGTTAGCTGAGACATCTTCTGTTCGACAGAAGCCACAATGCGAGCGTGGCCGAGCGTGGCCGAGCGAGACTCGAGCGACGCGTTGGAATTCGAAGGATCTCGAAGAAAACGGTAGCCAGACAATAATCGACTATCGCTGACTAATTCGAGCGTGCTAAGTTCTCGAGCACTAGGACCGTAGGAATTCGGGAAGAAGGGGGCAGATCCGTTTCTGGCTACGATTCCGCTCGGCTCGGCGCGACAGCTTCGCGAGAAAAAAGGGAGGAGAGAGAAGAACAGAGAGAGGATGAGAGAGAGAAGACGAAGGGAGGTAAGAGGGCGTTAACTGAACTTTAATGGAGATCGTAGATAAATCGTTCCGACGGACGGTGAAAGAACTCTTTGACGGATTACGGCCGAAATCGTATCTATCCGGTGGCTGAATCCCTTTGGGAGACCGGCGTGTCTACCTGAGACACTAAGACCACTGACTGAGACCTGCCGAGAGTTGCTCGGGGTGTAGAGTGTGACGGAGAGCTTTCTTTCTACGGCGACTATACGCGGAATTAACGGCCGCGAATAAAAGGGGACAGCGACGAAGAGGGCGCGAAGAGGAACAGCGAGAGGGAGAAAAAAAGAGATTGAGAGCAGGAAGGCGTTCAACAAGTCGAATAAAAAAGCTCATAAATAAAGAGGAGGAATTCTCTCCTGCCCTGCTCTCGAACCACCCTTTCGCCTCCACCCTCTACTATGTTCTGTCTCTCTGTTTCGCTCTTGCTCTCTCGGTTTCTCTCTCTCTCGCAGTCTCTCGCAACCCTCCGCGTTTCTGCGAATGTCCCCGCGGACACCTGTTGCTGCGTCGCGCCCTCCGCAACCCGTGTCAAACAGAGAAACAGAGAAACGAAAGGGGACAAACGAAATAGGGGAGGAAATTGAAGGCACTCGCTCGATTGCTCTCGCCGACGATTGCCGAGCGAATTCGACGCACGATTTACCCTACGTTCCGAACAGGGACACCCGCGATTCCACTGTCCATGTGGTTTTTTGTAATTAACCGTTTTCTCACCGGAGGCTTTTCATTCAATTGTCACCACTGTAATTAATCGTCTCCGAACGTCGGCCGAGCTCTATATCATAACTTGTCTCATATTTTTTCAATTACTCGACTGAGAATCGAATTGATTTCATCCCTTGACGAGTTTATTACATTTCACCTAACCTATCTAGTCATTGCTAGACTGCTGATTCTATGCATTACGGCTTGTGGAATTTTTCAAAAAATTCTGGAGTATCGAATTCGACAGAATTTAGTGCAATTTTTATTTACTTTTGGATCTACAAACGTTACTGCCAATGAAATTGGATTTTATTTGGTTTTCTTAAGAATTGGAAATATTTATGATAAGGCTCTGCAGCCAGATTGAAATTGTTATTTTTCGAAAGCATTCTCGAAGAAAATACGTACGGAAAATAGGATGAAAGTAAAGTTGCGATTGAATAGTATACAGTAATATGATTTATCATCGTGTCTAACAAAACGATGACGATTAGTATCGCAATCCGGGGCTCCGGAGGTTCGCACGCGTATTCCTCGCATCGCGTCGTTTCCACATTCACGCGGCAGATTTGTGATAAATGGAATGCCGGGAACGCGGCCGGATCGGGAATTCTACGCTCGGGGCTGCCCGCTAATTACAGGGTGGTCCCGAATAAATTACAACCCGACGAAAACACGGGCTCTCGTGGGTGTGATGTCGCTTCGGAACCCGATGTCTCCACTCGTTCCGAGAACAATCAATTCCGCGCTTAAGCTCTCCCCTCACCTTCAACAAATTCTCTGTTAAGTCTTCAACAAATTCATGGACACCAACATCCATCAATTCGAGAAGCAATATTTATTTTATTTTCAACAAATTCTCTGTTAAGTCTTCAACAAATTCATGGATTCCAAGATCCATCAATTCGAGAAACAATATTTATTTTATTTTCAACAAATTCTCTGTTAAGTCTTCAACAAATTCATGGACACCAACATCCATCAATTCGAGAAACAATATTTCTTTTCTTTTCAACAAATTCTCTGTTAAGTCTTCAACAAATTGATGGACTCCAACATCCATTAATTCGGGAAACAATATTTCTTTTCAAACCACGTCAAATATTCCACTTTTTCTTTATCAAACTGGAAGAATTCTTCATCGAGTTTAAAACATTCACAGACGACTTCAACATCGACTAACTCGAAACCCGCTGTTCTAGATCCTCCATTAACTACGAACGCCTTCAAGGGATTCAAGCAACTCGAACACAATGTTGGATCGATCGTCACTCTTCTAGATTGCGTATTAAAATGTCGCCACTCGAAAAGACCCCGAGAGCGATTCGAGACAATCCCTCAAACCCGTCAAAGCGATTCGCGACGAAACGAAGCGTCTCGGTCCTAACTCGCTTAAGTTCCATCTTATCTCGAATCCTCGTGGCGTTCCCCGAGTCGGCATAATGAGAACATCTCTATCTCTTCCCCATCCGAAGAACGGATATCATTTCTGCGCTCTCGTCGCGCCTCGCAGGCTCGATTACAACTTTTTATTGCATTTCCATTTCGTTTCCGCGCGGCGCAAAGGGGGAAATGGGCTTTGGTTCTTCGCGGAAGAAAAAGTGCTGGAGCACCGGTGAAATTGCGAGCGAGATTATTCGGGGCTGCCAGGGGCGTGGAAAGAGAGGGTAGTTTCTCGGGGAGGGAGTATAGAGAGAAGGGCAACGCGTCTCTTTTAAGTCGAAACGCCTGAAATAATTCGGGGATGCGTGAAATCCTTCGTGGCTCTCCATTCGACGCGATAATCGGGGCGTGAGCGATCTAACAGTGAAAAAAGGGGGCGAAGGGGGCTGAAGGGAAGAGGGTTTGGGCACAGAGATCGTGGCGATTTTGGGGCGCGTTTGTCTACGGCGCAGTTTGCCACCGGCGGCAACGTTTGTTGCGAAACGAAAGTGTCTACCACCCGTTGGGCGATCGACGGGGGCGAGAAATTGGGCACCTCGGGGACAGGGCCCCAATTTGTCGGGGATGGGGACTCAGTTTTCAGGCACGCAGGACGACACCCGCCGCGCGATTAGGCGACGCGATCTTTCAGGCACGCTCGAGCGTGCCGCGACGCGAAAAAACGCTTTTAGGACCAGCGAGCATCGGATTAGCCGCCCCGATGAGAAGGACGGTGAGGCTTCCAAGTGTCCCTGAACTCGGACGTCCCCTCTCGAGATCACCGTGACTAGATCGATGTTCGGAGACACGATTTTAACACAATTTATAAACATTTTTTTGTACATTTACATCTAACCAAAATCGGATTTCTAGAATTTTGCATCTCCAAGCCACGCCTCCCGGGGGCTGGCCACGCTTAACACAGCGAAATAGTAAAACGATGTACATGTGAGCAGAGAAGAAACAGAAAACAATACATTCTAGTTACTCATCGTGACTCACTCGCGAGTCAAGGCTCAAGGCCTGCTTCATAAATTAATAAACGGAATTACAAAAAAACAGAGACGATATAATAGCAGTGGTAATTAAGAAGAAATAATGATTCCGAAGCGAGAATTGTTATATGATACCTGGAGTCGGATAAAAAAATCCTTTCATCCCAGAACGCGCAGAGAAATCGAATATTGTGCAACACGTCCAGGAACAGGAAAACCACGCTGCACTTATATTTACGAAACGCACGTTGTAAATATTCATTATTGTCACAGATTTATTATCTGTTATCTGACATCTCAACGATTATAAGTGGTGTCCACTTAATACTATCCCTCGACTGTGTGTGTCCCGAGGAGTATGGAATAAATTTTCTCTAATTACGAATTAGAGAATAAAAAATATTATTTATCAGTGATCATAAATTATAAAATGTAGAACTCATAAATCTATTAGGTAGAAGAATTTCGATCGGCTGTAGAATGACACGGTGTACGGCGCCGCAGTGCTCGAAACCTGGAAAATTGTCCACTCGGCGTTGCGGCGCCGTTGCAATTACCTGCACGTGAGCCTCGCGGTCCGTATCGCGTGAAGAAGCGATTGCGGAGGGGTTTCGAGCAGATCCGGAGCGCGCGACGAAGATCGAAAGCCGTCGTCGTCCGCACGAAAAGACGCCGGCCAATTTTCCGCGAGGGAAACAGGGAGTTCCGTGAGAAGGGGGCTCGGAAGAAGAGGAGGGAGAGAGGGGACGGCTCATGTATAATGCATGGGAAGATCGGTGGTATCGGTGACACGCGGTTCCGGCGCTCTCCTCGCGGCGCGGCAACGGTGACAAACAGGTTTCCAGCATGCGATTCGTTACGCACGACTCGCCGACCGCGTTCCGTCTCGCGGCTCGAGCGGAAAATCTCGGGGGGCCCCGGACAAAAGGGTACCTGAGGAGGGGAGGGCCCGATCGCTAATTACCGGCCACCGCGATTATCTTGCCGCGCTGAAAAAGAGAAAAAAAACACCGGGAACGAACAAGCCCGCGCGATCCAGGCGCCTAGGGAAACCGAGAACTAACTGGATCGATATCGGGGCCACGCGATGCGTAACGGTCCCTCGAGATATTACATTTCGCGTGAGATACTCGTCGGCCATTGTTCAATTTGTTTGCCGACCCCACTCCTTCTTTTTTTTTTCTACGCCTCGTGCTTTCGACTGTGAGCGACGGACCGATCTTTTCATCGGGAATCCTGGATCATCTCGATCCTTATCAAATCGGTAGATCTTCGTGGAAAATAAAATTGTTCTACTTGATTTGCAATCAAGTTATTTTCTTTTTTAATAAAATGTTGAATAATGACTTTATTATTTTGAAATACATCTACATAATTGTCTCGTGACGAATGCATAAAATCCGCTGTCTAATTATCGGTAGCGGATTGTGATTAGCTGCCATTTAAAGCAGTGACAAGATTCATTATGCAAAATCTCTATTAAAATGATCGAGGAAAGATCTGGTTTTTGTCTCTTACAGTTGACGATGAACATTTTATTTTTCACGCAAAGATACAGGCACTCCAGGAAGAATATAATTGTGATACAATTTCACATTGATTTCTGGAGGAAATTATTTTTATTATTATTTAGATTTATTCGCACGAAATGTAGAACGTTTCGATAAAGAGGGAAATTGAGGGGAAAACGTTACCCCCTCTCTTCAAGTACCGGTTGAGTCACGTGACCGGGCGGAAGCGTGGGGGAAAGAGGGGAGCCACGAGTCCTAATCTTTCGACTCTGGTTCTGCGAAGTCCCACGAGAGAGCCCGAAACGACAGTCAGGCATGCAACTGACTAACTCGCACTTTGCTCGCGCTCGATTCGTAACTCGAAATATAAATCTCTCGGGCAACCTGTACTCTTCTCACACGACATTCTTTTTCTAGATTTCCGCTCGACGTTTGACGATGCGGCCTGTGCAATTAACGTACGCGCTCTCCACACTCAGTGGCAATTCCCCAGGCAATTCCCTGGATATTCAGCAGTAAAACTCTCTCATTAGCTGAGAACGTCGGTCGAACAAGAAAAATTAAACCAGCTGTGCTTGATACTCGGCAAATGAAATTAACAATGCGTGGGTAAGCGAATAAAAATGAAAAAATCGTTGACGACGAGTCAACACCTCTTCCGCAATTAACAGGTTAACCATTGAAACTCTTGCTGGAGGGTCTCGTGGAGAGGAAGAATGAAGGAAACGGTGTTGCGGGAATTAGGAGTGAATAAACTGGTTTCACTCGAGATGTAAAACGACTCGATAATTACTAGAAGAATTAATTTCTCCTGATTGGTTTTTTTTGTGTATTTTACGTGCTGCTAGATTATTGTTTCAATAGCAAGTAAGAACCTCATATGCATTATATATGGTGTCTGAAAAATGAATATACTCCGACCCATTTAAATTATTAAAAAGAAATACATGTAGACGATGTCAATAATAAATTGGAAAACAGGTAGTTTGGCGTTGCACTGAAGGTGAGACGCAATATTATATCAAGTTAACTATATTTTAACGGGAAACAAGAGATACGAAATGAATAGTGAGAAAATGAAGGAATAAGTAAAATGAAGCAGTTTTGAAGCCGAGCGTGATAAAGATAGAGGAGCTATAATCGTTGCAGTCAGTATGACTATCATTGGCAAATAATCGTCGCTGAATCGGAGATTGTGTAATGTCGCGATTGTCAGGAGAATTACATGAAAATGCCTCGAGTGGCATTCGCTGTTCTCTTTTATACTTAGGGTGCTATTATAGTGGAGCGGCGAGCATCGATCATAGCAGCGCGGTGAAAACAAACTAATGTAATGAAATGCAACGGTACATATGTATATATAGTTGAGCGGTTCATTACATTGGTTTTTTTTCGCCGTGTTGCTCACTGCGCCGCACTACATCGAATTATAGTTAAACAGTTAAACTTTTATTTTTTGAAGGTTAAAAAATATTCGTACAAAAATCTCCCTATATTACCACGTTTTTATTAGCTCGTTTTGTTGTTTGTCTGTTTGTCTGTTCGATGACAATTTTTTTTCCATATTCGTTCAGTAGAGCAGTGACCTAATAATCGTAACTGCATGAGAGACAAAGGAATTGGCTAACGGATTGATTCGAAGGAAAAACAGGAAGAAACAATATGGCTCGCAGGACAATATGATGAGTTCGACAAACTTTCGCTACGGCGAGGGTTTACATCGTCCGTCGTTCACCATGCCGCTTGTTGTCGAACTCGAACAGCTGATATTTCCGATGAGGCAAAAACCTCACCGGCGTCGCATGTAAAACGTATAAATACAATTGGTAAACGGCTAAAAATTGCCTGGTATGCGAAAATCAGATTATGCTTTTCGAACAGACTAGTTTCCCCTAATTACGGACGCCGCTAATGATCCAAATTTATTCTCAGGACAGTAGACTAGATTGTCGGCTATAACTGTGCAGTTTGTAGAATGGATTTCGAAAGAAATTGAAAATCGGAGCGAGCGATTAAAGCCGCGGACGACCAGTCACGCTCTTCCGCGCTCGCTCGACATTCCGAAGCGGTTCGGAGCACTGCGGAGAGCGGGATCGGGCGGTTTGTCGGCACGCGATTATCGCGCCGGATCGTCGGATAGATCGTGCCGACGATTCCGGAGGCGTCGAAACGCGTGGCGAATCGAGGAAAAACGCGTTCACGGGTCTCGCTCGACAACGTCTCGGATCGACGAGAGCATGATCGTGCGACCCCGGCCGAAACCGGACGAGAAAAATCGCGCCTGCCGCCGACAGGAAGGTCGGACAGAGAAATCTCGCGGTGTTCTTAATTAGCTTCCTCCGCTAAAGGGGAACGTAGTAGCGCTTCTCGCTTCGCCTTGTCTCGCGCGCCCGCTCGTGCGCTCATTAATATACGGGAACGCGCTGGTCGGGAATACATACGTTAACGCGATTCTTCTCGCCGAAATTCTCCGACGATACATTTTTTATTTCGAATTTGCTGGACATTTTATTGAATATTTTTTTCTGGATATCAAATAAGAAGAGGGGATAACGATTCTCTTATTTCGAAATTAACAGCGTCGCGTCTAGCTGCAAGGAGGGTGACGAATCGCTGAACCATGTTCTATGGCAATGCAACTTGTACAACGAGGAAAGGCTCAAATTAATGAATAAACTCAGTAAAATAAATTTCCAACTTAATCATATGTCTGTATTAAAATATCTGTGTATCTCTAATAACCACATTCTATTTTAAAATTATTATATTCTGTTTTGTATGCGGTGTATTTCGTTTTTTTGTAATTATGTTGAAATAAATCTCATAAGAGATTTTCTAATAAAAAAACAGCGTCGTCTTACAGCGTCTACTGTGAAGGTGTTCTTCTTTCGACGTAAGCGTGGCAGTAAATTATCGTTTGATGTTGTTCTTCGGAATCCTTTAAGAGTTTATGCATTGTTCCGAGTCCTGCTTTTAGATGAAGATTAGAGTGGGGGTTCCGAGGAGTCTTTTAGCGTAATGTCTCCATCGACAGTAGCTCCAGAGTATCGCGAAGCGGAATCAGGCCGGAATCGAGGCGCGAGGTGGTAGTTTCGCTGGCGAGTCGCTCGGCGCGGGCATACGGCTCAAGCACAATGAGACTCGGCATTAATTAACGAGGGAATTAGCATCGCCGAGCGCGGGGTTAGCGAACGGCAGTGATTACGTTTTAATGATAGCAACCGTCAGCGGTCGGAACACACAGTAGCTGTACAAGGAACATCCAGCGCCACCGGTAAAACACAGAGAGAGAGAGAATACGTTGCTGATTCTTCGGGTTGTTGGCTGCACGGTTTCTAATCTATGATCTATTCCTCTTTTTCGCGCTCTGCCTTCCTCGTTCGCGCCTCGCCTAGGCCTTTATCTTTTTACGATTGTGCGATCCGCGACTTCTCTCGGTCGTTCTCCCCACCTATAACACAGACCAGGTGGATTCTCTCCATGGGACCGAGGTGTGAATGAGATCTTCGGGAACCACGATTTCTCAAGAGTTAGCTTCTCTTTCCTTTATTTTTCGCGCCGAGGCTCTATGAAATTGGCTAACAAGCTTGTTAAATGTTAACAGTAACGGCTTGTTAACCTGACAGCTGCTCTGAAATTCATTCGTATCCGACTGACCCCTGACACTCGCTCCTTCTACCATTTGTACGGAGCTCAACACTGTATTGTTCAAGCATGCGAGTCAATGCGATCAGCGTACAGATAAGCATGAAATGCTTAGAAGAACAAAATATACTAGTGTTGTCAGGGTATAGAAAAAATTCTAGAAGCTGCTGTAAAGTCTCAAGATCAACCTTCAAACAGTGATCTTGAAGCTGGCTATAACCTCCAACTATCACAAAAGCAGTTACGGGTTGAACTTGATTGTGAATTTAAAGCAAACTTTACAAAATATGTAAAACTCGGAGTCCAGAAAAAAATGAAATCCATAAATAATATTAAGAAAATGATGAAAATACTCAACACAAAAATTCTAGGAGCTGGTGTATAGTCTCAAGGTCAACCTTTAAACAGTGATCTTGAACCTGGCTAGAACCTCCAACTATCACAAGAGTAGTTACGAGTTGAACTTGATTGTGAATTTGAAGCAAAATTTTAAAAAATATTTAAACCCCGGAGTCCAGGAAAAAATGTAATCCATAAACAATCTTAAGAAAATGATGAAAACACTCAACACAAAAATTCTAGGAGCTGGTGTATAGTCTCAAGGTCAACCTTTAAACAGTGATCTTGTACCTGGCTAGAACCTCCAACTATCACAAGAGTAGTTACGAGTTGAACTTGATTGTGAATTTAAATCAATCTTTACAAAATATTGAAACCTCTAAGTCCAGAAAAAAATGAAATCCATAAACAATCATAAGAAAATGATGAAAACACTCGACACACAGTTAGAGGACTTTGTTTGCTCCAAACAAATGGTCGAGTTTGCAAGACGCGTGAAACGGACGGCGCGCGACAATAATGGAGAAGAACAGCGCAGAAGAAGAGGCTCGAAGAAAACATTGGAGCAACAGCCCTTCGAGAGGAGCCTCGTTTTAATCGTCCGCGGACGTAATTACGGAACGCGTCGCAATAATCGAACGCATTGTCCGGCCGTCGTAGAAAAAAGGGGGTCTGGTGGCGTTTCTTCAGGGCCGATCCTTCGGCTCGAGTGCCCTCCAAGATGAGAAGAGAGAGAGAGAGAGGGAGAAGGGCTGGCGTCCTTTGCGGTCCACGGACGGCGCTCGATCCTCCTGTCCGCTTCGAGATACGCTTCATTATCGAGCGCTAAACGGCCGTCTCTCGTAAGCGACAATACCGCCGCCACCGGAACCTCACCCTTGAAATTAGTTTTGTTCCCGTGCCCGCGACAATGGACGCTCTGGGAAGAAGTCCCCGTTATTGTTATTACCGATGCCACACCGAAAATTACCACCGGACAAAATAATGGATTTTTTCTTTCACAATTCGCGAAGTTGTAGAAATATTTTTGGGTACTTCGTTATTCGAGAAAAATTCTACGAAATCTGAATAAATGCTCGATCGATCCAAAAACACTGCATTCTACATTTTTGACATAGCAATAATGTAGGATTTAAGTCGTCGATAAAATAACACGTCCGTAAACAGAAACAATTGATCTTTAATTTTAAATGTAAAAGATACAATCAATAAAATTGTCTCGTTTAAATCTCCGTCTGAGATCAAACGTCTTTACTTTTCAATACGTCCAACCAGAATAATAAAAAATCGCACAAAATATGAAGAATGCAAATAAATCAATAAATAACAAATAGTTACTAGCGATGTGACATTCGATGGAATAGTACTGCTAAGCGTCCACTTGTGTATTTTTAATTAAATTATTGAAAATAAGAACTGAAAATCCTTTCAGTGCTTATAGGGCCTCTGGTGTTCTTAATCCGGCACTGGAATAAATTCTATCCTGTTATTATTATAAAGAAACACATGTAAGTATCGTCTGGGGTTCGGTACTGTAAAAGTTGCATATGTAATTATTCTCATTACGATGCTGGCTTTGTAAAATCGATTCAATTTTATCCTCGTGCAGGGTGCATTCGAATGAATTGGATGAGGTTACGGTTCGAATAAAAATATATGACTCCGCAGAACAATTCGCAGTCGCAGGAACGAAAGTATGAGCGATCGGAGATTCCGTTCGTTGTCGTCCCGCTCGAAGTTTCCCACCGCGTATCGATCAATGACACTGGCGTTTCGAACAATGCGACCCCGTTTCGGTATTACGGTCATCAGTCATTCGGTATAAATATTAAATTCGCTAAAAAAACCCGTCGCCGCTGGGGTCGAAGTTGCACCGTCAGCCGAGTATATAAAAGGCGGGGCCAGCTGATCGACGTCCACGATCGAAGGGTCCCGGATCTTCCCGAGGATCGCAGTCGTTCCTAGAATCGATCCTCGACGATACTCTTTCTCTCTTTCGTCGAGAGATCGTCCGAGAACGTCGCAAGAATTGTTTCGATCTTGAACATCTGTCGAAGAACAATTCTTCAAGTAACGACGCCTTGTGTTTGTACACACAAGGTACAAGTGCTGTCGCCATTTGTTCTGAGACTCTATTGTTTACTAAATGAAACTCGAGTAGAGTAAGGGACTTCTTTCTTTCTCAAGAGCGCACGGCTTGTTCAGTGAGAAGAATCTTTATGCAAACTCCCATCTTCAGGGGCGAATTGTTACAGCATTCGATAAGTGCTGAAGTGATAAGAATAAGACTATTTGGACAGCTTCTATAAATGTAAATTTAGTTTGTCTTCTTTTTCATTGATGATCTTGATGTCGCACCTCGTTGGATTCGTCTGAAGAATAGCTATACTATATTATACTTTGGGAGTTATCCTAGGTGGTAATAGCCAGTGGCTCGTCCAGTATAAAATTCGTAGAAAGTTTCATTTAGATGCTAAAAATTGAAGATCCAGCGTTCCTCGGAGCAGACTCGAAGAGGCTCTAACTGGATCGGCGAGATCGGCGACTTCTTGGCGGAAGATGGACTCGGAATCGCGATAAAGCGAGCCGGTATACCTGCGGATTTCCTGTTCCTGCCGGCAGCCACCCGCTGTTCCAATGTTTCAACGAATCTCGCTTAAATCCCGCGTGTAATCGCGTTCGTTCCAGCGGAACGGCGAGTTCCGCAGCTTCTGAACGAGCGTCTCGGTTGTTCCCATGCAGGACTAACACCGAATATTCCTGGTGCGGGCCGGCTGCGGGCCGGGCTCGGGCCGGACCGTGTCGGGCTGCAGGGAATCATTAACGAATCATTATGTGGTTCCTCTTCCTCTCGGCCGAGGCCTAGAGAACCCGTGAAACAAAACCATTAATGATTTCTATTTGTATTCGTTTGTTGGTTCGTTTAGCGGGCGAGAGGGCCCCGGAGCCAAGTCCCCAGTGAGTTATGTGAGAAGTTCGCTTATTTTCGTTAAGCCGAACTCCCGCGGCGCGAACAAATCGTCCTACGCTGCCGGTCAGAACACACCGAGCTTTGTTTCTTCTTTCTGTTCCGACGGGTTCCCGATTTGCTCCATGCATCGACGGCTTTCGTCTCGAACCATGAGCTGGTTTTCCGAGCGGCTTCCTTCGTGGTCAAACCGATCCCTCAAACGCGCAAACAAAGCACGGAATCGGCTGAACGCTGAGCGAAATTCGATGCAGAGACAATGGTGAAAGCAACTTCCCATTAGCAATGCTTCTTACCATTGCCCAGGCACACACGATTCCTGCCTCCTGCAATTTACTTCGTGATCCACTTCGTCCCGAGATCTATGCGCTTCGTTCTGCGATCAATTTGACTCGCGAGCTGCTTCCTCCGGTAATTTACTTCGTGATCTACTTCGAGTTCCACTCGATCCAGGTAGGAGCGCGTGCGGAAATTTTCCAACAAAATTATTCGACTGCCATTGTGGAAAATTATTCGCTCCGATCGCGACAGTCGGGAATAATTTATTAAACAATTATTTCTTCTCTCTACGTACCGGAAGTCTGAATAATTTTAAGTAATTATTTCAGAAGAAAGTGTTACTCTACGTTGATTTAAAAAAATTTTGAAATTACAAATGATATTGCTTCAGGAAAATTCTCTGTTCTTGTGATATTATACCTCGTACAATACTTGTATGTTTGATGCCAAATTTATCAAAGTAAACAACAATTTGAATAATGGTACAGCAACGTTTAGCTGCGCTCCAAAATTCTTTGGATCATCGGCCATTTCATATTTCCCCTCAGCCATTTCTGTCGTGAACTCGACAATTACACGATCCTAATTGAATTACTGGAGACGTCGGATTGGTCAGTTCCAGGCATCTCCAGCTTGCTCTTTTTCTTTTCATCGTCGACGAAACTGTTCCAGTTATTTATCGGCGACGATCCGGGAAGCGACGGGTGGCGGCTGAGCCAATATCGTTAGCGGCGCCGCGGATGTTGGTGGTGCCGCGATTAGGATAGCCGGTCTTCGGACTATCCACGAGAACTCAAGCGACTCCGACGCTCTTCATCTGTCAAAACAACGGTTCCTCGATCGTCCTGGACGGTGTTTATCGCGATTTCAAACACGTGGGCGGCCAGCGGAGCTGGGAACCTCGTGAATTACCGAGGTGGAGGGATGCGCTGCGCGATCTCGTGGCTTTCCAAAGCCTTTGAGAGAGTCTGCTCTCTCGCAGATGATTGCCGGCCAGACCTCCTCGAAGAGGATGCTGTGAAGATACCAGGGAACTTGGCGAACTATGCGGACGTCGGGAAAGAGCGCTGTGAATTATCACGATTATTCTGGAATCCCTAATCAGTCCGATAGTAAACCAACAATCGGAAACCGATATATTTTTACAATTTTATTTATTCATTTTTACTTGAATAAATTGATAGAATGTGTGCGCCGAAAATATCAATTTATTTATTTAAAATTGTCGATCGAGATAAAAGGAAACAGTTATTCATTTTTACCTATCAATTTTCTTAAAACGTATTCTCGGCGGTACTTGAATTTTGCTTTACTTCTAGTGCTAGTTTAAATCCGTTTATGCCGGAACAGTATATTTCAATTCCTCAAATGTTTGTACTATTTTTAAATTGCACATACTCATTTTTTCACCAATGCCTAAAATCTACTGATAAAAGTAGCTTATAGAAAATCGGGAAAGCAGACTGGTGGAAACCGCGGTATCGGCGGTGAATCGGTTGAGACGTCCGCGAGTAATAAGAATCACGGACCCGCGTTCCAATTTAAATAGGAGCTGCGGGTTCCCTGCGAAGAGGAGTCACGGGAGCAGAGGAAGGTATGCGCGTCGGAGAACGTTCCGTGTGTACGCGGAGGAGAGTTCCTATACCTGAATATACCCTCGGAGGCACTGACAGAAAGCGTTCCGCCCACAAAAGTAATCTCGAGGCTCGGCAACGGACAGAGACAGAGCGAGCGTGCAGGCGAGGGACGAGGAGAGCGGCACACACCTGATTCATCAGCGTGGAATAAATCGAAAGACGGGCCAAAAACAAAACGAGCCACCGGCGCGTACCCGTTCCCACCCACCCCCATCCCACCTCTCCTCCCATCTTTCTCGTCGAAAGAGGATCGCCGATTTCTCTATCTCTTTCGTCGCCCTCGCGGTAATCCGGCACGATGCATCCTGGGACCCTTTTCTCCGTGTCCGATTCACTTCGTGTAGGTGTGTATCTCTTTCTCTCTTTCGTTTTACCAGGGCCCAGGTACGGGGCCCTACCCACTCGTATATAAATTACATTTTTAATTTCCCGCCAAGACAAATGATTTAATTTATTCTATCAATTATTGCCGCGCAACCGATAGTCCAGGGTGGGACTTGTTTGCTTTTCATCCCGATCGCCACCATCTCCTCCCCGGCCCTTCTCGATTGTCTCCACCTGATTCGCGCCATTGATTCTCACACCGATCGAACATACTAATTGAGAGATAGACGGTGACTCTCTGTGGATGTCTTGGAAGATCGCTGATGGATCGAGGAAACGAGGCATAAGTTTTGTACGAGCAGAGTTCAGACTCTCGGAACCGGTTCGACGTCTGCGGCCAGGCTAGGTCAGTTATTCAAAAACTGAAATATCGCCTCATTAACGGCTGCTCGTTTGCGAACAGCCAAACAGTTTCGTGGCTCTCTCTAATTCGACATGGGCGGTACCGTGATTCTCGTATTTGCGCCGCTGACACCGCTATCCGAGCAGTCGATAAAATTCATTTATCGATATCGAACCTGTTCCTCGGCGATTCCGAACTCTGCTTTCCGTGTCGGTTTACGAGGGATCCTCCCACAATTAATTCCGAGGGCCGTTTCGACACTTTACCTATCAGCTAAGAAAGATAAAAATTTCTTCTGCAACTGTCGCGAGATACAGAAGCCACATACTTTAACCCCGTCTTTTAACCCTCTTGCATTTTTCAGATCTTTAAAATTCGGCACAACGGACACGTTAAAAGTGATAATGTTTAATTGGGAGACGTCAATAATTTGTAAAATTGTATCTTCGGATAAAAATTCGCGGTGCACCGATGCACGAAGATCTAAAACGCCGTATCCAAGATGGCGGCGAGCTAGATGGCGCGAAACCCCGATGGTTCACCGCGAGCGGTAATTTGTAATTTTTTGGGGTTAATCGAACGATGATATACTGCGAACGGCTTCGAGAAACCGAACCCTTCGTAATTACACGTCTATGCTCTTGCTGCCGATCCGCGAGAGTCGTGACGATCGGAACACCGATTTCTTCCTCCTATACATTCCATTTCAAGATCTTCCCTTGAATTCAGAAGTACGTGGCCCTCCGCAAAATTTCTAGTAACTAAACATTGACATTTTTATCGCGTTTAGGTCTCGCTAGCTTTTAACGAAACGGGTGTTGCTCGTCTGTCGACTTCAGGTTCGTTTTCGGGGTTTATATCGTTTTAACAGCGGGGAGTTTTCCAGCGGCGCAACAATGGTTTTTCACAAGGGTTGCCGGGGCTCGCGCGCAATTTCGCCGTGAATAAACGACAGTTTAATGCCCCGCGAATCTAATAAGTCAGCCATCCCTGGTCCCGGAGGATCTCTCTCTCTCTTCTCCCGGAGTCCAATTTCTCTCTCGTCCGTCTCGGGCTCTCGGGCTCGGCCCAGGAAAAATGTAGCCGTCGATACGGGACGCTGCGAAACCGGGACTAGATGTATCAACGTCGGCAGTTAATAACACCTCCTCGGAGCCCGGTTCTTCGGGGTCCGCGACCGTAACAACGGCCGTGAAACGCCGCCAGGTAATTCGGTACAATGATATAATTACACGTCCTCAGCGATTATCTCGATTGCTCGTATCATAGAGCCGGGCGTCAAGAACCGCGCGTTACGCGTCGCTCCGATCCCCTAACCACTGGAAAATGTTCCTCAACGCCTCCGAGATCCTCCGGCCGATGATAGTTATGTTGCGCCGCGGCTGGACGTGTTTTCACAGCCTTTGGGGAGATGTTAATTAAAAATTACTGCCATTATTCTGCCCAACAGGTACGGAGATTCGTTCTCATCGTGCTGGAATGTCCTTCTTATTGATGAGTAGACTGCGGATTTTATGCAATTTAAACGAGCGGACATGTTAAAAATATTTAAATTATTACTTTGGGTAATAGGTTAATTAAAAGAAGAGTATAATTTTTATTTGGCTCCTGTGTCCTGCAAACATTTTTTTTTATTTTGCATAAAGATCCGCAGTCTATTGATGAGCTATGAAGCGGAATTTTTTAATGTCGGACCATAGGACTGTGTTTCAGGAGTTGGAGCAGTGGACCCAGAAATTAAATATTTTTAGTAGCTTTTAGAGAATGAAAATTTCATAATGTTAATAATTGATGAAGAACTGTAACCTCCCAACAGCAGACTCCGAGTCTGAGATAATTAGCAGCTGCTGTATTAGAAATGGCGGACGGATCAACGTGTCCTCCAGAAGACTCTTCAGAAAAATGTTTTAAAAATGTATAAATAAATAGTACTAGGAATAATGGAATGTTCTTCAGGGTTCTGGTGTTTCTTGTGGACGGAAGACTGGAGCTAGCCGTCGGTAGCGATATATTCGAGGGTGGGGGATTGTTTGGCCGAACTTTGAATCGATTCTGGACCTGTGCTCAGGTATTCCGCCGGCTCGTGGATATTTCACGGCAATTTAACACGCGAGCGTTCTTCGCGCGTCCTCTTACGTCACCGGTGCGGTGATCTCGCGAAGATTCGGCTGGGTCGTCGCAGAGGGCGTAGAACAAGGCGAAAGAGTAAACCAGAGGAAGAGAGAGAGAGTTGAGTTTCGTGCTGAGCTCGCCTCGCGGCCGGTTCCGCGCCAATTAATCATCGTCCCGCGCGGCTAAGAGGCCAATTAAGCCCCGCTTTTGCAAGTCTGATTGTCCGTACGTGCGATCCGCGGGCGCAAGGTCCGCCTAGCCTGCACCGTGCTTTATCTATCGCGACCGCGCTCGAATTAAAATGTACTTTATGGCCGCGTCCGCCGATAACGATCCCCTCCTGCCCTTCCCCGCGGCCTACCCATCGGAATCACCAGATTCTTCATCCATAATTCAGGGATCGCTACGCGAATTCCTCGATCATCTGTTTCACGCTGGATCCAAGATCTCGAGAAACATGGAGGAGGGGTCCACGAAATTTTTGGCATGAAAATAGTGGAGAGTAAAATAACTGACGTTGTCCTCAAATTGAAATTGGCCCCTAACACGTTTGCTTCAGTGATGCAAGCTGTAGAGATAGTTCTGTCTCAAGGTAAACGTGCCCTGATCTAGGACCATAACTGAAGACGTCAGAAACAATGTTAGCGAAAAGCCCAGAGTCCTAGAAACGAATGAACCGCACCTCTGCCTTCGGAATTGATGGAACTTGAGGAATGAATCCAAAGCAACTATGCACTGTGATGCTTGAATATGTACACTTACTTTATAAAAGGAGGAGTCACGTGTTTACTGTTCGACTGTCGTAACGAGAAGAAGACAGCCATGGACACCAACAACGAAGCTGATCACGTGTTACAATTTCGGTCACGTCGCGATTAGTCCAGTTCTAACAGGAATCATCCGACGCTTGAAACTAACAAAAGCCTCGAAACAACACCTCCATTTCGACCATCGAAAGAATCGCTTCCAGCGAGAAACGCTGACACCCAAGTGCCGGAATGGCGCCGAAATTCCCAGCGGTTTCGGAGCTAGCTAGATGTGTTCCTAACGAGTGTCTAAAAAATCATCGGGCCAAACAATAAGTCGTCGAGGTTACGGTTCGGAAGAAGAAGAGGCGAAAGTGGAAGAAGAAGGAACGGAAACGAGAGTGAGGAACGCGGAGGAGGCGTGCGTGCAACACGCGAGCTGACCGCACGCGTGTAAAGATGGCTCCCCGAGCTGACGAGCCGAGCGAGGCGCCGTCTTCGAGTTCGACTTCGAGACTTGCACAAAACGGTGGCTGCGCGCCTCGAAAACCGACTCAGCCACCCCTCGTACGTATGTCGACGGCTATCACGCCGGCCCCGTCCATGATACACATAGCGGAGAGGGAGAGAGAAGTCCGGACGTCTCTCAGGGTTGAGAATCGGGCTGTCGTTGATTGACGCGCGACGTTACGCCAAACTCTACGGGCACGCGAGCAAACGGGCCCGGCCTCGCTTGCGAGTCTTGCTCCCGATTGGCAGCGATTTCGCCTCGGTAACTGGCAAACAATCCCGGCCACTCGAGAACATACCAACGGCCGAAGGGGCACACGGCCCGTACACGAACAGACCGTTCGATTCGCGAATCAAACCCGAGACTCGCGAATCCCATCGGAATATCTAGAACCATGCTGCCGATTATAGTGCCGACTGTATCCTGCCCGGCTACCAGATTACCAGATTACAGTCGTAGACGTTACCCTCCTACGGTCTACCTTCCAACGAGTAGCTGCAAGCTAGGATTCTCCTGTCTTCTTCTCTCTTCAACTGTTTGTCGGGTGAAGAGAGAGTCAAACGACTCCTGCGAGAATGTTAGAGTACCACTCTCGGTGCGCTATGGAATTCATCGACAATTTTCGCCAGCCCCTCGATTCCGCGTATCGAGAGCTCCGCCGGATCACGAGGATCCTGTTCCACCAGGCTGATTAGAGATCGAGGCGATCCGTCTCGACCGCGACAATCTGTTCCGGGGAATCCGCAATCGGCCTGCGAGAACCGTCATTCTTTATTCTTCGGCGATTCGCCTACTTCGTTGCGAAATAAGATTGATCGTTGATCAACGGATTTGATGGGTTTATCATGAAAATGAGTTGGGGAAGTAGGACACTGTGAAGATGTCAAGGGAACTTGAAAATATTATTTTTGTGCACTGATTGTGGGAAGTAGGAATAAAATAAAAATTAATCTTATCTCTTAGTGACTTTGTTACGTTGCGAACAACGTTACAACAATTTATTGCTGTTTTTTATTTCACCCATTCAATTTTTTCATAAATGCATAACGATCTGCAGTGTTGCGTAAAGGAATTAATATTTGCACCGAGTTATGCACTATGATAAATGAATTGAATTATTGAAATATGTTGCTAACGTTCTCGTTATTCACTATATTCTGCAACATTATCTTGTAATAAATCTCATGAGAGATTTCGTAATAAAAAAATTATTAAAATATATTTAGAAAGTTTATGTGTTGGACAAAAATCTGAAAATTCATTGGACGTTGTACACATCGAGGATCGTTACTAAATGAGTCAGAGCTTCAAGTATTCTGAAGAAGAGGAATGAACAGCATATAATATGCAATGAAATAAGTAAAAGGAAAGTATCTTACGTTATCCTCATTAAGAAACGTTACTACCAGAGAAAACTCGTGGAATGAAACACAAACTCGTAATCACTCTGCAAAATTTCTATGTATGCATAATTCCTGAAGAAAGAAATTTCTTCATGCTTAAATACCTTCCAGTGAAGCAATTAATACCTTGTATACGGGACACGTACTAATTATTTCGCATGTAGAGAACGTGTAGCATGCATTTCATGAAATAATGATGGTGATAAATACACTGTGGATTTTATGTATTTATGGGAAGAAACCTAAGTAAGTGAAATGTAAAACAGCGAAGAGATTGCAAAGATATTCGCGCATCGAGTTAGACATGTCCAACATGAAAAATGTAAAATTTAAATGTGTAGATGATAAGTGTCACTATTTAGTACTGAGTCATTGAGAGATTAGCCTTGTCAAAAAATTTTTAATGAAAGAAATTATTTTGATTCGACTATTTAGTCTTAAAACTGATGAAAAAATTTTACTTAAAAATCCGGAGTCTGGTAACAAGAAATGACGGGAAAAAATGGATGGTTAGGAAGCCGAGGGCCAAATAAAAATGTACGAATAAGAGAAACAGCAAAATCGAATTTTTCCCCAACTTTTCGGAGCCCAAAAATACCGACAAAGCAGCTCAGCAGCTAATACCATAAGTTTCCATTACACCGGAGCAGAGTAGCGCAGGGCCAGGTAGCCGAACCGTCGAAATTCCGGGGCGGGTATGAGCGGATCCGGAATCGTCGGTCGATTCGGTAACGGTTGATGCGGTTTCGCCGGGCTAGGGGTGTAGTCGGGGGTGTGTCGGGGGAGGGTGCGCGATCCAAAAGTTCTAACAGTGGCTTAAAATACCGGGCGTCTAGCAGGGAGGTCTCGTGCGTCGTTTAATTACCGTGTGTAACGAGTTCGAGTGGCTGCCGTGTGCGCACGAAACCCCTTCTCGAGAAAAGGGGGTGCGATATGCTCGCTGACGTCGTCCACGAATCACTCGAAATTACCGTGTACCGTTGCGACCCACCCCCCTCCTCTCCCTCCTGTCTCACTTCCACCCCTTTTCCCAGCGTTCCGTCTCGGGCTCGCTGTGTGCAAACCCAGCCCAAACCACCCCTCGCCCCGCCTTATCCAACCGAGCAGCTTTTCAGCCCGAACCGTTTCGATCCTCCGTTCGAATCGCTCGATTTGCGAGACAGAGAGAGAGAGGGTACATACCAAGCAACTGGGCGTACACCTTCATATGCAGACTCGAAATTTTATGTATTTATAAAGAGAACCATTTGGTACTACTGGAACATTATGTATTAGCTATTTAAATGAAAGGAATAATTTTTATGTTACTCCTTTATCTCGTCATTGACTAGATCTCTAGTTGTTATTAGACAACTGATCTTAATACGTTTGATAGGTCGAAAATAATATTAAGGGAAGGAACAACCCTTTGCTTGGTTGCGGTACTTTGCGATGGACTTAGAAAATTTTTATTTTGCAATGATGTGTATTACTTGTTCTATCGGCACCGCAAATCGTTAACCGGTAAGAATAGAGAGGCAGAGAAAGAGACGGAGTCCTTGGATCATCAAAGAGAGACCCGTCTAAGCGAAAAGTGTCGAGAGCCGACGGAGGAGGGTTGTCTTTCGCGAAAGGGTCGATTAGAAGGGTAGGCTGAGGCGATGCGAGGGTGGGAAAGATACCCACGGGTCGACTTACAGTCAGCTGTTTTAATGTGGGTCACCGGAGACTGCGAAACGATCGATTTCCGGCGAAAACGACACTGTCCCAGCCTGCTTAATCCGTTCCCATAAAAATGTGATAGATCCCACAAAAATCCTGATATCCTTTATTCACCCCTTTCTGGGACACCCGGTACATGCTTGTACAACACTGTAGGTAATAAATTAAAAATCTAGGCGTCGACAGAGCAGGAATCGATCGCAGGGTACGCTCCTGTTCCGGATCGGACGAATTTTTCCTGGGGCCGAATGTTTTGGGCCAGCTGGCGATCGGCGGCGTTCACCTCGACGTTTCTCGCGTCCACGCGATCTCACCCTCGATCGATCACCCGCTCCATACACTTTTCGTCGGACTCGCCGATACGATCTACGAGATCCACGATAGCATCATCGGAGAGCGAACCCTGCTCCTGCTAAACGTCCGATCGAATACACTGATTTATACCCCGGAGAGCCAGAACAATAAGGAAAAATAATATACCGGCGAATGGGGGCGGACTTAGGTGTCGACGACAGATTTTCGTCCCTGTCCTTTCCCGTTCCTCGACGAGGCGGGACCACGACGGACTTCCGTATAGGCCGACGACCCTTTCCAGATAAAACACAAACACGCCGCCAGCAACCGGCCAATGCATATTTATGCGGTAGGCGTTGTTCTGCGGACTCTAGTTTTCTACTCTTCCGCCGTCTAGTTCTGCAGCAACTACCGATTCCATGGAAAAAAATAGTTACGGACCAAAGAAACCAAAGTCCGCGGGAAAGTTGCGGCCTTGCTGCCAGCAACTTTACTCGAACTGCATCCGATCAGGGCTTGTGGCGACCCGAGTGCTGGTTTTTAGGTCTCTACAGCTTCCATGAATTTTTAGAAGGAAGTTGAGGAACGAAGGCTGCTCGAGAATTAAATTGAGGATTTTGGAGGATGCAATTCCCTTTTTAAGTTGCCTGTGGAATATTATTATTAGGCAAGACATTCTTCTTCGAATTACACGAATTATTGACTGGATACTGACATTTCATCTGTATTTCTTAAATTAAGAATGATAGTACTAGTCTGCGGATTTTTATGCAAAATAAAAATTATTGTCCAGGTCGATTAAAAGGACTAAAATACTAAAAATAGTATTACAATATTTTTAAATTCTTCTAATGTCGTTTCAATTGCGTGTTCAATGATTTTTGTCGTGAAAATGTATGAAACCCGCAGTCCGGTTACTATATTTTCATAATATCAATGCCTCCTCGTATTCCATCGATTGCAAGTGCAATGAATTCATGAAGATCCGCAGTCTACTGATCAGTGATTACAAAAATGGACGGAGAAATGTCAGAACCCGGACGATCATCGTCAGAATGATAGAATCGGCGTGAGTTTCGCGTTCCCGATTCCCGGGACGAAAATGTGGGAATCGTGGAGCGAATAAATGTAAATATCACGGGTCGTCAATGGGCACGAGATATCGCTGTGGAAAGACAAGGAGCTACGGGAGCCTGGCGCCGGCCGCCGATACAATGCCGGCTCCGAAGATGACTTGCATCTGCACCGGGTCTACACGACGAGGAATCGCTGATCCTAGCCACAGGCGTTTCGGTTCGACTTCCTTCTTGACTTTCCCCTCTCTCCCTGGCGTCGTTCCGATCTCTCATGAATTCTGATCGCGAGGGAGAAACGGCCGGTTTATTATCAAACAAAAGAAGAAGAGGGAACGGCGAGACTTTCCTATTCGGAAATAAACCGCATCGTCTCGTATCGGAATAAAATTGTACGTGTATCTTAAAAAACTCCGAGAGGTAGGGCAGACGGGGAGAAAGCTCGAAAAATAAAGGAAAGAGGCGGAAGGTTCGGTTAATCCTTCTTGTTTGCCTTTCCGTTAATTATCTAGAATTAAGAAGGCCGGTTGTCGCGGCGCTCCGACCGGTCGGCCGGATTACTGGCTCGATTATTACTTGTTGCGGATTATTAATTACCGAGAATTACTGGGAGAGCTGGGGTTCGGCTGCGAGGGGTTGCCCGAGAGTGCTGAGGAAGAAACCGAGCGACGGATTTGCGTCGGAGACTCGATCGATCTTCGGTCTCGCGGAAACTTGCCGCGTTGGGAAACAGTATTCTTCGAGTACATACTGCGGCGAGTCTGAACCGAGCCATGAATACTCGAAGACGGTCAGGAATGTTCCATGATGTCGTTACACTACAAAATGCTCTGCTGTTTTCATTTCTGTTCCTCCATTTCTATAGATTCGGATAGGGAATGAAATTAGTTGAATTAGATTGAAAAATACAAATCACGTATTCGAATGGGAGATGCAATTCTAGCTCTAATTCTAATTCAAAGATCCCGTATAAAATGATTGTAAAGTATAAATCGTTATTCTCACGCAAAGGAGAATATTTGTAAATAAAGTATGAAGAGAATTATTTTCGCCACAAACGCAGAAGGTTTGAATCCAGCCGAGTGGATATCGCGTCCAAGGGCCGCAACGTTGCGGAATATATCAGCGAATAATATTAGGTTTAGGGAGGGCTCGAATCAGCGGACAATAAAAGGAGCTATTTAAAGAAAACCATGAGCGGAAACGAGCGCGAGCAGCGGGCCCGAGGACGCGCGCGTATCTGTGTCAAAAGCAGCCCGCCGGCAATAATGGAAGCCCTTAAAAACGTAAAGCTGGCTAGAGGGCCAGTTGAGCGAGCGCGTGGGTTATGAAACCGAGGAGGGGCAGAGAGCAAGAGAGAGACGAGAGGGGAGAGAGAGCGAAAAAAACGGCCGAGCCAGCTGCCGTACACAATCCGATACAATCGCGGAGAGTGGATACGGTTTTCCGGGGAAGATAAATGGAAGCGTCGAAGGCACCCGGATTGCCGAAGGATCGGCCCGTACTCGGCCTACGGGAATAATTGCTGGGAAAAACCAGATTTCGGACATTGTCTCTATTCCCTACCCACGCTGTTCCCTTCGCTGCACACTTCACCGTGACTCCAGATTATCCATTCTCTCCTTAAATTGTTATTTTCAGAAAACTCAAAGGCTTACCTTCAAAGTAGTTGTACAATTTTTACTTTACTTTAACTCTCACTTTTTTTTCTGAAGCACGATTTTTCCAGCAATCTTCTACCCACACTTTTCACTTTTTCAACCTTGTTTGATTTTTGATCTACTTTAGTTCCCCTTCTTCCCGTAACCCACCCCTTCCCTATTTTTCTTCAATTTGTATGTCATCTGATTTCTGTCCTGAACCCATCACCATTTTTCTACCAATTCTTTAATCGAAATCCTCTTCTACCTTTAGTTTTTCTATCCTCTTTACTACCCCTCTCCAGACTTCTAGTTTTCCTTACTAAATTCGATTTTCTCTCACCCCCAATTCTTCTTATGTCTTCATCTACCTCTGCACCCTCCCTTCATCTTCTAGCTTCGCCTACCCCATCCCCCCTTTCTTTTTAAATTCTCTTTGCTCTAATTAAATTTCACCCCTTTTGCACCTTGTCACCCCTCCTCTACCCTTCTCCTATTACGTCTCCTCTTCTATTTCTATTTTATTATTATACATCGTTAACCCTTCGTCTTAAAATGTTGTTTCGTAGTCCTCCTAGTTTTCGTACATAAAAATTCGAGTATGAAGTAATACAAATGATTTTATTTCCAAAGTTCTGAAATTCAATTGTAACGCAACGGATAAGTGTCACCAAATATCCCTTCTATCCTGTACTATTTGCCCGTCCGTGAATTTCAATCTCCAAGGATCCGATTTCTTCGTAGGCAGCATGATCGATTTGGAAATCGTACTACTTTCCAGCACGGGCACCGGCGCGTTTGCGCGATTAAACGCGAACGCGTACCCATTTAACCGCGCGCGTCTCTGCACACGGTGCATAAGCGCACGGCAACAACGAGGCAAGAGCCTAGACGTACCAAGAAAATAAATATTAATAACGATGCTTTCCCTCTCTCTCTCTCTGCTTTCCTTTCTCTAGTCGAGCGTCTTCTTCATCCTCTCAGCGGCCGAGTACTCCCCTCTCGCTCTTATCTTCCCTCTATACAACTAGACTACAGTTCCCCGTTGCACTCTTTCCCTCTCCGACTTCTCTCTCTCCGTTACTCTCCGGGTGCGCGTTTGTGCATTGTTAGGGCCATTACGGGAGCCAATTAATCTATGCACAATTTTATAATTAAACGGCTAATAGCGCATAGAATTATAGTCCAGGGCCGCGCGCACTCCCACGTATCCTGCCGCGTTCGTTCGCTTATTCGTTCGCGGATTATGCGTCGAGAAAGACGTTGAAGGGAAAAGAAGAAGGGACCCGGCAGGCAGGAAGAGGCACGAGGAAATCTCCGATTCAACCCAACGAATATTGCGTGTGTAACAATTTACATACACGCACAGTCTTCGTCTTCTACCAGCTTTTATTTAATCGTGTATGTATGTATGTAGACGCGTCGCACAATCTTCGCCTCGTTGATTCTTTCCCAGCGAATCGGGACACCTCGCCGACGATGATTCAGTTCGATCGTCGCGGACCCAGGGCAAATTGACTGCACGATAATTGGCTCGTCTCGTTAGCGAGCGTATATGGCATCAATTAGGCGTAGCCGGGAAGGAGCGTGCTCGACGGCCGAATCGGGGACGATTCTCGCCGATCGGTGGACGCGTGGGCGGACAAGGCGTTTCGATTTGTAAGCGTCATTCACAATTACCCCGTGCTCGAAACACCGATCCTCTAAACAACTTAATTGGTCCTACAACGATACCGTCGGTACCATACTCTCCTGACATTTGCTGCAACCTATTCGATTTTTTCAACGTTAAGCTTCACCGTGTTCATTCGGCTTCACCGCAGGGAAATTATGTCTTCCGCTACATTCGGAGAAAGATTGAGAATAACGAGAGGGTGAAATCTTGTGGAGAAATGTAGACACCTTTCTGTGTCGGTAGAAATTCATTTTTTTCCAACCCGATGCTGTTATCAATTTATTTGCAGTGATAACTTCACATTGTCACGAGGAATCAGACCTATGTATTTTCAATTTGATAGTTGAAGGGGAAGGTGGAGGGTTACGTGCACTTGAAATTATTGTAACGTCACTGTGGAGACTGAAGAAAGAATCAGAATAACGAGAGAGGGTGAAATCTTGTGGAAAAATGTAGACATTGTTCTGTGTTGGTAGAAAGTCACTTTTATTTCTAACCCGATGCTGTTATTAATTTATTTGCAGTGATAACTTGACAATGTCACGTGGAATCAGACCTATGTATTTTCAATTTGATAGTTTAATGGGAAGGTGGAGGGTTACGTCCACTTGAAATTATTGTAACGTCACTGTGGAGACTGAAGAAAGAATCAGAATAACGAGAGAGGGTGAAATCTTGTGGAAAAATGTAGACATTGTTCTGTGTCGGTAGAAATTCACTTTTTTTCTAACCCGATGCTGTTATTAATTTATTTGCAGTGATAACTTGACAATATCACGTGGAATCAGACCTACGTATTTCCAATTTGATAGTTGAAGGGGAAGGTGAAGGGTTACGTCCACTTGAAATTACTGTAACGTCACTCTGGAGACTGAAGAAAAAATCAGAATAACAAGAGGGTGAAATCTTGTGGAAAAATGCAGACACCCTCCTGTGTCAGTAGTACTTCTTTTACTAAACTGATGCTGTTGCAAATTCATTACAGTGTTGACTTGATACTGTCACGAAGAATCAGATTATCAGACTATTTCCAATTTGCTAGATGAACAGTAGGGTGGGAGAAACGTCAATTTAAAATCACTGCGACTTCACTGTGGAGACGTTCGGAGTCTATCATCGAATAACATAATAATAACAATATTATTTTCATTTCCTGCTGAGTGACAGTGATGGCAATATTATTTTCTCACAGGGAGGGGATGAATAAATTAACAAAATATTTTCCCTCTCCTCACTGATCCATGTAAATATGTAGCACTTCCGAAACGAGAGAACAGCACAAAAAGAGCAATTGAGAATAGTAATGAAGACTTTGTGCGGCTTGCTTCGGAAAGAATGGCCAGTTAGAAAGATCGAAGACTCCTGGTGCGCGATCCACGATCCCCGACGCTACGCGACGCGACGCTCGCGTTGCAGCGCAGCCGGCGCCGCCGCTCGAAACCGCAAGAAAAATCTGGCTGAATTATCGGTGCGGTTCTCGGTGCATGCTGTTGCATCGATGGCGATAGAGCCGGGCCGTAGGGCCGTGTAACCGTGCGCGCGAAACCCCCTCGAGCCTCTCCACATACAGAGAGAACGAGAGAGAGAGAGAGAGTAGCAAGCGGAGGTAACATCGGTGTGTAGCCAGTGTTCCCGGTGTTACCACTGCCCGTGCATTATCAGAATGTAACGACGTCAGCGGTACACGCGACCAGCACCGGACACCGCACACACGAGGACCATACCGCGGTCTCTTAATCATCCGATTTTTCCTGGCGATCCTCCCTCGCACTCCACGAACCCCCTGCATGCTGCACCCCCTCGTCTCTGCGCCGGTGTACATCGTTTTTCCAATCGATACGGAAACTCGAGGAATTGCACCGCCATCATCGCTCCATAGATCATTAAATAACCGGGCCCTGTTTCACGAATATTTTTACAACGACGAGTAGGTGCCATTTTATACAGTAGGAGGAGCTTCCAGTACTATCTGCGCAACTTGGTGAAACAAGAAATTGAAAATTTAATAAGCAAGAGAATAAATAGCCATTTCTGTTTCACGAATTTTATTGCAACGACGAGTAGGTGCCATTTGAAAATGTCAGTGTAGTCCAACTCGGTGACACGAGACTGGAGCAAGAACGTATATAAAATAAGCAAAACAATAAATAACCGAGCCGTTCCTGTTTCAGGTATTTTATACTGACTGCTGCAGTCTAGATTTTATAACGAGTAGGTGGCGTTTAAGCCAGTGGAAGAATCAGAAGAATTTAAAAATGTCAGTGTACCTCAACTTGGTGAAATGACAGCAAGAAATTTTCAAGAGATTTTTGCAACTTAACCACTTTTATTTTGCACGGAGATTGATTAAGCAATCGGATCTTGAACGTTGCAAGAAAGTTTGTTGGATTCTTCAGGTTTCAGAAGTTGAAGAGCTGGAGGCTTAACATGTATGTTAGGTGTGGTGGGTTTAGCAAACTTTCTAATGTGCCCAGGCATAGTGTTTTAAGTAGAGTGTTGTGAACAGTCGAAGAAGGGTTGTATCCTATGGTTCGATTCTTCAGATTGCAGAAATTCAAGAAAAGCATTTCGGAGCACTATGAATTTACGAAGCAGTATTTCATCTTTCATCAGAAATTTAGCTAACCTAGTACCATGTTTGAAGACATCATTTTCGACACAGCACTGTGAACCATCTAAAAAGGCTGTTATGTTTTGAATTCTTCAGAATAAAGAATAACAAATAGGAATTTAGCACAGACATCCTCTCTTGCGTTAAAGAGAGAGAGAGAGAACTTGAAGACCGCACTTTCGCTTTCGAAACAGCATCAGACCTAAAATATCGGAAGCGTAAATTTTTGTCGAAAGCGAGTCTGATGCTATCGTCTGGGGCAAAGAGAGGAACAACGCGGCGCGGAGCCAAACTGTGGAGAAATGATGGATCATCGTGTTCGAGGGACATTGACCGGTCAGCTTTTCACTTTTTCGTCGTAGACAATGTGCCTGCATATCATCCAGTCGACAAGCCTCGAAATAAAAGAAACATAGAACGCGTTACCGAATAATTAACCGATAGTTCAAACAAACTAGTTCGCAGAATCTACAAGGGTGGTGTTCCGGAGCATGTCTATTTCAAAATAGCCCCGGGGGTGTCGAACGGGAGCGTTTCGAAAGCTACTAGAAACCCAATAAGAAAGCACGCAAATGGGAAATGTAAACAGCATTCCCTTGGGAGAGAGCGGTGTTCAAGACAAGAGAGAGAGAGAGAGAGAAAGAAAGAGGGTCCGTCGAGCGAGGGCTGTGTAGCGCACGAGCCGACGGCTCGGCCAGCTCTGGTTCTGTAACTGCGACTCGGATTATTCGGATCCCTATCCCTACATGCGTCTCTTTCCTCCCGATTTCTCTTTCCCTCTGTTCCCGTCTCTATTCCCTCCGCTCGGAATCCCTCGACCCTCTTTCTCCTTCGCCCTCGCTTCTGTCGCGCTGAATCCGTTTCCGTTGTGACTGCCACTGCGCGCCGCACTGCCCGCGATACTATTGTCCATTTCTCGCTCGGATTCCCTGTCGAATCGATCCCCTAGCCACGCAATTCTATCCGCAACACCGTCCCAACCGCACAATCTAACAACTGGCCAAGAGAAAAATTCGAAAGCGATCAAATACCTCGAGATTTCGATGAGAACGAGATTCGAGTGTCAGAGGGAAACGCAGGAGGAGCCCGAGCCGAAGGACAATATTTTCCCCGACGTTCACCGGATCCCCTCGTTCCGTTTACCATTCCGTTTCGTCTGCCGTCTGACTCGTGGGTGGGGTAAGCTTGTACTACAGCCACTTCTCTCTGTCTCGTCGGTGGGGACGATTCATTCAGAGAAACTGCCGTGAAAGGGACACCTGTTGGCACCGAGGCCCGTTGACAATTCCAGATACAAAGGCACGTGCCTTCGGATCGACTCCTGCAACGGGACGGTGGCTGCTGCTCTGCCACAATCCGGCCAAAGCAGAAAATAATTGATTCCCTCGCCGTTCGAATAGGTACCATTGCCCCTAAACTAGTTCCAATGTGTCTCAATTGTCCCTAGAAACTCGAAGAGGTAGGGCATCTCTTTGCTGAACATTGCTCGTTAACGATGACGTACAAGGATTTTGAAAATGCCGACGATAGTCACTGGGAAGATCTGAGGAACGTCTAAAGACTTCGCTGGTGATTGCTGACCAAAAGACAGTTCGTCCCGTGTCCCCAATCATCCCCAAAAAACCTCAGGCAATCATTATGAATACAGACCCGGTACCGAAATAAAGAAATGTTCCCAATCATCCCTGAAAGTAGCCTCAGGCATTTCTTACACTGCCTCTGTCACTCAATGCACGAGACCACCAGTGTGCAAGCTCTGAGCGACAGCTCAGATGACTTCTTTCTGCGTCCGAGTGCACGAAGCTTCGTGAAGGTACAAAGATAGAGGACACCGAGTGTGGGCATGAGCGCCTAGAAAGCGTCGTCGAAATTGAGACGGGCTAAAAAGCGTGAAGGGGAGACTAGCCGAGGCAGCGAGAAGAGTAGCCGAGGCGCGATTAAAATATTTTTTGGTCGGTCGGTAGCCGCGGAGCGTTCCGTGGCTGGCCGAAGATAAAGTGCTGCCCAGAGGCGACACCGGGCGTTATTAATACACGCGAGGATCGTAGCTTCCGTTCCCGGGGAACGGGAGCCGCGGGACGAGCAGAGAGATCCGTAGGTGGCTCTCTATACCGTGGTTCGTGTTATCGTTTCGCGTCATCGAGTCTCTTTGGACTTGGCGAGGATGGGTACCGGTTTCCCAGATCGAACCGATCTAAAGTCGTTCTTCAGGTGTATACGTATAACATGTCCCATCGATGGACAAGCTAGTCGACGCGATGCCCCGTGTGTTCGATCGATCAGCATTTACCTGGCGGTGGTGCAATCCCTGTAGAGTATGTCGAAGTCCTTGCAGCTGAGTAGCTTGCACCGGTTGACGCCGGGTTGGATGGCTCCGAGGCCTCGTAGGATCCTGACTTGCTCGACGTTGCACACCAACGGCACTATATCGAGCCTCTTCAGCTTGGTGTAGACGGTGTGCAAGCCGCCGACCAAGTGCTTCAGGAACAGCTCGAACGCCTGCGGAAGGCAAAGCATCGTGTCCCCAGCGATGATGAACGCGGCAACCTTCTGGCCGCGATAATCGACCAACTTGCACTCGTTCGCAGTCGGATCGCTGGTGCTGATCGGCGGCGGGCTGTTGTAAGACCTGGGCGGCAGAACCGCGTGATGAGCGGCCATCAGCTCCAGCGGGGATCCATGGTGTCCGCTGAGCATGCCACCCAGTTGTCCCAGCAGCCCGAGACCCGGCGGCGGCAGGCCCGGCATACGGGGCACCATACCTGGAGGTGCACCGGGTGCTCCTCCTGCGGACAACGGCGGTGGACTCAACGGTAGACCCTGTGGCGGTGAACCACGGGTTGGCGAACCCGGCGTCGGGACGCCTCGATGTTGTTGCTGCTGCGATTGTTGGTCGCGAAGTTGGTCCCGAGGATGGGGCTGTTGGTGCGACGGCGGTGGTTGGTTGTGGGAACCGTGAAGCTGTTGCTGACTCTGCTGGCCCGACGGGCTATGGGGATGCTTCGGGCTGCCGGTTACGGGACTGGCGCGGCTACTGTGGTCGGAAGAACTATCCATCGCTCCGTGGTCCATGGAGTGTCCGAATGGCGCGCGACTCTTTGCCCTATGGAGAACGAGCGAGTTGCTGCAGGGATGGTCGAATAAGGTTCACTTAGGGTCTCTGGCTCTCTGTACACAGCCGCCCACGTGGACGCCACCGGGCTTCGAAGAGGACGCCGCCAGTCAACGCATACTAGGCTCTCGAATCTCGGTGATGACGTCTCCCGATCGGCTTCGGCCGGAACCTAGCCGACGAGCAACGTGGTCCCGTCGTCACAGCCAGGATCGGCTGCAGATCGGATCGGACCCGAACAGAGTCACTGTCACTCGATGGATGAACTGTCACGTCGTCTCACGGACTACGGTGTACCGTGTACGCGGGGCTAACAACTGCACTGTGCACAACCACTCGGATGACCGTGTCCATGACAATCGGATGATCGGCTGTCGGTCGACACTGTGTTACCGTCTGAACCTCTGGCGATTGTGGATTAACAGGTCCGTGGATCGCGAGCCGGCTACGCTCGAGGAGCAGCCGCGAGCTGCCCCTCGTCGAATCGACGATCGGATCGACCACGACAGAAGTTCTTCGAGGCGATATCGCGCAGCTCGGACAGCCTCTTTGACACTGAATATCGGAGCACACTCGCCGGCGACCGGGTTCGATTTCGGTCGGACTGTTGACGCGCGGGATCGCGAATCGTCGACGACCGGCGACAGAAAAACACAAACGAAAACGCGACGACGATGTTCAAACCGCGGACGACCGAGAACGACGACGACGACGGAGTTGCTGTCGCGGTGACAGCGACCGCGACCACGGTGACGGACACAACGACGAAACCACGACGAGGACGGCGGAAGCAACGGCGACGGCGACGACGAAAGCGGCTGCGGCGGTAACTCGCAGGAACGCGCGTCGCTCGTTCTCAAAGTGGCAAACGCTCTCTCGGTCGAGTCGGGAGTATTTCCCTACCCAGTCACAGATGTAATAAATAAAAACATCAGTGGGAGCTCGAAGAACGGGGAGGATGGGCGTTCTGTGCGCGCAACCGAGTATCCGGTTGGCGGAGCCACCGGGGTAGCAGTCCTCCCGATTGGATGGTAGCCTCGCGGCGTCGACGCCTTTCGTGCCTTCCCCCGAACCGGTGGTGGGACCGGCTCCGTGTTTCCCCACCAGGCGGCAACCACTGCCACCGACGACGCCGACCGGGACGATTCCGGGGGCGACTAACACACGGAGACATCCAGACGCAGACGCGAGTCTCAACAAGACAGTACGATTCGAACCTACCGCCGATCTACGCGCTACGAGTGGGGATTTCTTCTTTTTCCTCGCGACCTCTCTACCCCTCCCCACGTCCTACGGCCGCGTCGCTCTCTGCCCCTTCCTCTCTCTCTCTCTCTGCGCCCTCCTCGCCACTCCTAGAATCTAACCGGCCCTCCTTCCCCCCGCCGTCCACCGCCCGTTCCTTGTCGCGTTTTCTCCCTACCCTTCTCCTTCGCGTCGTTGTTTCTCCTTTCTTTTCTTCCCCTTTTTGCTTTCTTCCGCACGACACCCCACCCCGGTTTCTTTTTCCGTTTCGTTCCCGGAGTCTCTTCTACTAATCGTCGTCCTTCCTCGCTGCACTCGAACCCCTTCCTCCGCGATCCCCCTGCGGGGGCTCTCTCTTTCTGTTCCTCGTCGTCTTCTCTTCGGTTCCCGTTCTCTTTCGTTTCTTCTTCACTCGAGTCTCTATCATTTCTCTCTCTCTCCTTCTCCATGGTTTTGCCGTCTCCGTCTCACACGCGGTTTCTCACGCGCGCCGCGCAATCTATCTCTCTCTCTCCGTCTTCGTTCCCCTGCCTCTTCGTCAGCTGTCTCCCACTTCTTCCTTCGGCTTCTCCTCCCACCTTGGCTTATGGCTTGCACGCTCTCTCGAACTCGCGCTCTCTCTTTCCGTGGCCGTCCTATTCTCCGGATCTCCTTCTTCCTCCCTCCGTGCCCTCCCGTATTCCCTCCTCCTCCCTCTCCCTTTCCGCGGCTCCTGCCGCCCCGCCTGTCTCTCGACTCGGTCCGTCTCTCTCTCTTCTCGTTTCTCCCTGTTCCTCTGTCCGTACGACGAAGAATGTCGCCGGCGTTCGAATCGATCGGGTCGGTCGGTCTCTCGTGCACGCGGGGGGTCCCCCTTCCCCTTCGGTTGCACCCTCCCCATTCTCTCTCCCCACGGAGAGAGAGCACGCTCTCTCGTCCCCCCCTCTCCCTCGCCCGCCGCCTTCTTCTTCGCCGTTCCCTCGGCTGAATCTCCTCTACCATATTCGCCATCAGCATTACACGAGCGCGCTTATTTCTTCTGTAGGTAACTCTCTGCTTCCTCGCGATCTCTTTGCGGCCCTCTCTCTCTTTCTCCTCGACCACCCCCTCTTCCGTCTCATCCCCTCTGTGCCCTCCCCCCCCGCCGCGTCGCAACCCCCCGTGTCTCCCCGCGCCATCCCCCGGCGCCTATCCTCAGCGTCGCTAACACCGTTCCTCCGCCTCTTCTACCCCCTCCTCCTCCTCCACCAACCTCCCTCGCCTCTCCCCCACCTCCTCTCGCCGCGAAGAGCGTACCGCGATATACCATACCCGACACTCTCCGCGGCTCTTGGTAAGCTCCCGAGTATGAGTGCTTAATATCTTTGTGCCATACCCGAAGCGTCCGTATCCGCCGATGCTTCTTACGTCCGAGCTTTCCCGGCTCTCGTTCGACGGCGGCCCGAGAGGCCTGCTAATTTCCCTTCCATCCGCGGATCTAGACCTGACAAAAAATCCCAGTCGGGTTTTAGCCCCTCGGGTTATCCTCCTTGCTCTCGGGAAACCCTGAAGAAAGTAGTCGCTCGAAGAATCGCGATCGGTTGGAACGTATTACACGGCTGGAAGAAGCAGGAAGGGTTGAAGTCGCGGACGATGGCAAGACGAGTTCCTTCTCGAAGATCAGAGAATTAAATATGCCACAATAATATCGCGAGGTGGAACATCCGTGACATTTTCTACAAATCGTTTAACCTCCTGATCGCGTTTCGCCGCTGAGATCAATGAATCGGAATTTTCCTGTATTACAGAAGATGCTGAAGAATCGAGACCAGAGAAAGGGTTGGAGTCGGTGATAGTAAGATGAGAAGACTAATATTACAGGAGTCCCTTCTTGAAAACCAAAGGACGTCGATGTAGTTTCCCTTGCCAGATCCAGCTCTGTCTACTAATTCATGTCCTTTCCAGGATCCACCGATCTTCAGGAGCCAATTCGAAATTAGAGGACAGCGGCTTCTACAGTTTAGGGATTCAAAGAAGAGGATGTCGTAAGACGAATTGAGCGTAGGTCGTGGTAACCCGGGTGGGAAGAAAACCGATGGCAGGAGGGTATCGTTTGGTCTTTTTCCAGCGGTCAACCCCTGATCAGTCCTCATCGACCCGGTGACCCAGATCCACGAGGAAAGACCCTCCTCGTTCGTTACGAGTACACGAGTCTATACGTGTAACGGGCTTCGCACACGTACTCCTCCACCGCAGCTGATCCCTTGACCTCGTGCAACCCCAAACAAAACGAGACCCCCTGGGCCTAACGTTCATTGACCATCGCCGCTCGTCCGAGCGGGGGCCGATGATCGTCTTGCTGCTCCACTTTTCCGGACAATAGGTAGAGAGGCTCTATCATCCGAACCGTACCGAGAAGAACCATAACCGACGAGAACCGAACCGCGCAATCTCTAATCCACACGCGGGGATTTAAATTGAACGGTCGAATTGAAGAGAATGGAAGACGCTTGGGAAGAGAGAGAGAGACGAAGAGGGAGGGTGGGGGGCAGGAGGCTGTTCGTTTCTGTCGCCGATAAAGTCATTGTTTGCGGCGATAAAGCGATCGATGCCGAGATCCAAGTCTCTTGTTCGAGGAAGGTCGAGGATCGGTAGGGGACCGATGTTTGCCACGAACCAAACCACGTCCAATTAGTGGAATTAATACCGGTTGGCTTTGGGGGAGCTAATGCCTCTGTGTGCATACCTACGGGTATGCACGCCGATGACTGCACTTTCCTTCGTGCGTAATGAAGGACAATCCCGTCGGCCGAGCCAGCTCGATGCATTCGCTCGTCCAAGCAACCGCTGCCTCCTCTTGTTTTGCGGTCACGGGAAAATATCTCGAACCCACGGAGAGCTTACGACTTCGAGAGAGAGCCTAGCCTACGTGCTGCTGCTGTTGTTGGTTGCTATACGGGGCGGCTAACGGTCCCCGTTGTCTTTACGCTCGCTGCGAAACAATTTCGTTCGCGGCGCTGTTTGCGTTCTGTAACGCGGTTCCCTTGTTTTTCCACCGTCTATCGTTCGCGTTCGCATTCGCTCGCTCGTCCGACCTGGCCAAGACAATGCACACAACAACAATGGGACACCGATGCACTCGGTCCTGGAAATTCCGCTCCTGAAAACCTCGACGCCTTTGTTGCACCGGTTCATTGATAAGCGATGCACTCCGGGAACCAGCTCCTTCCTGCACGCTTGCTTCCTCGTTCGATCTAGTCTCACTTGATTACCGAGTCTTTCCAACCGCTGCTCGAAGAAAACTTCTTCAGCTCTGTCTTCGTCGTCATAATGTTACAGGAATCAGATGGACACTGGTTCTGATCATAGCAATGACCATTTGGTAGGTTTAATTAGGCTGCGAATGACATTTATTACAATAATTCGTAGCTGCGATTAAAATAGTGAATGCATAAAATCCACAGTCTAGTCATTATTATCAACTTGAAAAATTATTAACAACGAGTTAACAGGATAAACGACTAGTTCAGAAGAAAGGTTACCTCCTCTCTATTAGTATTAGTCACGTTGCGGCCTGCGATGGGGGTACAGCGTCGTGGAAGAGGCAGAGAATGGGGGACAAATCTTAATCTAATGACTCTGTGTGACTTCCGTATCACAGCGAATGTAGACAATTTCAATTTTATTCTTCATGATTAGACAGCGGATCTTTATGCAAGATACACATTTTCCATCTGATTTCCAACAGACTGGAGTGACATAAACATTTATTTTCTTTCTTAGTATGGTCGAGAGATTGAGAATAATATAAAAGTATGTTTAGATTCTTCTTGCAATGCACAAAATTCGTTGTCTATTCATGGTGAAGTTGATGAAGACAGTGCATCTTTATGCAAAATATACATTTTCCATCTGATTTCCAACAGACTGGAATGAAATAGACATTTAGTTTCTTTCTTAGTATGTTCGAGAGGTTGAGAATAATATAAATGTATTTTTAAATTCTTCTTGCAATGCACAAAATTCGCTGTGTATTCACGATGAAGTTTGTACAGTGGGCGCTATCAAATCCTGAAGAGAGAGTAAAGTTTCTCGATGCATTCTAATCCTCTAGTATCCTGACCCTCGGTCGACAAAGATGGCGATCGTGAATAACCGCGGTACCGATCGTCACGGAAGATGCTGGCCGATCGAAGGGAGTTTTTTCGAGCGAATTGCCGTGCGACACCGATCCCCGTGTGGTTCACGGTACAGCTCAGTGGCATCATTCCTGTTACTGCTCATTGGCCACCCCGCGACCGGTGAATTACGCGAAGCGCAACCAGAGAACGCCTGCCTCTTGTGCACGGCTGTTACGTAACCCTCGTCATTGTTCGCGCGTGGACGGCACAGGACTGTGTAACAGACTGCGCGACAAAGAAGGAGGGTCTCTCAACCCGGGGCACAACGTATACATGTACATACCGCGTACACAGACACGCATACATCGTTCGATAAGAGCGGCAGAGAAAAGCGCGAATTTTTGTCGGAGGGCCTCTGCATAGGACGAAGGCATTCCGCGCCAGCCAACCGGACACGCGTCAGAAGGACTCCACTGCACCGGAAGCGTCGCTCTTCTTGATGTCTCTGTCGGACGTTCCGTTTACCGTTTACGTGCTCGCGTACTTTCCTGCTGCTTCTCCCTTTTTTTCTCTCTTTTCGCGTTATCGTATCATGTTATCTCTGCGCAAAGAGCACAGAGAAAAAGAGAGAACAAGGGAGAGTCGGAGAGAGAAAGGGAGAGAGAGAGAAAGAGAGAGAGAGTTAATAGGGCAACCGACTGCCTACCTATCCTCGTGTGTCTCTCGCGCTTTGCGTCGTGTTTCCCGTCGCTTCGATCGTCTTTCCGTTCTCCTTGAATCCCCGGGCTCGTCGTCCCCTCGATATCAAAGGAAAGAGAGCATCGATCGAATTAACGTAATTACTTGTTCGTGCAAGACACGTATGCCTCCGTTCGCCTCGCGGCCGTCGAAACACCGGCGTCAAAGTCTCAACTGTCTCCTCTCTCTCTCTTTCTGCATTCCCTTCTTCTTCTTCTTCTGTGTGTTCTCCGCGCTGTCCTTCGATATTCAAAAAGCCCGTAGTCACGAAACACCGTTGGTGGGATTTTGCGAAACGCTAATTGCGTCGACGAGCGTCACGCATACCGTTGCACAGAGCAGCGGCGGCGGCGTCGCGACGGTGTTGGAAAAATCAAGTGGCGGAATAATGGATTTCGAGCGGACGGCCGCCGCGAGCCGCGCGCGCCGCCGCCCGATGAAAAACGACGGTAATTTTTCTGGACACGTACGGCCACCGTTCGGTTTTTCAGTGCGGCTTACGCGCAACTAATTACCCATATGCCACGTGTTATTATAAATAGCCAATCGTTACCGACACAGCCGCGTCCGCGATTCGCCCATAATGGCGTGTTATCGGATAAATAAAACGGATAGCCACGGGAGGGTGCGCTCCGATTATGCATCGACGCCTCTCCCGTACGAGCGTATATGTACCTACTCTACTCTCTACTCTCGCTCTCTCTGGCCAACCGTACGTACACTGTGTTTTCCCAACGAGCGACCAGCTTTTATTTCTCGTCGACTTTAATCCACGCGCGCGGTGACGACAACGACGAGCATTTTTACCCGTTCCGAAAGCCGCTTCTCGCTTACCCACCTCCCTCCATCGACAACACCGCCACCTTCTCCTCCCGTCGAAACATCGATTCGAGGGAAACTAGCTTCTACAGAGATATATCCACCTTCTCAGCACCCTACCATCTTCCGACGATACAAATTTAACTCTCCGATATTCAGCCTCTTTGTCCCTTTCTGACCATTGCGTTCACCGTCGTTCTGATTAATGTTCAATCACTTTGGTGCCTCGCCATCCTCTAACTCCCATGATCCAGATTTAATCTTCCTCTTCGATAGTCCGTCTCTTTGTCCCTGATCGTGACGTCTTTCTGATCATTGCATTTCTGCACTCACTTTGCTACCTTGCGATCGTCTAACTCGTGTGATCCATATTTAACCTTCCTCTTCAATGTTCTGTTTGTTTGTTTGTGTATCGTCTTTCTGATGATTGGATTGATCGATGTGCTCATTAATGATAAATAATAGAATACTTTAATATTGAATTTCTTTGTTCCTAACATTTTTCTGATAATTGCGTTAATCGTTGCTCTATTTAACAATTATTGAACCAAATAAAAATGTCTCAAATAGTCGGGAACTTGGTCTGTAAATGATTTTCTCATACAAACTAAATAACAAACTGAACGCCAAGAAATCAGCGAGGCTAATTAGGAAGAAAAGAAGGATCACGATAAATAATAAACAATTTGGACCGAGTGTCGGCTGCTATTCCCACCTAAACGTATTAGAAAGCTCATTTGAATACGATACAATGGCGATGCCACGCGGCCTGGCCGAAATAGTGCTGTCCTCGGACACCGGTCTACAACTAAGATGTCCCAGCAAGCCTATCAGTCGTCCGACAGATAGATAGCGTCGGTTTATTGTCCTCGGTACTCGGCTACACTAAGCGTTTTGTTAGACGGTGAACGAAAACGACGTTTTATCCGAGCGTGCTTCGGGCTCTGTTCGGTTCTCGCGTCGCGTCAATACTTTTCCGCGGCGTGTTGCGACGCAAGACAATCACGTTGACACCCGGTGATGGATGTCCTGCCTGCTCAAAATACCCCCCTCAGTTTTCCCGCCAATAAAGCCCATTGTAAATGCGAACTATTCGAAATATTAGAGCGGCTCGGCGATTACCGGCCGTTCAGTCATCGCGTCCTGACGCACCGTAATCCTTTCCATCTTCCTCCGCGTCCTTTTTTTTGTTCTGCCGGCTTTCGCACATCGCCGACAGGCCCCCTCCACCTCTCCCTCTCTTCGTCTTTCTCTGCTCCTCTCCCGAAAATCTGACTCTTCGGGGCTCCCTCTCCAGCAACTGGGGACCAGTTAACGAAAGGTCCTGATCGCGTATCGAATAATCCTGCTGACACCGCAATTATTGTGGATTTTTAAATATATTAAATTTTTTTCTGCATTCTTTCATTGTGGTTTTAAGTTCTCTGACTCCAGCTGATTTTCTAATACCTCGAGGACCTTCTGAGGCACTATACCTTCATCCCCTAATGTAAAAATAATCCTACCGATACCGCAATTATTATTGCGGATTGTTAAAAATTTTCTGCATTCTTTCTTTCATCAAAGTTGATCTTTTAATACATCCAGAACGTACATTGGGACCTATACCGAGAGACTTCATCCCCTAATGTCAAGATGGACGGCGATCGTTGAATTGCTCGAAATTCTCCGGTATGGTGAAGCCCTCTTCAGGGCCCTCTTTTCGATCAGCACGACGCAACCCAGGTAAGAAAAGTCGGCGATCGAATGTCGAAACATCCTGCTGACACCATATCTATTATTACCCAGCGAAGGTTGTCCCTCAACCCGCCGCCACGCTGACAATCTGACAACGTGCCTCGTGCTCAATGAGCAGCGTAACAATACTATTTCAGCAACCGCGCGCAAGAAGACAACCGAGAGCCGGCTCCGTTACCGTGCCGGAGAAACGAACCACCAGGCTTGTCACTTCGCGTTGCTCGTTATCAACGCTATGCACCCTAACGCACCAACTACCGGACGGCTCAAAATGACCCATTTCCGATTTTTCCTTCCGCTGGTGGCCTGCCTGAAAAGATCGTTGCCGCGCGGAAATGGCGGACTCAAGTTTCATATAAACGCTCTCCTGGCAAGTTAGTTAATGTTGCAAATGTGATGCTGTCATTCGGAGATTGTTCATTCTAGAGGAGGACCATTTTGAATCCGTATAGAAATAGGATTTCGTGAACATATGCTGTTTTTCTATCTTTCATGATAAACATGTCTTTCATTCATTCAAATTTCATTTGACGTATTTAGTATTCAATTTAATAACAATAGATCTCGTCAATAATTCTGATCGATTGAACATAAGAACATAGGTAAAATATAAAATTCTAATTTCTTCATTAATTAATAAAAATCCTGTCTTCAAATTTTTGCAATCAATGCATAAAATCTACATTTATCGTCTCTGCCGATTTATCAAGAATGCAAGATGATTTCAGTCAATTTTTCTATCTTTCGTGATAAACATGACTTTCATTCATCCAAATTTCATTTGACGTATTTAATATTCAATTTAATAAAAATGGATCTCGTCAATAATTCTGATCGATCGAACACAACAACGTAAGTAAAATATAAAATAGTAAAAGATTCTAAAATTCTAATTTCTTCGTTAATTAATAAAAATCCTGTATTCAACTTTTTGCGATCAATGCATAAAATCTACATTTATCGTCTCCACCGATTTATCGAGAATGCAAGATGATTTCAGTGTGAAATTTCTGAGTTTCCATCAAGGATTTGAGGCTGCCGATTGATCGGCACCGAACAAGCCTACCAGAGCACGGACGCCGGTGTACGGTATCCGCCTTGCAGCTTGCAGTAAAGCTTAAAGAGACAGGCTTACTCGCGATTCGAAATTTATTTACACCGGCCGTAATCCCTATTATGGCCGCACGCGTAGCCCGAGGAAACGGCCGAGCAATTTCGGATTTGGACTGCCGAGAGATGATGGATCGCCCGTTCCGTGGCCGGCGCTGATGATACCTCGCAGATGTAACCTCCGCACCCCTTTTTCGGGCGAAACCACTTGCCGGTGATTATCGATTAAACGCGTGCAGCACTCTTGTGCTTTTCCCGCGACGACAACGGTTCCTCCTTCATTCTTCTGGGATCTTTCTTTCACGTGAACAACACCGGTTCGGTTTTCGTTACACGGGACACGCTCGACATCTGGTCTCGCCGTCGAACGACCAAGTTTCTCTTACGCGATACTTCGGGGGGATAAAAGGCTTCGATTGTCGGCAGGTCGAATGGCAAGTTCTTCGGGAACGTTCCAAGTAGACGACGCTCTCCTCCGACGGTGCTGGCGTGCAACTTGCGCTAGCATGTCTTGTAACGAGCAATCTCGATAGGATTAAGACGCTGTTTACCCGCGAACAGAAAGCCGAGAGTTCGGCTTTACTTCCGGCAGAGGAGCATCCCGACGCGACGGTTTTCCGTACGTATACATGCGTTTACAACCGAGCGTTGTACTCTTCAACTTCCGACGAGAAGTTTCGACGCGGTTAAAGTGTAGAATCTAGACTCTAGATCATTTCTTTCGACGTGTCCTGAAAATCCAACGCGTACCGCATTGCTCGACTGCGGATCTTCATGCAAAATTAACATTTTCTGCGTAATAATTCTTTTAATATCTTCATGGTTTCGAATCGCACCTCATTATTATTATAAATTCATCGTACTCACTTAGAATCAAGGCTCCTTCGTTTCTCAAATCGTTCAAGATGCTCTTGAAGAACCTTTCTTAAATTAGACTGATCCCCAACATTTTCCTTTCTGCATAATCTTCTGCGCATCCTGAATAACTTTGTAAAAAAAATTCTTTTTTAAATGATCCGAGATTGTAAAATATTTTGGAGGCACCATGTGTGTTAATATGTTGTTATTGTTATCAATCGTACGAATGTTAAACCAGGAAAATTATTCATGATTTCGGCGCAACGGTTCGATCAAATAAATACTATAAAGCAATTTTAAAAATTAATTTAAACTTTTGTAGATCTTTTTCAAGAAAGGAGAAAAACTGCATCTAAAATTATAACAGTGAAAGATGTTGTAATAAAATCAGATTGTACTACGTTATTAAGGTTCTGTATTTTAATACGCACTTGCTTTATGATCCACCATGTGTGTTACTCTGAAATCGTTCTAACTGAGGTTCTCTAGTGTTCCGCATACATATACATACCACCGAGCGACGTTGTACTTCAACTTTTCACGTCCCTGAGAAGTTTCGGGATTCGGGCTGTCATAGGGCCGAAATGCCTCGATAAAAATTGAACATCCGTCGCGTGCGAGTGCCACTCGACTTCTGGAAATGTAGAACATATGTCACCACTCCAGATAATCCGATGCTTTTACCGGCAATCTAATCTGGATCGTGGAAAGAGACGTACATTTAGCACGGTCAATAGATTCGGTGGTTTAAATGCTCTGTCGGTGATAAGACGATCGGGAACGAATTAGAATGGCTTTCGACTAAACATACCGTTTATTCGTGTCAAATTCTAAAATGAAAGCGTGCATGGAAAATCTACACTCCCGTCCATAAATCACTTACTCATCTTCTACAAAGTGGTAATTGAAAAATTTTAATTTATTGTTTTATTTTGATTAGACGTATTTATAATATAAAATTATAAATACATGCATATACTATTTGAATAAATATTGAAAAAAAGTCTCTGGAAGCGAAACTGGAAATCAATTAAAATATTAATTAAACTTTAGAAAGCATAGGATACATTGTAATAAATTAGTAAGCATCATTTTTATTTTATTTTATACGTCCTTTAATAACAAAAGTGTCCGGTATCTTATGGACGGGAGTGCACGTGCTTCTTCAACGAAGGAACGTTGAATTCATTCGCGTCACAGCTTCGAGACGCGAATAAATACGTATTAATAATATAATGACGCAACAGAAATTGACGAAGCGGTAGAATTAATTCCAAAGGATGTTACAAATTCCTAGACGACTGGCGACCCTAATGACGCCCAGCTAACAGAGACATGGGAGAATGTGCGCTAATGATCAAAGTGTATTCCTGCACGCTTCATGCGCCGCCAGAAAACGTGTCGTCACCGTGCCGCAGAGTTTTATGCAACTGGTACCCGCATCCGCGAGGATGAAAACGAATAATCGGAGGGCTGCCGAAAGGATTTCGAAGAAGTTCGAGGAAGAATTTCGATCGCGATTACGAAACGAGTCATGGGAGTCTGTGTCGCGACGCTGAAAGTCAGACGGGAAAGTTAGAGCGCGCAAGCTCCTTTGGCTTTATAAATAATAAATTCGCGTAAAAACAGCCGGAAAGACAGAGAGAAAGGGGGAGTTTGTAGAGAGAAAGAGAGAGGGAGACGAGGTAAGGATATATGGGGGTGAAGGAAGAAACGGGTAGCCGAACGTGTGGAGGAACGAGAAGAGAGACAGAGGGACAAAGACGACTGGTAATAAAGAGCAGGCAGTAAGAGCGGCGAAGTGACGTCCTGTGTCGCGAAGTCATAAACTGGGCCCCAGGATCTCGAGCTTACACTCTTATTAAAACGTCGTCCTGCATATTGACGGTTATTGATCACCTTTCGCGCACCTCGCCTCTTTTACGATACAAGGTCCGTGTCACCTTGAAAACCACGAACACCGCCGCCGCCGTTCCAAAAGAGACGGAACGACGATCGCGACGGAAAAGCATATTGCCGTACCTCTCGATCCGTGAACACGACAAAACGACGAGCATGGCGTCCAATAATTACGACGCCGCCATTATAACACCGATCGTGGACACTCGCCCCTTGAAATCTCTTCAGGAAATTCGGAAAAATCTATTATAATTCTTTAATCCTCTAGTTCTCGGTCAAGGACAATTTCCACTGCTTTCGGCTAGTATTGGTACAAAAATTGTACACAGATTAGAAAGTGAATTCTCGGAAATTATAATTGCACTGCGGATTCTTATTCGTGCAAAATAAAAATTGCCTGAACTAATTGCGAAACTTTAAACGATTTGAACGGTGCCCGTATTTTATGGTCGATCTACTCATTTTAATAAAAAATTTATAAAATTCAGAGCAGAGAACGAGGATCGTTGAAGGAACAATATTTGACTCTTTAATTTGGAAGATAGCGCACTAAGAATGAACATCCACTAATTTATAGTATTTTTTATGAGAATTGTACTATCAGAGAGGATATTTTAGTGTTATTGGAGAGGAATGATCACCTATTGGCGCGCTTTTTGATTATTGTACTGTCGGTAGGATTGTTGTGTTCTTAGCAACATTGCTATAGAATGTACAGCTGACTGTTGGTAACTTATATAACTAATCTCGTCGGTGGTAACATTACTGCAGAATGTAGCTGGCAGTTGGTAGCCCGCTGCAACTGCCAGTGCCGTTGAGATCCTACTGTTCCGACCTACGATGCATAGTGAACTATTGAATTCGATATGTTGTCGCATTTTCTCTTGAATCTAACTGACCCTATCTTACAATGCGATCATCCAGCTTTAATTTAAGCCCTCGAACATTCAAAAATTCCTACTGGAACATATTCTAAAATTGACTCGAATGTTCGAACTAGCACTTAGAGACTGTTTAATTTACATCCTGCAATCCTACATTTCAGGAATAAATTCGATCCTCAAATCTTCATGCATCTCTCAAAAAGGTTTGGAACAGAATTTGCATTAATTAATTAGTTATTGATGATTTTTTGAAATGTTGTTCATTTCTCTATATTCGCGTGAATGATTCTTCCCGCAATTTTCCTCTTCCAACGTCAATTTGTGCGGTGGCAGAATGCTCAAACTGTTAGCCAAATTTTACTAACGGTCGGTACATGCATTGTAAGTAAACCTCTGAAAATCGATCATATCGGATTGAACAAATATTGTGCACGTAGTTTCATTTTGTACACAAGCTTATTGTTAGTCAGCGAGGAGATAATATTAAAGACTGCCAACCCCTGTGCTTTTTGGCGACATAGCACAGGAGATAACGTGGAACTTACAGTGATCTGAAATACCACATCGCTATAAGTTCCACCACCGATGAGATACAACGCTTTCTAGCTAAATGCGCGCGCATTACATCTCGGCGCAAGATATCTCGCCAAAGGCGTTTATCGGGAAGTATCAGGACTCGAGATATGTCGTTCAGAGTAACAAAAGGGTTAATTGGTAAGATAATGTTACTTACGTTCACGTCCACTCCTGCTCGAAAAAGCACTACACGCTGCGTATCGATTTTGTCTATCCAGTAACATTCTTTTTCCTCAAGCTCTAAAATAAAAAGGACAAGTTCGTTTAATTTCAATCGATCGACCGTTAGAGACTATTCAAGTTGAATATTCAGTAATCTTTATTTATAATTTGAAAAGATAAGAATACAGTATAATTGAAAAGACAATTGATACTCACGCTCACGTCTTCTTCTGCTTGAACAATGTACGAAGTGAACGTTGGCGACTTAGATTTTCGAATACATAGATATTGTACCATCGATACTTTCGATCTATGGATTTTTTTCTCACGGAATCTGTAACAGAAAGAACGGACAAACAGTCAGAAATAATAGCAAACCATCAGAATTAATAGCAAATAAACAATTCAATTGGAATAGACAAAATTAATGTGAACCAAAATTAAAGAAACTTGACTTTTATACCACGAAAAGAATTTTTATAGGTTTGGTCGTCACGACACAAGAGCAAATTATCGCGAGAATGCAACACGGCTCGAGAATAAATTGAAATCAATGAAAACTAAATAAGATTACACTTTACCAGAAATTGTTGCCTCTTTTTTATGTAATCCTGTAGATTTTGGCGAGAAAATGCCGTTTTTACGCTTGACAATCCTAAGCGGCCAGCGGTTCAAACAGAGTGTTTGAAAAGTAGTAACGGCCGGCACTTGTGGTGCCACCTAGCGGCACCGCTCGGTAAGCGGCGTGCAACGGTTATTACATACAAACATGGCGGATATTCTTGCCCGGCAAAGAGATTTGAAATTGACACCAACTCTAAACGCGCATAACATTTGAATCACTGATCTCCTAACTCTGAAACTTGAATTTTTAGCATAAGAAAGAAACCAAAATTTGTGGTTGCCGAAGATGCACAGCAGCTGCAAATAATTCGCTTGAACACAGTATTAACTTCAATAAACACTTAAATAAATACACTTTATTTAATTTTGCTGTATTTAGTCAGTGCCGTAAGGCGTGATAGGACATTTCCAACAGTGTTGGTATTGCAGACAGCAAAGTGCATAATTTTCGGAGGCGCACATCGTATTTTCCAGCGCACTCGATAATAATTTTCATCGGCTTCGCGGATAAGTAGATTCTAAGCGGATCGGCCATTTTTCGTCGGATCTTGAATAGAATCTGTGGTCTTATCACTCGGTTTTCGACATTTCCATTTTCCGTCGTAGTTGATTTGCGATTTCCGAGAGACGCACGGTGAAACACGAAAAACACCAATGAAAAGGAAATAGCCGCTGACGATATCAAATCGAATTTTGGTCACCTTTCGTGCTAGGTGAGTGAAGTCATTTTTTCTTTTTTTTTGCGAAATCTTGCATTGTCGTAAACAAATCCAGAGTGGTGGGGGATACGGATGCACTTTGCTGCATATTGTTTCGATGACTTATGCGTGACATTCTGGCCGTGACATTTATTTTTCTCTCGACGACAGGAACCACGAGCTGACAATGGGTAACGCGGGTAGTAATCACCCGGTTGGTCATCATCACGGCGGTTCTTCGGCTAGAGACCATCGTCATACCAAAGATCATCCTCCGCCGTCGCCAGGGAAAGAAGGCCAAGCTTTCGTTTTTGATAAAAAGCCAAGTCAGAAATTAGTTTTCCAATCGTCTCACGAGGATGAGGAACCTTATTTCGCTAAAGTATGATGTTGCATGCAATATCATTTTGTGCAAACAAGCTACTGAGCTTAATAACAGTGAAAATTTCATTTTAATATAAATTACAAACAGGAGAAATGCGATTTGTAGTTGGATAACTTGATACTCTTTCTATGGACAGACTGGTGGTCAACACAATGGTGATGACTTCGGTCCACAACGCCCACGTTCTAATACAGTATCCGAAGGAACCAAAGTTGCGGACAGCAAAGTATTGCCTACAGTCTTCAAATGGGAAGGAGGTGGCAAACAGGTTTACATTAGCGGAACGTTCACTGGGTGGAAAACATTGCCCATGGTGAAAAGTCATGGGGACTTCGTAACGATTATCGATTTACCAGAAGGGGAGCATCAGTATAAGTTCTATGTTGATGGTGAATGGAGACACGACCCAGATATAGTATGTCTCTTTTATTACGTTTGACGTTATAATACTGATTGAAGTGCTTCTTATCTTTGTACTTTTCACAGAAAATTGTTGACAATGGGATGGGCTCCAAGAACAATCTTGTGTCTGTAAAGAAATCAGACTTCGAAGTATTTCAAGCACTTGCGAAAGACAGCGAAGGTATTATCAGTAGCGCTCAAACAGAGTATGGTCAAGAAGTTCCTCCCCATAAGCCATGGGAAAAAATAACTGGTCCGCCTATATTACCACCTCATTTGCTACAAGTTATTCTGAACAAAGATACTCCTTTATCCGTAAGTAAACTTTTTAAGAGTGCACAATGGATGTCATTACCTTGGAAGCTACTTGATACTATTATTTCAGTGCGAGCCAACCCTCTTGCCAGAGCCAAATCACGTTATGTTAAATCATTTGTACGCCTTAAGTATCAAAGACAGCGTAATGGTTCTGTCCGCCACGCACCGTTATCGCAAAAAATACGTTACAACTCTGCTTTACAAACCAATCTAAGCGTTTAAATCATTCCCAAAGCTATCGGCGATTGTTAGTTACATCGAACGAGTACATACGTATTTTGTAGGTAAGGTAAGAGTGTCAAGCGTTTTAAGAAGATCAAATATTTGGAAGCTGATAGAGTATGAGACAATTTTATCCGAGATGTATAATACTGTAACTATTATTTATTAAAGCGAGATATTTTACATTAGACGTCTTCCAGATAATACGAGTCATTCTTGTATCTACATGAATCGAACCCGTAACACGTCTGGAACTTTAAACCGTGTTATCAGTTATCTCCTCCTGGTAGGCGTAAGGTGGATCCGCTCTTGTCCTGAGATAATATGTCCCGGTAGTCACTAAGTCCACGTGTTCTCCCATCAACGTAGTCTCGGAATGACTGCAATTGCCACTCACAAACTGATCCCACGTGTTGCATTTCTTTGCGAGGAATGTCGTTTTGGAATTAATACTCTCCGTGAAGTAGACGTAGGACCGGCCGTGGCTGCATGCCTCTGCAAGATGTAAAGATCTCAGCGCGACGATGCATTGCGATTTGTCACAGCACAGACTCGGCTTAGATCGCGGAGTCCTCTAAGAAGTACATGATCTATCGGGATACATTACCTACGACTTCAGGTATACAACAACAACCGGGCTGAATAGCTGTTCCACCGTTAGGGTAAAAATCTACGCTGCCCAAAGGTTGCAAGTACCCCAAGACCCCGCCGCAGGAATGAATAACATCGACAAAAGACGCATCCGTAGGGTCCAGCCGAGTTTTATCGGTGGTGAGCAAGTGGAATCCTGGTAGCGCAGGGTCCAAGCCAGTTATCCTACCCAAGTGTCCAGATTTCAACGAACTTCCGGTGTTCCCGGCGACGTGCGCACCAAGAGAATGCCCTTAGAATTACGAGCCAAGTGAGAGCAAGTACAAAATCTTCATAGTAGCGCCCGAAATGATACGTACCAAGAAAATGAATGTTTTCAGTTTTCAGACCTGTTTCCGCGCCTAGGAAATCAATGAATTCAGCAGCTGTTCTTCCTACCGTTTCCGTGTTGCGCATCGGCCCAAGATAAAACGTGCTCGCGGCCAGCGGCTGCCAATCGACCATAATCACGTTGAAGTCGTCGTATTGTAGATACGCTGTGGATCACGAGAATAGGATTTGCTCACGAGGTAGCGATTTTAGAAACATTTCTGAAAATGTCCACCTACTGTTTTTCATTTCGACGAGACCGGCGCTCATCGCGCTCGATTTCCATCCGTGAGTTATGAACTTTGTTATCCGCGATGGATTGAACGTGGACTTGCTCAGCCCCACGGTGTCGTTCGTGTACAACTGGGTGCCGTTTACTGGACCAGTTCTTGAAACGCAAGATGCTCATCAGTGATCATTAGTCAGCGGATCTTTATGTATATAAGATCAAAATTGTCTTCGTGGATCGTAAGAAATAGGGGCCAAAAACCTTACATTCTTTAAAAACTATATACAGTTGAAAATAGTGTATATCAACAATGTTCGATTTTTGTTATATCTTCGCAACTTTAGAAGTTCGTAAATTCAAATTCACGAGAATTAAATTCGTGAAATCCGCAGTCTAATGATTATTTCAATTTTTATCGTAGGATTAAAATTAATGAAACGAGAGGTGACCAGTAAAAACAATAAGACAGCAATTTCCAAACTGGGAGACGCGAAAATTTTAATTGAAATGTAATTTTCATAACGTAACGTAATAGCATAATCGCTGGGAACCACTGCCCACAGCTCTAACGTGTTAATCAGAGCAATTTATATTTTTCAATGAAAATATGCTTAAATATTACCGGGTGTAGAGGTAGTAGGAAACCTGAGACTCGTCAAAGATACCCCGCGTGTCGGTCTCCGTCTCTTTCAGGACCGCCACCTGCGGCTTTCCGTTTCCATCGGGCATGAAGATCCAATCTTCTCCGTATCCATCGTACTTTTGTTGCAAGCCACTGTTCCACGATCGTCCAACCGCGAGATCATACAAACTGACGAACAAAACCACGAGGTGCACGGTCCTACTTAAAATCATGATGCCAGCCGCGACAAGCTAGAACGTTGTGAAGTCGAGGAGCGATTCGTAGGAAAGTAATTACTAAAGAATTTGAACGGCCGACTAGGACGTCGTTGCGGTAATGTCGACGGGATCCTATCGGTCGACTTAATTGGTTAGCGGAGACCGCAGGGTTGAAAGCTTCTTATAAACACCGAGAATATCATGATGAACGTTACCGGACCCTCTCACGGCCCAGTTTCTTTCGGTTTTATCTCCTTCACGATATCGTATGTGCGGAAATACTGTCAAGTGGTTGCTCGCCGGTGCCTTAAACATTGTAATCGTATTCAAAGAGGTGCAGGTTTTTGCCCAATTAACTGCCGGGTTACACCGGATATATTTTCCTATCGCGCGAAACTAAATAGTAACGTGTATACTTTATTAAAGGGGTCCGTCGTTCCCTGTGCTGATAATTCCGCTTTCCCTTCGCCTCGGACGGTTGTTGGACACGCAAGGAGACAACAATACGAAGCAATTTTATATGAACATAGAATATATTATCACACATTGTTATACAACACACTTTTTACCGATTCACGTTGGGATTGCTGAATTTATTCTTCCTAGGGATGCAATGTACGTTTCAGCGTACATTCGAGTTAAATGACTTTAATCTATAATGTCCCCTGTACAAACGTGTTAGTAGAGAGCGAGTCACGCATCGCTATGTGAAACTCAACCGTATGTAATTATTAAAAAGATCGCGGACTTCACGTTGAACCACTTCGCGTTTTTGTTAGATGGATCTGTAAAAATACGCCACACGGCATAAGTGAGTTTTACAGTTTTGTACAAACGTGGGAAAACGATGGTAAATCCACCCACCTTTGTATAATGTGTTCTTTCCAAATTCTCCATCGCCGAAGCAACCGACTAACGGTATCTCCGGGAAATATTTTTTGAAGATCGTAGACTCTACGTTGCACTCGTCGAACATGTATTCGCCGCGTGCGCAACACGCAAACATGAGTCCTATGGAATGCTTTTTTAAACGAACGCGATACCTGAACGATTTTATCCGTCGTTCCACGGCCTCCTTGGTCTTGTAACTTCTGCCAACGATTACTGACCAAGTGTCTACCGCTCCAGTCAGAGTAATACCGACGCAGAATGCAAATTCTCCGCACCTGTCGTTCTTACTATCCTTCGCATTACAAACTAACAAATCTTTCGCTATTCCTCCCCATACAGAGAGCTCGTCTGCGGTGTAACTAAATTCAACAGATGCAATATATTTATATTTCGCCATTGTCCAGGGTTTGCAACATTAATACTACACTCTATGAGACCATTACCTTTTTCTCAACGAGTTGGACAGTTTCACTGCAAACCCTCGACCTCTCAAGTCGCAGAACAGCAACAAGCATTTGGATTTATTAGAGTTCTTGTCCGGTGTGCTCAGTACTTTTTTTATCTCTTCGCTGTAGTTCTCCACAGACATGGATATATCATTCTTCGTCGCAGAATTATCGCCGATTACGAATGTCTTAATCGTTACATCTGGTATATCGGGAAGAAACGTGCACACAATGTTCTCCACATTTCCTTCAATCTCTTTCTCGTTCAATACGACCCCGTGAGTCCCCAATGTTACAGTATCACAATTCGGGGGTAGGACCTTACAGTGGCAATCTATAAAATATCGTCGATGAGAATTCAATGCAATTCAGTGTAATTTGCATTATTTGGAAACAAGTCAACCCAGTTAAGGTATAGTGAAAGGCAGGTACCTGCTTGACTGAATGGTACGGAATGTGCTGTGAAAAATAGTCCTAGCGCAGGCTTGATCTGCAATTTTTTGATACAATGCGCTTTAACACGTTCCATACTCCATTTCTCATTGGCTAAAAGATCTTTGCAGTTCTGCATGAAGTAGGTAGGACCTCTGGTTCGACGTTCGTCATTCGCCGCCTCCAGCCAGGATCTGGAATACGGAAGAAGCTACATGATTGAAGCAGGACTTCTTAGTTTATGCAGTTTTCTCTCAATATAAAACTACGTTGTTCTCGTCGCAATAAGAATATTCTTCTTTTGAATCGGAGTATATCTGCACGATCACTTTATGGCCTGCTAGACAACATTATGGGATCCATACATTCAAGAACAATGTCAAGCAAAATAGGCAGCCTCGTTCGCAATATCGTCTCGTCTTATATCGAGAGAAAAGTGTATTTCGCAGGAGCCAACTTTTTTCGGAGGGGGGAAGGGGGATGAAAAGCGAACCATTTTGCCTCCGCTTTAACAAATAAGATACACACGGACGCATAAACGGTTTCAATCGAGCTCGCACCTGCAAACCATCGAGACCGTCGACAGTTCCATTCCGTTCAACTCTTTAAAAACAATTCTTAAAACGTCATAGGTTAAGGGTCCATTTGTCTGTTTCTTGTCAATTTTCCCGCTGTCCGCGGCGTCCGTTTTCTCAGTGCCATTCTCCCGAGGCTTCTTCCGCGGTGACTCCTCCATTTAGGCGATCGTTCAATTTTGACAATTGTCCGCCACGATTTTCGAACGATATATACTTATCACATGAACCGTCTCGGATAGTTGCCTTAGCGATTGCTGTCGCGTCGTATGTCTGCTTGTGTCACGGATAATCATCGTAAACAGACCGCCGCGCGTCGCTGCCACAGTGCTCCGGACAACCTATGTTGCTCGATACTCTATTTATTTAACTGTACAGATTTTAATAGTATTTGGAAGTCAATGTAGGTCGTTGGAATCGCGTAAGGACATCGGCTGCAAACATTATGAAGTCGAAAGTACATATTGATCTTTGAAAATTAAAGGTAAACTTGATGTTTTGTAGGATAAACATATTTTTGAAGAAACTTTCTATTGAAATCAGCAAGACCTGCTAAACGTTGATTAACTATCGTTTAAAACGTTTTTCTGTCTCATTATCGGAACTGCCTGAAGAATCATGTTCAGTTTTGAAATAAACAAATTTCAGGAATGCTCTTCATTTTAAAAGAAAATATTTTTAGAAATGATGGATGGAAAAATCGTATTCGCACAAAATGTGCATGTTCAAATTATAATTTTTATTAAATTCCATTACTATCGATATTTTCTAAATACACTGCTAAACATTTAGAAAGTAATGTAATAACGACATCATCATTTTTTACCAAATGAACTGCTAGATCAGCCGCCTGGACCATTGTGCGCTGTCCCGACTGGTTTTCCTATTTCTGCGAATTTTAGACTTTTCATTAAAATTATTACGGTTCCGTTACCCGACCAACGGCGGCGATAACGATAATGAAAGATTACATTCCCGGGAAGCTAGAGCGTCTGTGGAAATCGTCGAATTTCTACGATGAATCATTGAGTTTTCATAGAAACTCTACCAGAGACGCTAATGGCCTTCCGCGAGCGAAAGAAACAAGACTCGCGTAATGGTGAACACCGCTGCAGCGTATCTGAACGATGACATCACGTTGACAATAGTGGAAAGTTCGAAAGTCGAATCCGCTTTTGATCGAACGATCGTTTTCACTCCGACCCGATGGAGATCGAAAACAAAGACAGAGTTCTGCCCGATGATACTGGCGATCTCTGCCGCGTTTGCCTTACAGCGAATCTAAATAACCAATACATCTTTGGCGCTACTCGAAATGATTCGAGTACCACGGACACGGAAACGTCGAATTTCTCTGATAAATTTCGCTTGTGCAGCGGCGTGGAGGTCAGTTCTACATTTTCTACATCTTTCCCATCTTCTTGACCACCTTCCGTTGCTTTAACTAGTTTGTCCTGATTAGATGACAGAGAACGATGGTCTACCAGCCACTGTCTGCATGCAATGTATGATTAAAGTAAACCAAGCGTACGAATTGAGGATACAATGTCAACGATCGGATACATGGTTGAGGGAACTCTGTGGCAAATTGACAACGATATACAACGCCAATCGGTTGAGGGCTACCAAGGTGAGCGTTTAAATGTTAACTCTTTAACTCGTATTGCATTGTAAAACTAAACTAGTTTGTCAGAAAATTCCTTGGCTAAAAGTAACGTTAACAGTGCATGGGAAAGAGTTAACACTCAGCGAACGAAATTGCAAGTACTTTCTTTTTCTTTGCCAGGATCAGTGCTGCCAGACAGATTACACCTTCAACTCTAGTTTCGTGAAAATAGAGGCAGATATACCTTCCACAGTCGCTCAAGAGGAGTCTTTGGATTATAAGGATGCAGAAACAATTAATGAATCCAATGAATCCGTCGAGACCAATAGTCATCTAAGCAACGTTAATATTAAAAGAATTCCAGCAGGATCTGAAAAGAGTACAGTGGGCAGAGAAGCTTATAGAACACGAAGGACTACTATGTTCAAAAGGGTTACTTCTATGGAGAACTTAAGAAACCATAAAGAGAGGCAGAGGCAATACATAAAAAAGAACGCGAACGTTAAACGTGATATTGTAGAGAATGATCATTCAGATAACTTTAGGGATATGGTTTCTCAGAGTCTTTACACCTGTTCAAAATGTTCTAGATGTTACTCCAGTAAGAGATCCCTGGACAGGCACATAGCGACGCACAATGAAAAGAAATTCACATGCGACAAATGTAGCAAACAATTTCTACAGCTGAACGATCTGATGAAGCATAATAAACTGCACAAAGTCAAGGAGAAAGCTAAGCCAGTATTATGTAGCATATGTAATAAGAGTTTTAAGAAAACCGACACTATGGTGAGACATTTAAACATCCACAAAAGAGCGAATCCAAAAGAGGTTCTCTCGATCTTGAAAGAAATCAGGGACAAACGAAAATTCGAGAATATTAGCGAGGAGCCAGTTAACGAAATGGACGATGGTAGAATAGAAATTAGAGAGACGTATGTAAATAACGAGAGTAGAGACACGGTTAAGAAGTACGCCTTAGATTCCGATATACTGAACGCAAGAATCGATGCCTTCGAAAACGCGGCATTTCATCGTTGCAAATACTGCGATAAATCTTGTCCCACGGACAAGCTGCTTCAGGATCATTTGCAGACTCACACCGAGAAGAAATTCGTGTGCAACGTTTGCAACATGAAATTCTTCCGGCTAGACAGACTGGAGAGTCATAAGAAGCGGTACGGACATAACGAGGACGAGACAAGCTTGGAGATTCAGAAGCCTTCCGACGAAAAGTCGGCTATTAAGCTAATAAACAGTTGGATACGAGAAGAGCTCGACTCGGACAACGAGGAGAAGGGTTTTCCTTGTAAAATCTGTGGAAAGTCTTACGACACTAAGAGGTCCTTGTCGAAGCACCAGCTGAACACGCACAACTCGAAGGACGAGGGATGCACGAGTTGCGGCGACAACTGCGCTTGCGATGAGAAGGACAAGGACCAGCAGAAGGCGACCGAGATATTGAAGCCGTACCGCTGCGAGGAGTGCAACAAGTCCTTCGAGAAGGAAGTGAAGCTGCAGAGACACGCGAGGATTCACGAGCGCTCCAAAGAGCCGGAGGATGCGAACTTCAAGCGATATTTATGCCACATATGCAGCAAAACGTTCCGACAGAACACAGGACTGATGTTCCACATGAGAACGCACACCGGCTACAAGCCACACGTGTGCAAGTACTGCGGCCGAGGATTCACGTCGAATTCGAATTGCATCAATCACGAGAGGACTCACACCGGGGATAGGCCGTTCGTATGCCATTTTTGCAGCGCAGCTTTCGCCAAGTCGTGCACCCTTAAAGCGCACATCACGACGCACACCGGGGAGGCCAATTACCATTGTAAAACCTGCGGGAAATCGTTCAGGAGGCTGAAATACTTGAAGGAGCACAGGTTCACGCACACCGGCGAAAAACCGTACGCCTGCAAGATCTGTGGCACAGCATACAGCCACAATGGTAGCTTATTCGTGCACGAGAAGAAGTGCAGAGCACAGTATCAGAACGCTCAAAGCTATTGTCAATCGAAGACCGGCGTGACTCCCATCATCACCATTCTGCCCCAGAATCATCTCAACGAGATCATCGTCCCGTTGAACGTTCAAGACGGCAAAGCGTACGACATGCAGAGCATGAACTCGCCCACCATAGACAGCGTGAGCCCTGTGACCACACCGGACTTGCATGTTCACCCGAGTACTGATAACTCAGATGTCTCGCTGTCTGTAAAAAATTTTGCTCTTATCGGGCACGTGTTTCAGTCGTAAGGGAAAATTGTAACTCTCGACGTGGAAGTGTTTCTGTGATAGCGAACGTGTCTTCGGCTGCTGAATGTACTTCGCAATTTTAAATCGAAATTAATAGCGACTCGGTAGAACATGCTATCGAATTAGCGGGTATCACGTATTTAATACGTGATACAATTTACTATAAAATTTTATTAGGTCATCCTAGAGGTAATTCTCTACGTTTTGGTACACTGTAGTTTTACAGAAACTTCTCTGTATGTTGTGATTCTAAATTATTAGCTATTTTGTTTACATTGTTATTCGATATTATTATCGACTCGTGGGATGACTTAATATATTTGTTTTTTATACATTGTACGATGCGGGGGAGTGGGTCTATTTTATTGACTATTTCGCTTGGATTCGCATAACACAGCGCAAGTAATAGTGCGGAATGTTTCGAATATAACAAGCGTCGGTCTTTATTTTACTTTTTTGTTTTTATTCGGAGGAACGTGAATTTTCTTTGTTCTTCTTGATCGACAGTAGTTTGGAATGCTACGATATCGCCACCTATAAGTGTTCGGCTGATCTAAACCGTCGATTTCGTTGTAAAGCGACCATAAAGAGTGGTCGGCAGCGAGTCTCGCATCGAATGCGGTGAGTCTAGCGCAACGCATAGCGTTTGTAATGTGACCATACATACGTGATAAGCAAGTGTTAAATGACTTACTGTGGAATTCGCGAGGACCTATTGTATTTTCAGATGATGTATGGGAAAATCGTAGATTCCACGTTCATCTGAGTCCTCTGATAGGACGAGCTGCTTCGATTATTCGAGATATTTTATCCTTCATGAGAATCAGGAATTTTTTACCTTCAGGATTCAAATAAAGTTTTTAAAGTGAATCATGAATAATCTACAAGTCAATTAGAGAGCATTCACGTGGACGATTTCTGTTGAACCGTGCACAAGCATATTTTATCCTTCCATTTGTTGTTGTTGTAACCGTGTATACCAATACGATTTCTTGCGCGTCGGCTCGCCGCTTACCAGTAGATCGATAATGCTTCCGCGAATTGTCAGAGAAAATGTTACTCCAGCGATAAGAGTGGTGCACTGTATGTAGAGAACATGTGGTCTGAAACTGTAGAGCATCTGAAGGATGCGCATTTGGTCGCGAAGATTCAAAAAGCATTTGGAGTGAGGATACATCACAAAAGAGATTTGAAGGAGCATCGTTGCGAGGACAGCTCCGCGGAGGAGACGACACGCGAAATCACCTCTGCAAAGTTTGAACAAGATTCGGATGACCGTTCACGGAATTCCGCGGAAACCAGGAGAAATGGTCACGTCCTGAGGAGAAATGTCACCGCATCGAACGACGAGCGAGAACACTCCCCGACGACCAACGACAATTTGAATTACACCATAACGAATTACTTCTGGTATTATTTGTTCGTATTCGGGACGCAATTAGGCGACGAGATATTTTATTCCACGTTTATACCATTTTGGTTTTGGAATGTCGATGGGGCAGTCGGCAGACGAGTTGTCTTAGTGTGGGCCATTGTCATGACCACAGGTAACATTCATCAAATTTCTAATAAAATATTTTCTATTCGAGTATAACTACGAGAAATCTATTTATTCAGGCCAGACATTGAAAGACGTTATTTGTTGGCCAAGACCCGCATGCCCGCCAGCAGTTCGATTGCAAGCGAAATGGTCAGAAGAGTATGGCATGCCATCTACTCATGCCATGATTGGTATATCAATTCCTTTCAGTGTAGTATTATTTACAATGAATAGATATATTTATCCTTTTCCTATTGGCTGGACGATCGCTTTTCTTTGGTAAGTGATACATTATGCTTGAATGGTGGGTGGGTTTATGAAGTCAATAATGGTTGTAAAGCATAGCTATCTTTCTTTCGTTAAAAGGTGTACGCTTGTGTGCACGAGCAGGCTCTATTTGGGCATGCACACAGTGTTAGACATTCTTGCAGGCTTAATATTAGCCGTCGCTTTAATGATACCATTGATACCGTTGGTGGACGTGGCAGATTATTATTTTGTTTCTAATTTTTGGGCTTTAGCAACGCTGATTGCTATGAGCATACTCGTTGTAGTCTATTATCCTACAAGCAATAGATGGACACCGACCAGGTAAGAAACTTGATTATGCCGACTATGTTGATGCAATTGTAATTTATTGTATTTTTATTGTAGAGGCGACACAAGTATGGTGGTGTCCGTTACCACTGGAGTTCATGTGGGGGCATGGCTGAATTATAAGACTGGAGCAATGATCACTCCCACGCAATCACCACCGTATCATATTTTATGGCCTTCGAATGCGATGCTTGGTTGCTTGATACTTAGAACGATACTAGGTTTCTGTAGCATTCTTGCGACAAGAGCTGTGTGCAAATCACTCAGCTATGGGACACTGTGTGCCATATTAAAAGTCAGTGCCAAGGACCTTATGAAAAGCGAGAATTCTTTGGAAAACAAGAGTAAAGTTCTTGTTGATCTAGTCTACAAATATCTAACTTGTTTTATGATAGGTGTAAATACAGTGTATCTCTTACCAACTGTTTTTACTATGATCGGTATCGAGAGGCCAACGTTCTATACCGAAATTTAAATAGATTGTGAATCTCGAAATTTTATCGGAACGCTTTACCGTACATATCTGAAATTTTATGCAAACTATGAAATGCAAATATTATTATCACATGTTTCACATTCCAATGCCAATGCTTGTGATATTGTTCTTATGTACAGAACACAATTGTACATAATACAAATTTGTTTTTATAATATTTGTTGGATATTCTGTAATAGTGCTTATACCAAAAACGTATAAGTTGTGTTCTCCATAATTGTTTATATGTACAATTCATAGTTTGTATTGTTTGTATACAGGTTTTTTTCACTCGACTTCATACGCCTAACAGTAATCACGCACATTTCAAGTTTTATTGTTACAAAAAAGAAAGAAACATAGAAATAGCAGAAATCAGAGATCTTCCTTTTGTTTCGAAATATATAATTAATGTTACAATAAAACTATTTACAAGATTAACCTGTACTTATTATTTATTTAATACTGCGTGCATCACATTCAACAGGCATATCCAGCCTGAGTGTCTGAAAACATTGTTGTTTTAAAATGAAATCTTTTTAATGTACAATGAGTTTCACAAATAATTATCCTTACCTTGAGATTTTTATCTAAACCGCATTTTACGCTAGCTACGTCTATGATATAAGGAACCGAAAGGTCGTGTGTAAGTCCAGTTTTATCAACAGTAATTACAATACGATCCTCGTTTAGTAGTACCTCCACGTCCTCGCCATTAATCTGCAATAAATAGAAAAATTCATTATTTTCTCAGATGTAGATGGTAAATGAAATTTTAATCATCTCACCCCTTTAGGCATTTCGAATAAGCCAATCAAATGTTTTGCAGGCCCTTCTAAAGGTTGTTTTAACAATATGTAATTCAACGTTGGAGAGGTTTCTATCTCAACAATTTTTTTCCTAGGAGTCTCTGTGTTAGAGGATTTTATTTCCTCGATTAGAGGTTTTCTTCCTTGGGATTGAGATCTTGGTTCACGATTTTCGATTTTGTGTTGTTGTAATTTCCCCATGACCTGTAATTAACATAACATGAAATTGTCCATTGATTTCGTTCAGTCTCTTCTTATAGCAAAACAATCATACCTTGCGATTCTTAAGAATCGTATAGTCGTCCACATTTAGAGTTCTATTGCTCTTGACTCCTACACCGTGGATTATAACTGATATCGTAAAATATAGAAACTCTTTCTTCTGTTGGCATTTCTCAAAATATTTTACATTCAATGCAACATCATACGTTATACAGGGAGAGCCACCTGCAATATTAATCACATTATACACGTAATGAACATGTTTAACCTTTGGTTAATTTGTATACCTTTGTCAGATTCAAGCCTCTCGCTGCCAATACTCAAAGGAATAAGAAAATCTTGTTCTTCTTCTAATTGTATCTGATAAAGCTTCTCAATCGATATATCTTCAGGTGCTGGTATTTTATCCGATGTGCATAAATTTATAAAAACCTTCTCTCCTCCATCTGTCTTTGTTTTTATACATATTCCTGAAAGATGATACAATCATTGTTATTGCTATTATTATTTATTTGCAATGTTTACGTATAGTTACCAGGGGCAGGCTGAATGATGAGAAAAGGTTTCGAATCGATTTGTTTCAATAAGTTGGCCTGTGCTGCAATTTCCTAGGAAAAATTGCAAAAATTAAAATACATCAAGTACGATAAAATATTTTAATCATTATTCCGTTTACTTACTGGTAACGTTAAATTTTTTGTTATTATTGAATCATTAACATCAAGAAAAGTTCTGTCACACATGGCGTGAAAATAATTTTATCCTACCGTTAGTCAATATATATTTTTCACTGGTCACTTGATGTGAGAATAAATATGTATCACGTTGCAAATTGTAAATATACAGAACGTGTTTGCGTTTGAGTCAGTTTGAGTATAGATCGCGCTGTAGTCGTTACTGTCGTTAGTGACAATATCAAAGTTTGATCAAGGGTTTGCTAATCAAACTCTGATTGAGCACGTGTTGAATAGTCGGTGCTACCAGTGCTACTCAGTGCTACTACTTTTGGACGGCAAATCTTTGTGATTTGTGTATATAATTTCAAGCATTTCAAGCGATTCGTTTGTTATTAGTGAATAGTTATTAGTGAAATAGAAGCCCGGCCCGGCAAGAGAAAAGCGAGTTCCTTCGAAATGGCGAAATTTATAAATAGGATGGACGGCTTCACTTTACAGTACGTAAGACAAAATTATTATAGGTAATCTGTGGATTTTTATGCAAGTATAGATCTCTGTAACTGAATTTATAAAAATTGAATAATACTTCTGATCAAAATTTGTTCCCTCCATTAGAGGTTCGATCGATCGACTACGTTCGAAATCAGCTGAAAATCTCAGAAAATTAAAGAGTGTTACACGTGTATAGAATCTGCAGTTTATCGATGAATTTAATATCAATATATGTATGTATAATCAAATTGGGGTGATTAAACCTATTTCAGAGATCTAACCGCGAATGATGGCGTCGTATTTGAGATCGGCGAATATAAGGAAGAGGATGAAATGGATGAGGAGGAATTTTCTTACTCGCCGTATGTTTCGTTAACGAATGCAGAAGCCTTGAATTTATTGAACATGGATGGTTTTGAGGATGAAGAAAATAATGAGTCCAGTGATAATTCTTCCACTATCTTTGGCACAAGCTTTGCCGAACTGAAAACTAAAATGACAAATCTTCTCGAAGACGGCAGGGTAAATGAACATTTATGTAATTAAAACTCGAAAACTAATTTTTAGAAACTCCGTGTGACTTCTTATGTTATCTGCAGATTACAAAACTGGTCAAACAAAAAGGAGTCGGAGAGGTCATACCTTTCGACGCCCAAGTGACCATAAAGTATATTGGCCACTTCGAGTACAACGATGAGCCATTCGATTCCAGTTTCACTCGGGGAGGGGCAGAAACCTTCCGCCTCAACCAGGGTGCATTGTTACCAGGCTTAGAGATTGCTATAAGATCCATGAAAAAACATGAGATATCAATGTTTATTGTACATCCGGATTTGGCGTATGGACAATTCGGTTGTGCTCCTCGTATTCCTCCGAACGAGCATATTTTGTTCATCGTCCACTTGGTAGACTATGTGGATAATGGATCGGTTGAGACTCTTGATAATCTCTCCAGAGAAGAGAAAAGAAAATTCGAAAATGCTGTGAAACGGGCAAAAGCGAACTTCAATACAGCTAGAGACTTGTTTCAAAAGAAAAGAATCAAGCAAGCGATAAGGGAGTAAGTGTTCATGATGCTTAGATGTTCTCGATGCTATATTAATTTTGATATAATGTTAGGTATGCAAGAGCGATTCACTGGCTGGAAGAAGCAGAGTTACAAAACGATGAGGAGGAAGCAGAGTTCAACAAGCTGATTTCGCGAGGCTACAGCAACATTGCGATTTGTTACAACTTGCAGAACATGCCTCGTCGTGCTTGTGACGCGTGCAATAGAGTAACCGTCCCGTCAGCAAAAACTTATTTCACGTATGTTTTATTAATGATGATCAAAATCGATCAGTAAGGAATATTTTCGTAGATGAGAACAAGATTTATGTTACAGTCACGGGCGAGCTTTATTCAAAATGGGCGAATACAAGAACGCAATGGAAAAATTGCAAATGTCTCTGGCATTCGAGCCTAATAATGAGGACACCGTGAAAGAGATTCGGCTGGTAAATATTAGCCTCGGAAAAGCAAGATAATTTCGAGGATGTTTTAATCAATTTGTAATTTTTAGGTAAACGAGATGCAGCGGAAGTACCTGGGGATAGAGAAGAAACTTTGGTCGAATTGCTTGAAGACCGAGCAAAAAGAGGTGGCGGAGACGGAGTTCGCAAAAACCGCGCGCGAGATGTGCGAGACTTTCGCACAGGACAGCCAATTGCTGAGATTGCCACTTCCGGAGTCACTAACACAGGAAGAAGATAGTTGTATCCGTGAACAAGCCGCCGCGCACGGCCTCATGGTTACCACGCACCAAAGATACGGGAGGGAAATAACATATCTTAATAAACCTAATTATTAAGGACACCGACGTATCTTAAGAGTAACTATAAGCTCAGTATTACTTGTAAACGTAACGAAATCAACGTTACTTATGCTTATATTGTTGATCAAACAAAGACTTTTATATTTTTGCATAAATCTTTCTCGCCTTCCTGTTCATCTTACACGAATAGGATTATAGGAACTTTAGGATTAATTTTTATTAGATTAGAATGTTCGACGAAGCGGTAGAAATTTGATACAGTAATTGCAGTATCGGGTTAAAAATTGATATCAAATAGAAGGTATAAAGAGTTCCGTGACAAAGTATTAGGTATAAATAGTATAAATAGTGTGTGTGTCTCTTATCTCGTGTAAATTTTCACGTTGAATTATTCAAACAAGCTTCTCTAACTGGTCAAGTAGTGTTTCTAATTAAAAATCATAAGCATTTTGTTGCAGAAATAATAGAGACAGAATCGACGTTACTTCTGGGATGGCCTAACGCATAGCGGCCCTACAGTGTTCGTAAATATCCGAAGTACGGTGTATAAAAACAGTTAAAAGTTTTCGTTGATCGCGGACGAGTCTTCTGGAAGAGGTTTCTCTGTCTCATCTCCAAACCGTGCTCTATACTTCCGTCGTACCAAATCCCATTCGACGACGTTCTCGATCCTTGACGAATCCTTTAGAGATAATTGGCTTTCCAACGGGCTTGACCGAAGTAGAGGAAAATTTATGGCATCGTGTTGTTGCGGCGATATTCCGTTATCCTGTAGGAAATTAAGTACGAGTGGTTAATTGCCACTACGTTGACAATCTTGCGGCTGATAAGTTAATTGTGCTATTTTAGAATCCTCATAGTCAACGCGTTAGTGTTTTACATACCTGGAGGAATGGATGACCCGCGAATAAGCGCATCACGCCCGTTTTGCGTTCTTGTCTTCGCTGCGCCGTGCACAATTTCACGATGTACGTGATCCAAGAGGAACAGAGATTCAACGGCGAGGGCGCTGTTTTTGTTCTTAAAAAGAGGATGGCTTCTAACATTTCCTACTCACGGTAAAACATCATACGAACCGTAACAGTGTCCTCGAGACAGTACCTTACCGCGAGGACGGCTCGAAGAGGACTCGACAATTTGTGGGATTGCATGAAAAGATTCAATCTACCAAGGTCTATGATTAATCGACGAGAAAAGAATCGGCGCTCTTCGGTTACGTGACCCGAGCTGTTTAATCTACTTATGAACCCTTTTAGCATTTTAACCCGATCGATCGCGGTTATCGAGACTCTATCGATCGTGTACCTTCTCTACTTACTTCTGCATGTTGCGAATGAGCTTGCTAAGCCCGTACTTCCACTCGATGTCGCTCTGCGATTGGATGTTCTGGTACGTGTCGGACATCATCGCGATCAACAGATTGATCAGTACTATCACGCTAACCAACATGTACAGAGAGAATGATACCTGCCGGAACATTATCAGGTGATCATTGAACGCGTCGCTCTGTAAATCGCGGTATCCCGAGAGCGTTGTCTCTGACCTTAAACAGATATATGGTCCAGCTCGGTTGCAGCTTTCGCTTTAGCGACATCGTGAAGTCGTCCGTGTCCTTCTGGCCGAAAATTGCGAAGAACAGATTTTCCGTGATTTCAACGGGATTCACTTTCACTGAAAGAATGCAACCAAGCTAAGTCCTGAACGCGTGCCGCAGGATGATGCGAGAGCGGTCACTATTGGTCATGAAAAATTATGAAGAACAGTTCTTGCATTCGACCTACTGTAGATTCTACATCTTACAAAATTATTGCTAACTAGACTGTGGATCTTTACGCAAAATTCTGTGTCAAGCAAAAAGTAAGAAAATTTTTTAAAAATTCCGAGAACTTATTGAATTGATCAGATGACCTAGTCGTAAATTTCAGTTCAGAAGATGGTTCTTCATAACAGTTTGAAACAGTAATTTTTGACTTGAAGCCCCGGTTTCTATTTCAGGTATATCTGATCCAGCGTTGGTACGCATGCGATGGAAATGAATCGGAGAGGAAGGACGAGAGGAAGAGAATAATGATATGAATGAATGGTCCGCAATGAATTTCGAACGCGTTCGAACGGCGTACGCATGAGAGAGTCGAGTCGAGAGGATGTGATCTAGCGATGAAGAATGCGTGTTATGAACGACGGGAAGCTGATCAATCGACGGTCTCGGTCGATGAACCGATTTCGCGATACGATCTCACGAATACGCGACATCGCTGCGTCGGTTTGTAAGCGTCGTGATGGTCGGGCCAGCCAGCATGCACTTGTGCAGTCGTTCTGCAGCGGGATCATTTTTCGCTTGTACACTGAATTGGTCGCTTTGTTTGCCTGTTGGTGAGACATTCAAGGCGTGACAGTGCGCAGATACTAATCGCTGGATTAGCACCGTCGGTTTGCACGGGGGTGATTTAACAATTATCCGCAACACACTATTACGGTAACTTCGGTTTTCGATATACTCTCCTTCCTTCGATCTAGTACGTGAAACGTTACTCTCCCACGTACAGTGGCATATTCTTGACAACGTTCAGAACAGTTAATCACATTTGCAACATTTTCTGCGTTAACGCGACAATGTATTTACAGGTCTGAGGGATAATCTTCGAAGAGCAACGGAACATGAAAAACGAGATTACCGTAACTTCTATCTTGAAGCGCCCGGGACGAATACACATAATTGCGTCGACGCGACGCCGCGCAAACGGGATGAGGCAGGTTTGCTGGTAATAGTAGAACCACAGAGCGATCCGATCGATTCGGGACGTTTATTTCGATAAGAAAGGTTCGTACGGGATGAGACTGTACACACTGTCCATGTTGATTTGGAAAGAATGCCGGTTCGCCGTGTCTCCGTGTCGAGACGAGTCCGGTGATGATAGTTCAGGGGACGGTGGTCGCAGGTGCAACGCCCAGCGAGTTCTCCAGCGTCGCCGTGACCGTATCGTGTTCCTCTTTCGATTCCTCGGCGTGTTTCTCGACCGTCTCGCCGTAGAGATCTCGGTACTTCTTTCTGACCGCCTCCCAGTCGACGACGTTGTCGATTCTGACGGCGTTGCTGAACGACAGCTGGCTGCCGAGCGGACTCAGGTGGACGACCGACAACGCGACGCTGTCCTTGTGGCCCACCTGAGTCTTCTTCACTTTGGACAGCCACTTCGCGCCCATTCTCGACCGCGGTGAGAGCGTGTCTCTCTGCAGTCCACCCATCAGCCGTACCAGAGACGGCCGCTGCTTATTCGCGGCGCGTTTCTTGCACACCTTGTACAAATACGCCATCCAGGTGGTAAGCAGATTCAATGGGGACGGCGCTGTATTTGTCCTGCGCATCGACAAACGCGATCGGGTCAATTAGGGTCCTCCACGGGGCCAGAGATCCGCAGGGAACGACGCTAACCGGGGGCGGAAGCGACGCGAAACTTCGCGGGCATGCAAAACACTCGGTACTCGCGAGGAAACATTCAGGTTACGCTAGTCAATCTTTCTTAATCTCGTGCGAGAGATAATCCTATTCATATATTTTTTTTAATCATTATCTACATTTCAGCGGTGAAAATATCCGAAAAACGTGTTGAATATCCAATTTTTTTTAGGCCCACCGCTTCGCTGAACGGTAATCGATGAAAAGAAGAATATGAATATTTTTCCGAGAACTATCTTTCGCACGAGTATTATAAAATTGGCTCGTACACCTTGAACCTGTTTCGGAAGACTTGATCGAACACACCGGGCCTCCCCCCTCTTACCTGTGCATGTTCCTAACGAGTTTACTCAATCCGTACTTCCACTCGATGTCGGACTGAGCCTGTATCCGCTGGTAAGTATCGCTCATCATGGCGATTAGCAGATTAATCAGCACGACCACCGAAACCAGCATGTAAATGCCGAATGCGAGCTTGAACAGCACCTTGGTCCAGTCGGGCTGCATACTTTCGACCTTGAACTGTTCGTGGGTCGTCTGACCGAAGATGGCGAAGAACAATAACTCAACGGCCTTTATGGGACTCATCCTGACTGGAAATACGTGGGAACGAATATGTCTTTTGAAAAGTCTGTTGCACCGCGTCACCTGGGGCTTCATGTAATGCAATATCGCATGTCTGTATGTTGTTTTTGCTTGGTAATGTTCAGGTATGTATCTGTATAGGTGTGAGAGGAGGGTGGGTGCGTGTCGCTAATGGCTAATTCGCTGGAAACGCGAGGAAACGCGTCATTCTACGAGATCTTACAAGGTAAAGGGACGCGCTCTACGGTTCACGACTCCCACCATTAATTCGCGCTCTTTTTATCACTGTTTTTCTATTCTCGGTTACGAATCGGGGAAAATTGGAGGACCGCCTTGGAGCACGGTGTCCGAGAAGAGGAGGATTGCCATGCTGGGTCACCGTACGACGCACGATATAGTCCTCGCAATCAAGTCCCATCATTACTTACGTCAATCCCGTAACGACACCGGCTCTCGGATCTATCTCGGTAACGATCTTGAAGAGAAGATCGACCTCCCGTTACCTATGGATGCGTTGCGTCTGAGAGAGTCTTTATAAAGTTGTCGCGCGTTCGATTAGGGTGTTAAGATCATAAGTTCGCGTGATTTTTGTTTTCCGAGGCGAGAGGAACCTCGGGTTCCTCTACGTGGGCGGCGTGGAGTTGGTGGCCGGCACCGTGGACGAGTTGGTGGCCGTCGGTCCGTTCTCCTCCTCGTTCTCGTTGTCCTCGTCCTTGTCGTCTTTGTCGGCCTCTTTCTCAGGCTCGTTGCCGGTCAACGCCAAGTATTTCTTACGGATCGAGTCCCAATCGACCACGCTCTCGATCCTTGTCGCGCTATTGAACGACAACTGGCTGCCGAGAGGGCTCAAATGCACTACCGACAGAGCGACGCTGTCTTTCGGCCTGACTTGGCCCTTTTTCACTTTGGCAAGCCATTTCGCGCCCATTTTCGAACGCGGCGACAGTCGGCCGGTACGCTGTAACCCCATCATGTGGACCAACGAGGGCCGCTTACGTTTGGCGGCCCGTTGCTTGCACACCTTGATGAAGTACACGATCCATGTAGTGAGCAAGTTTAGAGGCGACGGTGCGGTGGTCGTTCTGTAACACGGAATCGCGTGTCCAGCCTACTCCCGCAGTTTCGGTTTTCTAACGTGTGAGCTACTTTGACGCGGCCGCGGTTGCAACCGGTAGCAATGACAGAGACATATTGTATAGCGGCAGAGCTATACATATTTCGTGCACCGAACCGCATCGCACCCATATTCGTGTATAGGTCCTGCGGAAGCGATCTAGTTCGTGTGTGGATGCATAGTTAAATTCCGATCGAGCGCGGCGGAGATCCGATATCGGCCTCGAAACGATATACAGTGACGAGCACAAGTGTATACGCGCGCTGTTTGTCTCGTAAAAGTGAAGATATAGCACCACCGACTCTGTAATTTATTGATCGGGATACGGAGATTGTAATTACTAGACAACGGACTTTATGCATTTATGACAGAAACGAGTAGGTGTAATTTAAAACAGTAAACGAATTGGAAGAATTTAAATATACTTTATGTATGTATTCGGAAAATTTCGTAGAAACCAGTGTAATGAGTAGATTGCGGATTTCCATGCATTTGTGAGGAAATTAACTGGGTGAAATGTAAAACAGTGGAAAATACATAGAAAAAAATCTAAGATGTTGTGTTGATTGCAATGTAAAAAGACTATTAAGGGGTGAAATGAATTTTCATTTAATCACTGCTTCCACCAATCGAAGGCAGAACAAACTTTCAATGTGTAGGATTACAGTCACTGAATACCGATCGACCAATTAAAGAATTGGCAGTATCATCTTGATTATTACGAGACAAGTAACGTGCGTACGCGCTGCTGCTCGCCGCGGTATGCGTTTTCGCCTGTTGGAGGCTTACCTGTGCATGTTTCGGATCAGTTTACTCAGCCCGTATTTCCACTCAATGTCCGATTGCGCCTGTATCCTCTGGTAGGTGTCGCTCATCATCGCGATCAGCAGATTAATTAATACGACTACCGAGACCAACATGTATACGCCGAAAGCCAGCTTGAAGAGGACCGAGGTCCACTGCGGCTGATTGGTCTCGACCTTCAGCTCGCCGTGGGTCGTCTGGCCAAAGACGGCGAAGAACAGGTACTCGAAGGCGAGTACCGGGTTCATCTTTACTGGAATTCGAGGCACACACACACATATGGTTCTTGGTATTTGGCTGTTTTTTTTTTGGTGGTTTTGACTATTTTTTTTGTTTCACGGCTTTCTCTCGTGACTTGCGCTTGATTGTTTTTTTTTTAGTTTTGGTTGCTGTTGCTTCGTGCCGTTCAGACAATGCTGGCTACTGGTGGAGCTCGCTATGTATGGATGCGGGTGGTGTATTATATCAATCATATCATACGCAACATATTAGAAGTAGAAACGAACGAACCGAGCAAAAACTGGTCGAACGAACGAACGAACGAACGATGAACGTACTGAACGAACATGCTCATGCTTAATACAGAGACTGGCCATGCTTTGCGAATAACGTTGGATGCATGCCGGACGTTCCGTGAGCTTCGATCCACGTCGTGTATAACTTTCGGGTGTCGTCTAAACTTGATTATCTGTTTCCCCGTCGTCAATTGTTTTTATTTTTTTTTAATCCGTTGCGTATATACTTTCATGTCATTCTGAGATGTATATATATTTTTTTCTCTCTCGTTTCAGCGCAAGTATCCGTTTACGAGCAACTTTTCGCGGGATGCATCGAGTCGATCTACAAAGCCCGAATGTGTCTGTTTGATGTGTGTACGTATATAAGGTGTGTACGTGTGTTGGTCGTGTACGTTATCGATCGGTCCGGATTACGCGGGCTCTCCGTGTGCTCTTCTCTAACCCGGTTCTCCGGAACTCGAGCAACAATCGATTCGTTTGCTCTGGAGCGATGAGATGCAGCATGCAGACGACGACGACGACGACGACGGCGACGACGACGACGACGACGACGAACACCCGTTTGTCTTTTCTCACTCGCTCTTTCTCTCACTCTCCCTCTCTCTCTCGCTCTCACGTTCTCTCATCCTGTGTTCTCATATTTTCCGTTTTTCTTTTTCTCTGTTTTCCCGGATGCTGGAAAACAGGAACCACGCGAAGAGGAGCCGCCGCGAACGTACACGTACGCAGAGAGATGTATAGATAACTATTTATTTACCGTGCGCATGCAGAGGACAAAGTAGATCATCGGACGCTTCGCTGCTTCGAGAGGTATCGTCGCATTATCGATCGACGAAACAACGCAAAGCGACCGCGGATGTCAGTTTCCGGAAATCAGGTGGATTCTGTTAGGTCACGGAAAAAATAACAGGTACTGATAGGATTCGGGATGTTTGGAGGATGATGATGGTTTTCTGGTTTTGAAGTGTGCTTCCGTCGGGCCCGGTCGGCTACGTCGGCATCAAAACGACGACGTCCGAGGACATCGCTCCGATCCCCGACATCCGAGCCGCCGCGCCGCGGCTGATTAGTGACACACAGAACACGCATTGGCGCAAGACTCGAACAGCACGAGGAAAGACAACAAATTGCTCTTGTACAGGATTGTAAAACACGTTTAGAGAAATGCAGAACGATGCACAACAGAGGCTGTGGAGAAACGCGCGCTCGATTGGCGCCCCCGTGAGATACGAAACAAGCCGGCAGTGGTCGCCGAAAAACCCACCCCCGGCCGGAAACGCCCTGATCCGAGGTCGGTCAAGAGATCGAGATCGAGACGTCGACACCGAGGTGCTGCGATTCGGGCTACCGGGTCGTTGGAATGAATTGGACCGAGAGGAAACCGTCCACAAGCGTTTTTACGGTTCTTCGTAACGCAAGATCGTCGATAGACTGCGGATCTTCAGGCGAAATTAGAATTTAACGGAGCGAAATAGAAATTTATTTTCTTGCCTAATATGTTTAACAGGATTGAACATCGAATTACAGTATTTTCGAAGTCAGCTGCGGGAGACAGAAATTAATAAATATCACTCGATCTATTTTTTTTTTAATTCTTGATGGGACGGTATATAGATTATAAAATGAGAAGTTAGAAAATTAGTAATCAGATAGAATCTAAAAAAATTAATATTCAGTGACGTTTTTAAGTAAGTTTTACAAAATCACTGCTGGAATATGTAAAATTCTATTTGGCACCGGTGTCTTGCAATGGAGGCAGACGATTTTTATTTTGCATCAAGAACCGCAGTCATCAATCTTCTTGCTGTGTAGCTGGTGCAACTGCATTCATCAAAAAGTTAGGCAATCACCCAACATATATATATATAAAGCCTCGATAATTAAAGTTGGACTGAAATGAATGTTCCAGAGCCATCTACTACAATGTTTGTAACAATATCACTTCAAATACATCTAGAGGCTAATAGCGAATTAAGCTAAATATTAAAACAACGATTGTTTCAGAAAATACTTAATTCGTGGCGGAAGGGTTAAATTTTCGCACTACTGCCGGAAGTAACCCCAATGAATGGGGCAGTAATTCAGATGGTAATCTGCAATGTCCCGGACGTTGTAACAAGTGTCCGAACAGTTCTGGACGGCATTGGCGTAGGACAAGAAAGTTGTGGGTGTTTACGGAAGGCCGAATCGCAGCGCGGGTTTAAGGGCGCTATAGTGAGAGACATTTCTCGCGTCGTTGCAAAATCTATATATATATATATATATATATATATATATATATATATAT
>CM052326.1:4714841-4949955 GCA_028455615.1 Lasioglossum zephyrum
GATGTATGTATATATATATATATATATATATATATATATATATATATATATATATATATATATATACACATATACTATATATATATATATGTATATATATAATTGATTTATATGTTGATTGGAATCAGGCAGCAGTCCCAGCAGGCAACACACATCCGGAGAACAATGCACAATGCAGACGATACGACACCAAGAAGAATCGTGTCCTGCATTCCGTTGTGCACGTGCCATTTGCCATTCATTTCGCGTTCTGGTTTCCGGTTGCGGGGGCCTCGTTAGACGTTCCCAGATCGGCAAAACTTACTATCTCGGGAGCTATCGTCACAACACTCATTCTTTTTCTTGTAGCGGCCGTAGCGACGAGGAGGCGCCGTCGACGGCGTCTCCATCATCCATTCCGTAACATTGGCCAACAAATCTATTCATTGTAATTGAACCGATTATGATTACGTTCGTCTCGAGGTTCGCGCGATTCTTTATATAATTTCTAAGACTTTTTTGTTTTCTCGACTCTACGTAACAATATTCGGGGACAGATCTTTGGCCGGATCCTCAAATAAATATTGCTAGCTGCAACGCGTAACATCTCGATTCGACAAAACCGCGAACAATCGTGTGCCGCTTACGTTCGATAACTCGTTCGAAAGTCGAGGGGGGTTTTTGGGGGTGGTTTCAGGTGAGGAGAATATAGTAAATCAGGCACACGTGCTTGCGAGAGCCGTGTGCCTCCGTGGACGCATTCGTGTACTCGCGCGTATCGCATGTTCACGGTCCCATCGACCGTGCCGCATGTTCATTTTTTTCTGCTTAACGTTCCCGATTAGAGAGTGGCTGGTCTATCGTATCCGAGGGATAAGAACAGACAGGGTAATCGAAGTGAGGTGGTCTCTCTCACTTCTCCTCTAACGTCTAAACTGTCGACTCTAAAAGTTTCACGTGCGTCGAACTTACCGTCGTGGAAGACGCCCTTCTTCTGTGCCGTCTTCCTGTCTTCAGCCTTGGCCTCCTGGACTGATTGGTTCTTGAACGCCTGGTTCAGCGCGACGAAGTGCATCGAGAACCCGAAAACAAAGATGGCCAACACCGCGAGAAATCTCGCGAGATCCTTCATCAAGTTCCCGATGATGATTGCCCACGGTCCGAATAGATGATGGAACGATAGAAAGTCGAGGATCTGGACGCAGGCCAACAGAAAGCTCAGAGCGAACAGTTGGTTCCTGAGGTAGAGCAGAGTGGGCCAATAGGGTCGATTCACGATCACGAAGCCCATCAGATGGAAAGCGACCCCGAAGATTCCGAACAACAATACTGCCAGTTTGATCCAGCCCAGACCGCTCTTGTCGCTCGGATTGGTCAGTTCGAAAAGCAGCAGTCCGGACAGCATTACCAATAGACACCATTCGTACCAGTAGGGCAACAGGCTCGCTCTAACCACTGGGTAGATAGGAATTATGCCGACCAGCAAAAGGAAGACCATCAGATAGATGTGGGAGGTGAGGTACGACATGAACTTGATGATGGGGACGTTGTTGTACTTGTGCCCCAGCGGAAGAGCGAACACCACCCAGACAGGCGGACAGATGAGGAACGCGATGAACAAGAGGATCGTCCTGAACGCGTTCCAGTTCAAGCTGCCCTGCCACAGCTCCTGCAAGTATCGCTGCACCACCGTGTGCGCGATCACCTCCTTCTGCTCGTTCTCGATCAGAACGTCCAGGAACTCGACGTTTCTGCGATCCATGGACGTCAGGATCCTACCAGCCGAGTCAGCACCCGCTGCCAGGGCTAACAGCTCGGTAGCCATAGCTTCGCATTGCTTCCCAGCGGCGATCAAGTCCTTGGCTCTCTCCTTCTCCTTCTCGGACAGCTTCATGTAGATGTTAGACAACTTCGCGGCCGTGTCTACCGGTGCCGGTGACACCAGCACGAACTCCTCGATCGGCCTGTTGTTGTTGCTCTTACTGCAGACCATCATGTTATAGACGAACTGAAAGACCAACGTGCTTCGATCGAACCTGTCACGGAATACCATTTAACGGCGGGAGAAACGGGGCAAGGGGTGGGCTTCAGGATCGCGTGCGACCTATCTAACGTGACCGTTCGCCGAAAATTTATTGGTCCGATGATCGTTGAAACTTTCCGAATTCCGAAAGTTGCGCCAATTGTGGAGTGGTCTCGGGTTTCCGGTAGGGGGGGGCACGGGAGATGATAATGGTTCCGGGTGGATGAAACCGCGGTAGAAATCCACTTAGTCAGGGAATTGAAAAATTATAAAAATGGAATAGAACCAACGAAGATCAATATTTCTTGGTCGCAATAAGTCATTGCGGGGGAGAGAAGAGAGAGCATATTCTTACCCTCTTGTCGTCCATCAGGGCGTAGGTATCGTGCTCCTTCTCCATCAGGTACTTGAGCACGTCGTTGTGGCCCTCAGACGCGGCGAACCAGATCGGTGCGCTGCCCAAGTTCGTCTCGCTCTTCGGGGACGCTCCGCTTTCCACCAGCAATTTCACGACGTCGAGGTAGCCTGCCCTAGCCGCGCAATGCAGAGGTGTCCAACCGTTTTTATCCGTCGCGTTGATTTCCGCTCCCTGACCCAGCAGCACCTCCACCATCTGGTAATGACCGTGAGTCGCCGCGATGTGCAGACCGGTCTTCCCGTATCGGTCCGCGCTGTGCAGCAGCTCCGCAGATCTGCTCAGCAGCAAGCCAACCACAGTGATGTGTCCTCCGAAGCAGGCCAGGTGCAGAGGGTTGAACCCATTCTCTGTGGTAGCCGCCTCAACCTTCGGACAAGTCCATCAGCGTCAACGCATTTTACATTATAAAACTGTGTACAAAATTTAACCATTTTCTTAAACCCTTCGCAAACATTCTCTCTAACCAGCTGGTTTTTTCAGGTACCTGGACACCAGCAGAGTTCAGCAACAGCCGCACAACGTTCTCGTTCCCGGAATAAGCGGCCAAGTGCAACGGCGTCATCCCGGACTCCGTACCTAGCTCCCCAACTAGGGTACCACCCGTTGGAGGGTCCGACTTTACTGTACCTGGCACGTGGGTCAGCAACTCGCGCACGGTATCTGGAATGGGACCGATTTCTCAGCTGCTTTGAGAAGGAAACCCTTGGATTAGATGATTGCATTTAATCCACCTGGACTCGTGATCAGACTGTGGATCTCTATCGTTGAATCTCTAACCAATTAATTGCTATTGAATGTATTTACAAGTACTACTACTTTCACAGCTGTGACAGATATTTTTATGATCGTAGTTACCAGCTTGCCCAAAGTAGGCAGCAACATGAAGAGCAGTGACGCCCAGCTTCTTGCTCGAAATGCGTAGAGAAGTGGAGGACCTCATCACCTCGAGCACCTGTCCATGCCCATGCTGAGCAGCCAAATGCACCGCGGTGAATCCAGCTCGATTCTCATCGGCGCAAGATGCACCAGCCCTGACCAAAGCCTTCACCACTTCCGCGTGTCCTCCTTCAGCAGCCAACTGAAGCGGCGTCGCTTCCGTCAGTTTATTCCTAGCAGAGATGACTCCTTGTCTATCGAACTTCATCAGCTCCTCGATCACCCTCACACTGCCCTGCATGGCTGCTATATGAGCGCAGGTGTTCCCATCTTTGGTGCAAGCCATCACCAAACTGGGATGCCTTTGTAAAAACAACTGAGCCACTTCGGCATAATTATTCATCGCTGCAGCATGAATGGGCTTCTGTCCTTGATCATCGGTAGCATCTATACTGGCCCCTAGCTCTAGAAGAAGCTTACAAACTTCTAACTGGCCCGCGCCAGCTGCCAGATGAAGAGGAGTCTGTTTTCTAAGCGTGAGGACATCTATGGCAGCTCCGTGGTCTTGTATGAGGAACTTGACGAGGTGCGAATAACCGTTCATAGCTGCCAAGTGCAGAGCCGTTCTCCCGACTCTGGATTTCGAGTTGATGAACGCTTTATTTGCCAGAAGAGCGTCGCAGACTTGAAGATAGCCGTGCTCCGCTGCCAGATGAAGAGCCGATCGACCTTCTAAATCGAACACGTCGACCCTCGCATGATTCGCCAGTAGATTCGTCACCAGCTCCATGTGTCCTCTGTGAGCTGCGATCAGCAGTGGTGTCCAACCGACCGCGCTCTGCCTGTTCAAGGCCTTCTGCACCTCGGTGGCCGACATGCCACTTATCATCTCGGACAGCACCTCGTTGTTGCCAGCCAACGCGCAATGATGAAAAGCCGACTCCTGTGCCTGCTTCGTTTGCAGGGACACGTCTGCCCCACCCTCGAGTAGGGCACGAACCACCGCACGGTCGTCTCCAGGTGTCTTCACTTCCGACGGCTCGATCTGGGCGGCGTAATGTAGAGCACTGGCGCCCTCGTTTGTCACGCTGTTGACGTAGGAGGTCGCGATTTCCGGGCCCTTCCTCTCCTTCACGAATTGGATCAAGTGCCGCACCACGTCGGCCTTGCAGCCCCTGCAGGCCAAGTGCAGCGGCGTCTCCCCGTTCTGCGGAGAAGAGCGTCATCGAAACACGAGGTTAATCATCTAAGCTTCCTACAGTATGAAGTACGAATCGTCTACCTTGGACTTGTACATAGGATCACCGCCGTCCTCCAGCAACAACAGCAACGTAGCAAGGTTTCCATGGCTCGCAGCTACATGCACAGGTGTCTGACCATCGTCGGTAGTCAGATTCGGACCAGCTCCAGATTTCAACAGCATCAACGCACACCTGTCTCCGTCCAGTACCCTCGCTGCTATGTGAAGAGGAGTTTCCTTAAGCTTTCCACCTCTAACGTGAACCTCTGCCCCGTAACCTAACAGAGTCTCCACCACTGCTGGCTTCGCGTTCTCCACGGCTATGTGCAGTGCTGTGTAATTGTCGTTCGTCGTTGCGTCCACCTTAGTGGTTAGTAGAAAATCATTTTTATACATAGTTATTTATAACTTAAACATTGTCTAACGAATTCCTCGTGCAGGTCCCATACCTTCTCGCCCCGCTGAAGCAGGGTACTTATGATGCCGACATGACCGTACTTGGCGGCCGTGTGAATCGACCTTGCGCCCCTCTTGTTCGGCATATGCAAGTAGACGCCCTTCTTGAAGAGCATCGTCGCGCACTCGGAGTGGCCATTCAACGAAGCGATATGCATCAGCGTGGAGCCGTCCTTGGTCCTCTCGAAAATGCTGGCTTTGAACTTGTCCGCAAGCAATTCGATTATGGACGCGTGCCCGTACTCGGCGGCCAGGTGCATGGGGGTGCGGTCCTGATGATCGGTGATGGAAGCGGACGCTCTCACCCCGTAGAAATACTTGACGAGGGTCTCGTCGCCCTCGGCACTCGCGATGTGCAACGCTGTTTGCCCGTCACCCTGAAACCCCGAAATCGCTTTCCAACTTTCGTTCCACGACTAGCAGAGGGTCTCTCTCTCTCTCGACCTACGTTTTGCATGTCCACCGTCGCGCCATAGTCCACCAGAATCCGCACCATGTCGATATCCCTCCTTCTAGCTGCCAGGTGAAGAGCCGAGTCTCCGGTTGGCGTGGTAGCTCGGAGCTGATCGGGAGCCTGTTGAGCCAGCAACTCTCGACACATTGATTGGTTGCCTGCCTCCACCGCTAGCAGCAACGGTATCTTCCCTTTCTGCGGAGTTAACGGGCAGTGAGTCTGACAAAGAGAGCAGTATCTAACGTTCCAAAAAATAGTGCACTTTTCGATTCTCCAATCCAATCTACGACCATTTCAGTGATTGGAAACAGTCGTGGAAAACAGTCTTCTAATATTCGTTTCAAGAATATCGGAAATTTTGAATTCCCTGCAATTTCAAAGAGTAGAACAACTATGAAATTCATAATATTTTCCCACCTCTTGAAGGGAAGTATTCGGGCTCGCGTTGTAGATGGAAACATAATCTTAGACGGCTCGTAGAATTATCCCCTAAACTGTCTGGCGTATGCATAAGGGTGGCGAGCGTGTTAATCAGAACGGGGGTGGTGTTCCCGTTGGAATCTTGGGGAGTCGTGGCGGATATTTATGGTCTAGCGAGAGATCGTTTCTCGCGGGTAAGGTAGACCGGGTACGCCGTACGATTTTCATAAATAGCCGTGGTCGTGGGTAAGGGAGACGTAAAAATCGACGTAGGCGAGTCGAATCGCCCGAGTCCCGCTCGTTTCACGAGACAAAGAACGAGAACATTAGGAAAGTTGTGCGGTTGTCTCTGTGTGTGGGACAAGAAAGGGGGGGAATGGATAGGGAATGGGCTGGAAGGGAAGAGAGGCAAGAGAAGAAGAGCCCGAGCGGAGAATTATGACAGCTGTTCGGTACCAGGCAGTGATATTCCCGGGGCATCATTCGCGTCACGCGAGAAACGTGGCCCCGGGAATCGGGAGCATCGTTGCTACGATAGGAAGCGGCGCAGGGCCGTTACGGGAAAAACCCGTTCCCTTCGAATCGAACTATCTTCGGCTCGTAAAATTACTAAATTCATAGTGCTCTCTAATCTTACCCCGTCGACTTTCAGCCTGATGTCCCGTCCGGCGGCGGCCAATAGCGCTCGCAGGATCGAAGTCGCGGTGCCCGTTTGCCTCGAAGCCACCAGATGCACCGCCGTTTGCTGCCGCGGCTGTGCTCAAACAGTTCGTAACGTTCACTGCCGAACGACCCTTGGACCATCGTTTCTATCCCGCGAATTATTATCCTTCTCGAGGAAATCTACAGGCCACTTCGAACATCATCCCCTTCTACGTATACGTTCTCAATATGAGCCGCTCGAAACGATTAACAAACTTCCAAGCACATTTATTTTACCACACTGACATATGGTAATTCCACTTGAAAAATTAAGTAAAAAGACGCTGATAACATTTTGTTAATTCATGCTTCGTTTTCCAGGTAATTGAGCTACACGCGTGTCTGACCGTGACTGACTAAATCTACTGCGGGCTGATTCATAGAATTCGGTCAGACTTGTGACGAAGATTTCGAACATTAGTTATTGCTTTTGTATAAAGTGTAATAAGTAAAATCCCGTTCTCCTGTTGTTAATACGTCGGTATTAAGATAAGTGTAGATATTCTATATATATTTTCTGCTTCTGCAGTAAGAGATTAACGATTAGATTTGATATAGTCGATTGATAAGAATTAATAACAAGACCGTGCAACAAAGTGGCCTTTATGTCATGGATTATATAGCAACATTTTATCGTTTCTTATCTTTTCTTTTATATTACATTACAACTTTTATTGTTTCCGATCCACTCATCTTTGTCGCAACTGATAGTCACAACAATTTTGAAGACTGCATCAACTTAACAATCGAACGGCTCATATAACAGTCCGTCTGATTAACGAACAAATAATTTGCAGCCGAAGGGTCTGACTGATAAACAACAGTGTCAACGTAGGCCACGAACAAGAAATAATTTGAAAGGACCGTCGGCAGTGAAAGAATGCTGTAAAATCATCGTACCCCGCCGGTGGCGTAGGGATCGACGCCCCTCTTCGACAGCAGCAGTTTGACGACGTCCTCCCTGGAGTACATGGCAGCGATGTGGAGAGCATTGTAATTGTCCTATGAAAAACGGGTAGTGATTCCGTGAGGGCAACAAATCGTTCCGCTAGATGATCGACGCGTTCCTCGTATCCACCCTTAGCGGTTACTTGCGAGATCGGGGCGGATAGAGCCTGGGCGAGGTATAAATCTAGAAGATTCGCGGGGTGCGACGGTATGGGAACCGGGTTATAAATCGCGCGAACTCGAAGAGCTAAAGCTACCGTGCACAACTGCACTGTCTGTTATTCTTCTTTTAATTGTTGTATCAAACTTATCTCCAATCTTCTATGAGCGCATAAAATCCACGGTTACAATTATTTCACCGTTTTTATCAACGAACAGTCGCTTGTAATTGAGTTGTGCAGAGTTATACGCAGTCGTGCACGGGACCTTTAAGCTCGCTCTACTCCTGTTTCTCCGAAGAAACCAATACAAGCGTAGCTGTAGCGGTCCCGATAGTTTTTCGCTTGTAACATCGGAAGAGATATCGATTACTGCGGCGCATCCAAAAATGATCGAGACCGGAGGTAGCCGTTCATGTTCGTCATAAATCGCGTTCCGCCGCGCCCAGAATAAAACGAGCGTTCGCTCTCGGGCTTGGAAATGATTCGAAAACCCGAGCGGTGGGTGGGGCTGGGGCGATTCCTGTGCTCGCGATTAGCCTCGTTAGGAGCAGCCATAACCGAGACCGCGTCGATTCCAACCCCAGGACTTTCAAGATTCTTGGAACGTTCACGGTAACGGGGAATTACGTCCGGCTCTCGGTTGGCCAAGGGCTTGAGACCTGTTCTCGCGTGGGCGTCGCCTTGTAATCGTCATCCACGGCCGCGAAGAAACGCGCCGATAGAATCGGAAAAAGCCGCGTTATCACCGGCAAGGATCGAACTACTTTTTCGCCCTAGTGACTCGCCGGCCTAGTTGCTCGAGCTTACTTTCTCGGCGAACCCCTTGGCCTTGGCCCTCCTTCACGCGATCTTACTCTGCCCTCCTCTATACGACTCGAACACGGATTACATGGAGATCGTTAACTGTACACGTTCCGTGGTCTGCAGCCCCGGCCACGCAGCTGCTTTAATATTACGTGGCGGCGACACGTAACGCGGGCACCACGGCTTATTTTAAAAGCTGACGGGCCAAACACGACAACGCCGTTCATGGAATTCGACGGGGAAATGCTCGTATGACTCATGGAAAACTTGCTCTGATTATTTCTCGATTGTCTTTCGTTGCCCCAGAATTCGACAGTTATCTTGGAATCAGTTGTGATTATTAGGGTTTCCAACGAGATGGCTAACAGAGCAAGACTTTCAAGCGTTCAGAACAGAAAAAAACACAGTGCAGTTAGGTCCCAGACTCTATCAGAAATTTAGGAATATATCAAGATTCCGAGTTTCAGTAGCAATGCGTTCTCTAGTGTACCATACTGAACAGAAGTCTTAAGTTGCTGAGCAACTACAAATGGTGCAGAGGATGCTAGATAGCTCCTAGCTCCATTCAATCTTCCCTAAGGAGTCTCATCTATCAGATTATTTATAATTAGGACTCTCAAGAACAGAAAGACTCTCCGTAGTCGAATAATAATACCGTTATTGCTCGGCAACTTACGATTCCTGCACAGTACAGAGTCAGCACAAGCGTCCTCGCGAGGATCCGAGTGAATAAATAAGATACTTGCGTTGTTTCTGGCGCCCACGTCGGCTCCCAGCTCGATCATCCTATCCAGCAGCCCAGACCGATTGTCCTTCACCGCAAACATCAGCGGCGTCATGCCCGTGGTCTGGAAATGAGATGGTCAGAAGATCGGAAGATGGACAATCGTCGAATAAATTGTTGTGACCACTGACCGGGTCCGTGACGCCGGTGAGAGGAGACAGGCTCCCATCCTCCCCAGCATTCTGCACCGTCTTCTCCAGAGATTTGAGGAGCTGGTCCACCGGTGCCCATTCTCCGCGCGCGGTAAGCCCGAGGAGTTTTTGCGCGGCTTCCCTGGCGGTAGCACCAGCGGATCCAGGCTTGCTTCCTGGTTGCTGTGATCCCTCCGCGCTCGCTGCTCCTCCGGCGCTTCCTGTGGAGGACGACCCGACGGCGTCATCCTTCGCGGCGACCGGGCTCTCTTCTTTGCTCGACGGACTCTTCTTTTCGTCCTTGCCGCCCGACGGCTTCTTGCTGTTACTGCTCATGGCTCCTCTGACGCGGGTCTCTCATCCTAGAGCCTTTCCTGCACATCCTTCCTCTTCTCAACCTTCTGCTCCACGGATCCTTCTTATCCTCTGGAACAATCCTGATTGCGATGGGACACTACTTCAAGAGGAGGCTCCTATTCTGAATCCTTCAAAGCAGCCACTTGGAAAGGAGGTCTGTATTCTAAATCCTTCGGAGGATCTCTGCTCTAATGCCTGCTTCTGAATCTTTTGCAGGAGGATCTCTGCTCCACGCTATACTTTGGCGGGATCGGTCACTAGAAGACTTGTAAATTCGGAACCCTTCGAAGGAGGACCTCTGCTCTACGTTGTCCTCTGGATCAGTCACCATTTGAACAGCAGGCTTCTGTACAAATCCTTCCAAGCCAGGACCTCTGCTTTACGCTTCCTTCTGGTAGGATCGATCACCACTTGCGAAGGCAGACTGAGCCCCGAAGCCTCACGGCACGCGCGTGCTAGCGGCGCGTTTATCCTTGCGGTTCTGAAGACGTTAGCGAGAGGGTTGGCTTCCCTCGACCCTCTCGACCCTCCGGGAACAAGGATCGACCAATCACTGTCACGCAACCGACCTGAGCGAACAATCACGGTTTTTCTATCGTTCACAAACCTCCACGGAATTTTGCACCACCGGTGTCCTAGGTCCGTTGTCCTAAACGGGACACACCGTAGGCTTCCTCCGAAGTTCAGAAAATGCGCTCTGCTGATCGGTGCCGAAGCACCGGAGCTGCTAGCAGCCTAACCGGGAATGCTACCCTAACAGGGTGGGGAGCGGCAAATGGTGGTACGGTGGTGGTATGGTCGACGTCGACACGCGACTTCCGGCGCGGCCGGCAAGGCACGCCATCCACCTATCTCGGCCCGACGGTTTTAGACTTTAACCGCTGCCCTCTCCTCCGTCGACGCGATTTACCACCTTTATCACCCTGCCACCGAACCACCCCCGTCGACCTCCCTTATGCAAGGTTTTTTGTCTGACGCTGCGTACGAGCCCCCTCGATCGGGGTCTCCCGGATGATCGACGTGGGCTTGCTTCTTCGGCCGAGGCGGTTTTCTCGGACTCGATGTTCTGCAAGCGGTTAACGTATTAGTTAAGGATTTATATAATATCTGTATACATAATTGCCAGTTCCTCTGTCCTCTGTGACTGCAAAGATTTTGAAACACGGAACACATAGATAGCTACAATTATTACTATAGCAGAAAAGGGTACACGAATATGTTTCATCCTGGAAATCCTTTAAGGATCAAGTACCCAAATTAAATTAGTGACATACGTGAACGAGAATTATACTAGTAATATAATAATAGTGATATAGTATAGTGGCAGAGAATTAATATAATTTATAATATATAATATAATATCTTTATGCGAGCTTCAGTATTCGGGATTGAGACCGACATAAGCATTCAGAAAAATTGATGATTGGTGGCTGAAGGTTGTGACGGGCTCCTTATCGAAAATTAATTTTATCAAGTGACAGTATTTCGATCTTTAACCAATTGACGAACAGAGATAGTGCACGCGCGATTGCTATGCATATATCTAAATATGCAAGTGTATACATTGTTGGTTATCTATTATTTACATTCCCAACCGTTGACATGCCAGTGACAATTATTCTTGTAATAACGATTCGATGCGACTCCCAGTAATTGAATTATCACAATGGGACTCGTGGGAGTGAAATTATGGCTTCGAGATCTCCCATAAAAAGGCACTGGCAGATTCATTATCTCGGGGAGCGAGCGCTAGACGTCATGAACACCATGTAAATGGCGGGAATAACCGTAACTCTTCCAGGACGGTGTACCTTTCCGGGGAAATGTACGAGTCTAAAAACAGTGGGAAGAATGAGACCATGATCGACGCTCTAGAATCACGCTGAATCGTTGTCGAAAATATTCGAAAGAAATCACAGAAAAATTCGTGCGGCCGTTCGCGACAGGCGTAAACATAATATAGATTCTAATTATACACATACAGTGACCGATATCTCGTATCAACATACGGCTGAGTCATTCAGTTAACCACAATATTTTTGTAACGATATAATTACATAATCATGCATGTAATTATTTCGTGATCTACGCGGTCTCGCAGAAAAATTTACTATCTGAAAAGTCCGATTTCTAGAACAAGCATCTATCGGCAATTTTGATTTGAACGTACATTTTTATTATGTATTTTTTATTTATGTATTTTTATTATTTATGTTTGTGATAATGTGTCGATTAATGAACGCGCTTAATACATTGATTAAAAAGTTAGAACGGCGCTCACTACTATTAATAAGCGTGCTCGGACATTTCATATGGAACAGTCTATTAACATACGATAAGGAAAACTTGGGAATTAATTCCACGATTCGTAGAACCGACTCATCGCTTTGGATATGAGAAAAATTACGGACAAGGTCGGCTCGTCGAGTCAAAAAAAGAGACACGTACGCCAGCAACACAAAAATGCAAAGATATTGGAGGATCGATTACCGATCATGGTATCTCGTATACACATGGTAGGGGAATACTAGCGCAACGGTAATGAAAAGTCACTCGCCTTGGTGACTTCTTGCAGCAGCGCTATTGCGTCTGCCAACGTTTATCTGCGATTGCCTAACAAGCCGATATGCGTTCGTGCTTAGCATAGTTAGCCGATTGATGCTCCGTCATTTAATAGTGTGAAGCCGCGTGTCGTCGCCGACAGATGACCGACGGAGTCAGAAAAACAAACCGCTTGTAAACAGTGTCGCGTTCTCGCATCTTTCGACGTTGTGATTCAAAACACATCCCAGTTGTGATCTGGTAACATCGACAGGTAGATCACGATCAGTGGGCATAAATCGCTAGCAATGCTGCGGAAATTCGTAATCAAGACGCTGGCCGCATCCAACGGCGGGCAAGTTGTTCGCGGTGAGTTTCTCGACCCGGGCTGGCACGGGCCGAAGTTATGCGAAACGCTTATCTAACTTTTTATCTAGATCACGGTCGGGCCTGGAAATTGCGACACGTTTCCGTGCGACAAGAACGATTTAATCACGGAACCCAGACGAATTTGGCGCACATCGCGCACGGCGGAACCGTGCCGCTTCTGGACATCACCACGGGACAATTGATTGGTATGTTAGCGTAGTTTTTTTTTATTTTTCAGTATTTCTTTTTAGGAGATTTGGAAGAGGGTCAGGATTCACTTGTTCTTGACATTGAACGTACCGCTGAAGGTTAAAGGATCTCAGATTTTTTATTTTGTTGTTATTTGAATTATAGTGTTCCACTGAAAACGAGAAGTTAGCACAGTTTTTTTATTATTCATTATTTCTTTTTAGGAGATTTGGAAGAGGCTCAGGATTCACTTGTTCTTGACATTGAACGTACCGCTGAAGGTTAAAGAACCTCGGATTTTTTATTTTGTTATTGGAATTATAGTGCTCCACTGAAAACGAGAAATTCCTTCGTTTAGAAAGTGCACGCGATTTAAACGAGCCCTTGCCATTTTTGGAGAACGGTCGAATCGCTGTTAGTGCTTTGTATGTTCAGTAGTTTCTCCGACAAACTCTGGACGAGGCAACTCGAAGTTGTGCAGACTGAGGATATTATGCGTTCGTTGGTATCGTGGCTAGAGAGTTAGGGATCTTTATTCTCGGTTTATTTCTGTGAGACCCACGTCGTGTACTTGGGACCTTAGCGTTGTAACTGTGACACCAATGGCGGCGATATTTGCACAACTTCGAACTACCAGCTGTGTAATCTGAGGTTTGTTCATTGGAGGAACTAGCGGAAGCTACGATATGCTATTGTCTATTGTCGGTAAATCAGAAAAACGATTTAAACATATTGTCTATCTTCCATGTACTGACAATTTTAATGCATGAAGATCCACAGTCTGATCACAGACAACAATGATCAGATTGCGGATCTCCGGGCAAAATGGAATTTGTCCAAGTCCAGTGAAAGTTAAATGAATTTCCTCTATTAACAATTTTAATAACTAAGGAACAATATAGAACCATCATTCAATTCTTCTACTGCTCTACTTTTTCTTATAAATACAGAAAATTACATCAGATCTATGTGCAAACTGAAAATTCTTCACTGCTTCAAATTGCAGAAAACTAATATATCATCTTTAAACAGGTACAGCAGCAGAGAGATGGCCGAACCAGGAATGCCTAGTCTCGGTGGAGCAGAACGTTCGGTTAACATTCTCAGAGCTGCTGCAGCGAGCAGATCGCCTTGGAGCAGGTTTGAAGAAGCTGGGCCTGAAAAGGGGTGACCGTTTGGGTATCTGGAGCCCGAACCAAGTAGAGTGGTTGATAACCTTTGCGGCAGCTGCGAGGACCGGGTTGATCCTGGTAGCTATCAACCCTGCGTATCAACAAGGAGAAATTTCGTACTGCTTGCACAAGGTAGAGGCCAGTGCGGTGGTCGCTCCGAAGAGCTTCAAGACCCAGGACTACCCGGCCATGCTGCTTAGGGCAAAACAGGACTGTCCTAGTTTGAAGCACATCATTATCCATTCGGAGGATCACGTGACGTAAGGAAGCGTTCGATCAACGTCCCGACGGTCCGTGGATCGCGGTCTCCCAGAAACAAATCAATTCGGACTTGCTCGCGGCGTTATCTCTCGCGAATGATAGAGCCGAGAGACCTCTTGGAATTCCGTCTAATTTAAGCGAGGGGACGGGACACTGTTCGCGATAACTCTTGGTATCCGGCTAGGGCGGGTCGATAGCGGGACAGGAGACGGCGACGAAGCCACACGTAAATCCTTCGTCCTTAGGAAATGCGGTCGTATCGGACGCTCGGCGTCGTCCGAGGGCCGAACCTCCGGCTTGAAACTCGTACGTCGTCCAACGAGTCGAGTCGGCAGAGGCAAACAAGTGTGTTAGGCGTGCGAATAAATTCAGTGCCCCTTTTTACTGGTATTTATCAGATTCTTGCAAATAGAATCCGGCTTTTAAACAAACACGTCAGAGAAGCGTTGAACTAAAATTTATTGGACGAAGTAGACGTCCATCCTGTTCTGGCACTTGCGAGTCTGTCGATTGTGTTGTTGTGAGAATGGAATTTTTTGTCAGGTCGTCCACACTGAAACAACAGAGAATTCGTCGCTGTTAACTTCCGATAAGTGCGTACCGTGCGAGGTCAAAACTGCAGCTTTAATGTATTCGCATAGTCGCTGATTCGCGCGGAGTCCCGTGAGTCATGAATATCGCGTGTGAGAGTCGAACAGAGTCCGCCATCGACGCATAAATCGCGTATTCGACATCGATGAAAGCGGGCTAAACGTCGGGTCGTAGCGATCCGGCTCGCTGTCGCGGACCCGTGAACGGCCGGACGCTCGTGCCACGCGATTCAAGATGATTGGGCACTTGTAAACATGTAATTGCTGGCGTCTGAAGCATGCGACCTCGTGAAAATGCGGCGCGATTTGTTCCAGGAACGCCTTAATCGGTCCGGGCGCGGGTGTTCGCGCAAACACGAATTTCTCCTCGCATTTGGGAAATTGTAGATAATGCTATGTACGGAGCTGCTCTAGGTAATTAGTCGGCCGCCCGAATGCATATGAATGCTTATTAACCTTCAGCGACAAATTTTAGTTAGTCCTATCAGCGTTTCTTTCAGCAGTATTTGTAATAAAAATATACCGGATCTTTGAACTGTATAATATACAGTTCTTATCGTCCACTTATCGACGAAGATGCATAATTCAAAGGTCGACTTTTGCGAGATAGGGATTAAAATATTATTGTAAACAAGCCGTAAACGTTTCGTAACATAATTTCGTTGACCATGGCAGTGTTCTTTCTAGCCACGAAAGCTAATCTCGATCCACGTTTCTCGGATCTAGCGTGTTGTCAGTCGATCATCGAATAATGCACGTATCACTGTCGGGAGCAAATCATCGGGAGTGCAATTTGGTAAAAACCCGGCCTCGCGAGTCCGTCTTCGAGGCTTGCGATCCTCGCGGTCGATTGATCGTCCGCGCGTTCTCGCCCATCCGGCCAATCTATTTCCATCGGGGACTCGTAATTTCTCGAACTTTTGCCCGATCATCGGGGGCCGATTTGATTAATAATCGCTGGTCCGCGAACGGAATCACCGTGACGCGCAATTAGGTTAATGGCTGTGCGCCTGGTTCGTGGCCTGCTCTTTCTGCCTTCGCCGCGCGCCTTGGTTTCGTTTTCAACCGTCGAGCAACGCGGCGAACGATCCACTCGGCGATCGATGCGCAACCCTGACGGTTCACGAATCTTTGCAGGGGCACCCGCCGACTCCGCGATGTCGAGAACCTGCCCTCGAGGATCGAGGTCGAGGCGATCGCTGCCGAACAGGACGCGATCTCCTGCTACGACGGCAGCAACATTCAATTCACATCGGGGACCACCGGAAAACCGAAAGCCGCCCTGTTAGGCCACAGGTCTCTCGTCAACAACTCGCTACAGGTAATGCTCGTTATTTATAATAAAAAAATATCAGCTGATGTCCAATTGAAATTTTTCTTGAAGATGAAATCAAGAATTTATTACTGTTACAGGATGTAGCTTAGTTAAATCTGCAGTTGCAATTTTTTCTGTAGACATAGACAAGGTTCTTCAACCCTTATACACTTTACACATTCTTTATTTCATTCTTGTGCAGTGGTGACACCGATCTAATCTAAAAGCAGGGTTGTATATTTACTAAGAAGTTCTCTTAGAAATAGTAGACGCGATTGAGGGTGCATTTGCATTTTCTAAAGAGTGCAGCGCTGTTAAATGTGCAGTTGCAATTTTTTATGTAGACATAGACAAGGTTCTTCAACCCTTATACACCTTCACACATCCCTAATTTCATTCTTGTGCACTGGTCGCACCGATCTGATCCAAAAGCAGGGTTGTATGTTTACTAAGAATTTTTCTTGGAAAAAGTAGAGACGATTAAGGGTGCATTTGCATTTTCTAAAGGGTGCAGCGCTGTTAAATCTGCAGTTGCAATTTTTCTGTCAGAATGTTCCTTGCAGAAGATTAATGTTCGTTTGTGGAAAATGTTGTATTATGCTTTCTCAACCCTCGTACACCTTTACCACAGCATTTCAAGTCTTCTTAGATCCCCGTGCACCAAGAATAGAGCCAATTTGGAATTTTGCGTTGTAAATCCTACAAAAACATGATCACCGTAGCCATCATTCATTGGTATGCACCAGTAGCTCGTCTTCCCATCACGCAAGGAAAACTAAAGGGCGCAGTGGCTATATACATATATATATACACGCTCGTAGAACAAATGTAATTGGTTTTAGTACCTCGTTCGTCGATTCACCTGTTCGTTCCAGCAATTACAATGAAGTGTGTGTATCTAGGGGCAATCCAGTCCCGCAATCTACGTCAATCATCCGATACAATGATTCGAGCAGGGTAAAATTTCATTTGTGAACGTGGAACTTTCATTGAAATGAACTTTTCACCGGTCGGACGGGAATGGACCTCTCGAACAATTATTCCTGGGAATACGCTACCCAGTTATTAGACTCTGCTCTAGATCGGAAATCCACCGAGAAGACCTGCATGCACAGTCGTACTCATCAATTTGGTTTACGATCGAGCGCGTGCTCAATTATTGTAAAATACTGTATAAAAAAATAAGTGTGCAGGACTGAAGACTAGTGTCGCCCAGATTATTCCCCATTCTGACTTCCCCTTCTACCGTTACGTGACGCGGCAGGGAGGGGGTAACTGTTTCCTCTGATCTGGAGACTTTTGCTGAATACCTGTTTTTTTGTTTAAGGGCGGTGGGGGAATCCTTTATGGACACCCTCCCCTACAGTGACGATTGAAATTGGGGGGATTATCATTGGCAGGCCCAGTCTACCGCCATACCGACTAAACCCCCACCGCCCAGGGTCTGTTGAGGGACCTTCTCCTCAGTCTAGCAACATGCTACCCCCACCACCGGACCGCTCTTCGCATTGCTTGGTGGTGGGGGTTTTACACGTACTTGGCCACACATGTTCTTGGCTTTTAGACTCTGCTGAAGACCTGCACGACTGTACCGTATTAATTAGATTTGGTGATTAGGTTGCACAGCGACTGGACATTCAACAGGGCTGGAAGGCCTGCATGAACGTCCCCTTCTTCCACGCGTTCGGCATGACGACAACCTTCGCGACGTTTCATGTTGGGACGGCGAGCGTGCTCGAGTCACCCTCGTTCAACCCGGTCAAGTCGATCGAGACGATGGTGAAGGAGAAATGCGAGATCGCTTATGGGACACCGACGATGTGGGTAAGAAAAGCAACGGCTTCGCGTCGCCTTTACGAGCCGGCAATAAAATTCTCGTTGGCCCTGTTCAAATAAGACGCGCAAACCGTTTGCGTTAGATCAATCTTCTCGCCGCCCATCAACGGCTTCAGCCTCCGCCAATAAGGCTGCGCAGCGGGATCACCGGAGGCTCCCCTGCCTCTCCAGAGCTGTTCAAGAGGATACGAGAGTGTTTTCTCTTCGACAAGATTAAGGTGAGCGACCGGGTTACAAGAATCATCCCGAGAAAACCCTCCGCGACATTTACTTTCCGGCGAATAGGCCATTTAATGTTCTCCCACCGCCTTTCGTCCCGCACACTGTCAATTGATAGCGAACTACCGTGGAAGTGGAGCACGATAGGCAGACCGTCGCTATCTTGTCCTTTGGTGTTAGATACCCGCAGCTTATCGGCTGCAAATAACCTCAGGATTTTCTAGGGCAATTCCTTTTCCTTATAGTTGTCCCACTTCCATTATTTACCGGCGATTATTTCGTGACTATTGACGTCCCCCTAGCTCAGGGTCTTTTAATGGATCTTTCAGCAGTCGAATCGTTTGGAATACCATTGCTGAGAAGTGCTTATTGTGTGGTCGACTCTAGCGTCAATTTTAGTCTACGCAGTGTTCGATTTCAAATGATGTCATTCTCTGAGAGATCTTTAGAAAACTATGAAAAAATAACCGGACAGAAAAAGGTATTCTTCGATGTCCTATGGTATTCCTTTTTCTTGTGTAATCAATTATAATTATCCAGTGTTTGTAGCGAACATGCAGGAAATAAGATTGATACCCTTAAGTATCTATAATTATTAAGATACCCTTGAACAAGGGTGCAACTTGAAGATTGCAGTCCCAGTTTACCAAAAAATGTTTAAAAAAAGCTCTGTAGGTCTTGTTAGACCCTGTTCTTTCTTTGTGCAGCCTGGACGATCGATTCCCGAAGTTTTAAAAGTCCGTTCGAGCAGCCTAAACTCACGTAAAAACAGGGGTGAGTCGGGCTACCGGAAACTTCTCGGGCAGAGTCAATATACGATCTCCGTTATCACGCTACCGTTCGTCGAACCTGAGAAAGTTGATTCCGTTTCTGGAGAACCACTAATAATAGTGTGTGTGGGCCACCATTCATAATTGTCGAAATATCTTCGGCTGGTAGACGATGGGGCGGCGGGTATCGTCTAAGGGTCGTCGACACGAGGCGGGTCGCGGGTTCCGATTCGGGCCTGTATAACGCGTCGCGTACGGCCGTTATCTATGCACATATCTCCAGCGCCGAGCAACTCCTCGGTTCGTTCGTATGCATAAATACGATTCCGCGAGGAGAAATATCGTTCCTCGCGTCCCGCGATCAATAACGTTCCCTTTCGCGAAATCGGCTCCCGAGGTTGTTCCCGGCGTTTATTACGTTCCATCGGTCTGCCCTCTTCCTCCCTCACGGTTCGTATGCAGCCCCTTATGGCCTCTTCCCATCCTGAAAACTCCTCGAGGAAACCTCCAACTTCGCGAGCCTCCGATCTTCCCTGCGAAAATAAAAAGATCCCTTCCAATGAATTTATTCAGCGACCCGTATGTTAATTCCACTTTATTATTTAAGTGCACGTCCTCGCGTCACGATTTACGAACTAATAAAACAGATGTCATTAGGGTTCGCTATCCCGCGGGATACATGTGGGATTTATTTGCGAAACAGGTTTCGCATCACCTGTTTAAGAAATGCTGGACTAAAAAAGCGACGATGTCAAAGAACGATTTAATGTCACTAATCATTTTTCATCAAATTTATCATAATCTAATATAAATTTGTAACATCACGTTTTCATTTGGCAGACGATCTACGGTCAAACGGAGGCAACAGCGGTGGTCTGCCAGTCGCTGCCAGGCGAATTACCAGAATTGACAGAGACAACGGTTGGTCACGTGTCCTGTCACATGGAAGTCAAGGTAAGAAGCTAGGTAAGACATCCGGACGCCCGAGTTACATAAAAATCGTCTAATTGTAAGATACAAAATGTAGACATTCTGATTATAGTACATCTAGAAGCTAGCTGCTTCTTCTAATCTTCCTCTTTCCCAAGGTTACCGATCCTAAGGGTGAAACGGTTCCTTTTGGTACCGTAGGCGAGCTGATGGTCCGCGGCTACAGTCTGATGATGAAGTATTGGGCCGACGAGGAGAACACGAAGAAGACCTTCACGGAGGACGGTTGGCTGAAGACAGGCGACCAATTCATCCTACGTGCGGACGGCTACGGCCACATAATCGGCCGGTTGAAGGACATGGTGATTCGGGGCGGCGAGAACATTTTCCCGAAGGTAAGGGCACACGGTACCGTGACTCGGCACAGTATTCGATCTCGCTTATCCCGGTGAATCGCGTTTCCAGGAGGTCGAGGACTTCTTGATGACGCATCCGGAGGTGGTCGAGGCGCAAGTCTTCGGCGTCCACGACGACGTCTACGGCGAGGAGATGTGCGCGTGCGTGCGTGTTCGGGAAGGTACGACGATCACCAGGGAACAGCTCAGGGAATTCGGCAAGGGCAAGATCGCGCACTTCAAGATTCCTCGGTACGTCGAGCTGGTCAAAGAGTTCCCGAAGACTACCAGCGGCAAGGTGCAAAAGTTTAAGTTGAAGGAAGAAATGGAGAGGAAAGGTGTCGTACCACTTACTCCAGCTACTGTTAGGCAGGCTGCCTCTAGTTAACCCTTAAAGGTTTCACTAGGTTCAGCACAATTTGCGAAACTGATCAATTTTTAGCAGCATTTTCTCACGATTGGATCAGAGATCGATTCTCTGGTACCGAACAAAGCTTGACACCCAACTGTGGAAGTCGACATTTAGTTTATAATTGTCTAGTTTTACATATTATCCTTATCAGAAGCTAATTGGCATGATCAATGACTGCATCGTGTCAAACTGGGACTTGAACATCTCATTTTAAAATTAATCTTGAAAGACAGGAGAAAATTATGTGAAACATTCTCTGAAATGAGCTGTTTGTGAGCATGATAGGATTGAAGCACTGTATGCATGATTATCAATACCTAAACTATGTGATAGATTTTATATATTTATAACAACTAGGAGTATGTGGAATACGAAATAGGAAGACTCGATTTAATAAGTATGAATACACCGTTCTCTGTTAAAATTGCTAAAGGAGGATTGCAGTTTCTATTCGGTACGAGTCCTCGAGATGTTAAGGAGAGTATTCTTGTAACGCGCAGACATCGATTTTAAACGCAAAGGGTTAATCGCGAATTGCCACCCCCTCGCTTCTCAACCCCGAGAAAACGAACCCCACTGAAAGTACAAATGCTTTTCGAGGAAAGAACTTTAGGTGGATTTATGTTATCCAGTTTCTCTTGACTGTTTAGATAGGGGATAGTCCAGAGATAACGGGATCGTAATTTCTCTTTATCGAAAGTGTTATCGCTGGAAAGGTCAGGGTGACCATGGGCTTCTCGGAGGCACGTGCTTCGCGGCAGATCGCGCCACGTGTCTGTGCATCGGTGCACGCGGCGACATAGAGAACTGCTTTACCACAGACGGTACTACAATCCCTCATCAACAATATCTTTACAATCACAAATCACTAATTTGTTCGTAGACGATATTCTGCGGATTTTTATGCATTTCTGAAGAAATTACCTGAAGGAAATATATGCAGTAAAGGATTAGAAAAATCCAGGAACATCATTTCTGCCCACAATGGATGCAGAACATTTTTATTTAATTCTAGCTTTGTGTAAAATTACAAATTGGAAATTTCCAGTTCCTCGCCAGGAGGAGAACGTGAAGTTTCAAAAGTGTAGAAGGAAACCCGAGGGATCTTTTGTTTCCTGAGCAGCGCGCGGCGATGCTGAACATTGCCGAAGCCTTGCCAGGTAAACGAGCAAAGCGTCGATCGTTGGTCGATGACACACGACCAGGAAGCAAAGGATAATGAAGCGTGGAAAGGAAGGAAGCCGTGAGCACGGAGGAAGCTGCAGCAAAAAAAAGTCGAAGGATGAAGAACAGAAGAAAGAAGCCATCGAAATCCGCGGATTCGAGGCGGGCACGTGTTTCAGGTGGCGTCTAATTGAGGATGGACAGCCTCGGGCAGCGAGTCTCGCTTCTCCGAAGACTGGAGGACTTGGAAGAGGCGTGCATTACCGCGGCAGATGGTGGTCGTGATTGCAGCTGCTCTTCGCGGCGCACACCTGCCGTTTTCTCCGTCTATCGAGATGGACGAAATCACTGTCCAGCCTCCTGCTGGCCGTCCCCACCTTGTCAGCCCCATCTTTCTTCAGGTTTTTCGATGCGAGAGCGCGGCTGCTCTATCTGAAAATAAATACACGCGGATGGATGGTAGCTATCGATTGCCCGTATCTCTTTAGCCCTTAGACAGTGGTCACACAAAAGATAACGCAACGGACGTATTTTTGATACACGGTAACAGGCCTAAAGACATCGTTAAACAATTTCTTTCGTATATTTTATTTATTTAGTTTTGTATATGTTACAGGAAATGTGTCCAATGTGGGCATTCTATAGAATATTCAATTTTTTTTTTTGGTAATTGAGTAATGAGCAGGTGTTTCACGAGTCTGAACATTTTATATAATGTCTACGGTTCGTTGAGAAGTGTGTCGAATTCGTGTTTGACAATTACCTTTTATCGTTTGTACTCTGTCTATAGCTGTCTGATATCTAGTCTCTCAGTCGTGATTTATTTCACTTCGAATAGGGGTGAACTTGTCGATTAAAGTCCTCCTCTCAGATTTAAACAGGACTTTTTTAAATCACTTCGTTTTAACCTATAGGAAAAGCCAAAAAACTGTCAATAAGTATACAACATATCTTGTGGTTCTTAGCAAAAAGTTTTGCTGTACATTTCCTTAAGAATTCTTCTAAAATATATTGATTTTCAAGGATTGGGAGACACTTGAAGTTCCGGTCGCAATTTCCCAACTTTGCCGACGTTGTACGCGCGTTAACTTTGACGCTCGTCGCTCGCGTGATCGACCCTGTGTAAAAGAATGTTACGGCACACGTTGGAACCTCCGTCGTATCTCGTGTGACCCCAGCGATACTCGAGCGCGACACTTTCTTCGGCGAATAGGTAGGAAGGAAGGAAAGACCCGGGGAAAGTGATGTTTACCGAGGCGAGTATTGTCGGGAATCTTTTTAAATATCCCCGGCGGGACCACAAAAACCGCGTCGAGATGGCTTGTAGTCGGGCTGTCTCAGGAGCGAAATTAATTCTGGCGCGTCGCCAGAATCTACGAGAGAGCGCGGGACACGAAACATGGGGGGCAGTGGAGAGGGAGTTTAGGGGATGGTGTTTTGGAAGGGGATGATACCGGAGTAAATTCGGCCCGGACAGATTCGCGCGGAAAATTATCCCGCGAAAATTGGTGGCGGACGCTCGACACCAGGAATAGACGACTGTGACCACGTTTCTCTTACGCTCCGCGGAAACGAGCTAACGAGCTGTCGAATCGGGACCATGACGACACACAGGTGGACGTCGATGCAGCGTCTTCTGTGATCGGGCTTGTCTTTCTCGATCGGATCTATGAAAATCTGTAAAAATGTTACCGCAAAATTGTCCGACTCTAATAAAGAAACAATTTCACCTTGTGATTGAAGGTCGAGGACAGCTTTGCGCCAACCTATATTCACAGATCGCCATCGAAAAATCATCGAGGGGTGGGTGGGTGTTGCGGAGGTTCATCGATCTCGATTTCTGGCAGCAGGATGTCCGACTCTAATAAAGAAAGAATTTTACCTTGTGGTTCAAGGTCGAGGACAATTTTGCGCCAATCTATATTCACAGATCTCCTTCGAAAAATCATCGAAGGGTGGGTCGTTGTTGCGGAGGTTCATCGGTCTCGATTTCCGGCAGCAGGATGACGGCGAACAATGAGACCGGGCGCGATGGGACGCGAGGAACGATGAAAAATGGAAGGCGAAGGGCGAAGGACGACACCGACGCGGCGTAGCCCCGCGATCGGAGGAACGAGAAAGAATGGGAAGAAATTCCAGAGCGGTAGGGCGGAGAATGGCGGTAAATTAATAATGGCAACGGCCCCGGCCTTCGAGGGGCGTGGAGCGGCGGAGGCGAGTTCGTTTAATCGCTTAATCGAGACTCCAGAATGCCTGGCGAACCGAAGGCTCCGCGCGCTTTCCTTTCCTCCACCGATGAAAGCTCTCGAAAGGGTCGGCAATTACTTAAAAACGAAGTTGCGCGCCATCATCGCCGCCCGACGCGTTTTCCATTCCCCCCATACCATCGCGGCCGGGTCCCGCGCCGGCTCGCCTCTTTCCGGTTTCTTTCAGCTCGGTCCTCCGCTGCTGCATCCCTTTTCCTGGCCCCTCTGCCCTGCGAACATCTACGAGAAATCCTGTACAGGTAGCGCCAGTGACCGCCAAATAACTGCCTCTTAGGCACGTCCCGCACTGCGTCGCCTGTCAGGAAATTGTCGAGCTGTTTCATCAGAAGATCTTAAATCTTAATTAAAACCAGTTTGATACAAGTTAGATGCTATGATGTCCGCGAAAGGGCAGCTGTTTTATAAGAATTCGTCAAAAAGCTATCCCTTAGACACGCCCCTCGAGCCTCCACTCTCCAATCAAAATCTATTCTACGTTTTATCAGAATATCTGAAACTCTGTTATTAAAATTACGTACGAAAAACAGGCGGCTATATATACAGTGGTTCTGTAAGTGCCCGTCAGATAACTAGCCTTTAGACACGCCCCTAGAGCCTCCACTTTTGCAATGGCAATCGATCCGCGTCCTGTAGAAATATCTTCATCTTTTTTTAATATGTAATTCTGCAGTAACACGACGGTGAAGACGGAATTGGAAAAAATTGGGAACAGCGTTACAGAATCTTGAACTTCTCGACATGAATAAATTGGGATATTCGAGTTCGTTTAAGTTCAATTACGAACAATTAATTTAGGAAACTTTTATTTTGCATGACGCCCCGTGGAATGAACATCTCAGATCTCAAAACTATCTCTGCCACTCTACTGTGGTTGTGTATCTTCGCAGCTTGGCTCTAAAGATATCTCAATATTCAATTACGAATTATTGAGTTTAAAACTCGTTGCGTGAATATTTCATAGCAGTCGTGCAGATATATCTCGTGAAACCTCTAAAGATCTTTCACTTATGAACAAATTCGAACTAATCTATATATAACCGTCCCAATAGTGCGTCAAGTATCTTTAGGGTCTTCGCGGATTTAATAACAGCACAGCTGCACTATCGACGATGAACACTATCAAAAGGGGAACAAGAGTTCTGCGATATTGTTAACACTTTAGCTACCTAAAGCCTATTATAAAGGTCCTTAGTATCTCTGAAAGAAGTTTCTCGTTTAAATGAAAATTATTGAACTTCTGTTAAGATTGCCACTTACCTGGAGATTAATCTCTCAAGAGAAGTTACTAAATTATCTCAAGACAAAAGATTGATTTACGAATGGGATAGCTGCCGTTTTATCCTCTGAAAGATTTTAAGAGACTATTCGAAATAGCAAACCGATGGATAGGATAAAGTCGACGCCTTTCATTAAAATAAATGTCCCGATTGCGTCAATTCCGATATTATTACTTTACTATTAATGAGAGAGATGAGGCGCTAAAATCTGACGATCACGGAGAGTTGGGGAGAGGGCTCGCGCGATTGGCTGTTCGATAACTGTCCGTTGGCCGGCCGCAGGCTCTAGGACGCATGGTTATCGAGCGAGTACCGCGCCTACTCTCTCTCCAGGGTAACGACAGCAATATCCAAATAGTAAAACGGATGGCAGCCGACTCGAGGGCACGGTAAACACTCGAATAGTGGGTTGGATCGATGAAAGGCACGCGAAATCGCGGCGCGACCACTGTAATAAAAGAGTCGGACCGCGTAAACGTAATCCAAGCAGCCTTCTCTCTCTCTCTCTTGGCTCGAAAACCGGCTTGTTCCCCGGTGCATCCGAAAGCTGCCCATTCGAAATCCGAAACTCGTCGGCGCGGTTGCCTCGAGAATGCATCGTTGCGCGCACGGACGCTGCAGCGCTCTGCACGCGTGGATTGCTCGCGTGACACATTCGATCGACATCCTTGTCTCGCGAGACGACGAACGCGTCCTCCGGGAACAGGAAGCCGAAGAATGGATGCTCGATGATCCGAAGCAGCGCGGATCGCAGTCACTTGACTCGTCCTTTTGTTCCCCGGACTTCAAACGCGCCGGAAAAGAGGCCTCTCACTCGATGAAACGCGCACTGCATACTCTGGATCCTCCCGACCTAAAGTGCCTGTTTATCTTATTTATTATATTCCACAACTTTCACAGGACTATCTGTAATTCACATTTACGGAATAGTTACGATAGAATTTTTTTCATTCTAATAAGACGACGGTGCAGAGATATTAAAAATCGCTTAACTTTTTTAAAATTGCTCCAAAGTTGAACCTTTTTAATTACCAGTTTCAAGAAATTTCTTTATCCCAGCACATACTATGATAAAATTTCTACACAATCCAAGTGAATACAGTTTCGTCGTTTTCGTAAGATAAAACATTTTGTTAATTATAAAGGAAAGGTCTGCGTACTCCGATGTGGATGAAATTTTAATAATGTTATAGATTTCGACATTTTTAACAACTTTTTCCTTTTCCAATACCGGGAGGTCGCTTTTAGTTTTCGAGATATTGGCAAAAGACTATCGCTAAGAATCGTGCAGGAATACGAAACATTCAATACAAATCAATGGCTAACCGCCACCAAGTTCAACGGCGCAGATTTGTTTGGTCATTAATGGTCCAAAGATTCGACCGAACCGTTAACGATCCCAACCTGGTCCTTAGACATCTGCCAGTAAACCAACTGATCTCGGATTATTTATTTTATAATTAATTATCCGTTATCAAAATTATTTATGGCGAATGCGAATAGCTAGAACACGAAATAACAATATCAAAAGATGTTAAGAAAATTTTGGATAATTATAGAACAGGTCTGCGTACGCCGATTTTGATGAAATTTTAATATGTTATAGATTTCAACATTTTGAACAACTTTTTCCTTTTCCAATACCGGGAGGTCGCTTTTAGTTTTCGAGATATTTGCAAAAGACTATCGCTAAGAATCGTGCAGGAATACGAAACATTCAATACAGTATTCGCAATAGTTTTTTGCAAATATCTCAAAAACTAAAAGCGACCCCCCTATATTGAAAAAGGAAAAAGTTGTTCAGAATGTGTTGCTGCATAACATATTAAAGTTTCATCAAAATCGGAGTACGCAGACCTTTTCTATATAATTACCAGATATCTCTGCATGAGTAGAAGTTTCCTCAATTCTTTAGAACCGCATTGGAAGAGTGGGGACACAAGTCGTAAGCTAACGATACCTGAACAGCATTCGTGGCATCGATATATTTGTTACTAAACATTTATATTAACAGGATGATTGAATAAGGCTGATAGTTGCGTTAATACTCTTCGCAGACTTCGATCCGACATTATCCTAAAGGAACGTGAGTGACGTGCACGCCGCAAAATCAACAGTCTATTGCTAATAAGATTATTCCCGCGTTGCATCGGGAGTCGGGACTTTATTGTGCAAGAAGTCCCAGCAAACTAGGTCTTTGCTCAATAATATCTGCACCTGGATTGAATTAGCAAGCTCCGGCTCGTTTATATTCGTCGGATATCGCCTCTCGATCGCCTCATGGCGAAAGAATGACGCCGTCGATCATCGCGGATATTCCGAGGAATTCTAAGGACAGTGCGCGAGCGGAAATAGATAATAAATAACCGGGAGATTATGACTGGAAGCGGCGCAAGAAGCACACGTTCGAAAGTACACATCGCCCGCGGCGTTAGTCCAGAAGTGGAGTAGAGAGGTCTAGAATCTAGGCTTTAGATAGCCTATAGCGTCGTAGTTGTTCCGCGTAATTGATCAGGAACGCAGTGGCACGAGTGCTAGGTGTGCAAATAAAATTACTATAACTATCTACGTATTTATATGCGTTCGATTTGGAACAGCAACGAAAATAACTTTCATGGGACTCCGGCGAGTTCTATGTTTATAAGTCCCGTCGCTAATAACCATTATATTAAGTCTCTCAGCAGGTGGAAATTTCAAGAATCGGCTAAAAATCGAACTGGTTCGCAATAAACGCTGTAAAACTGAAGTGAAAATCCTGGGAATAAGCGGGAAAAAATGTGCTCGCCGTGGGGTAGATGGCTGATGTGCGGAACGTTGATCCGCGGCGGGCCCGGGGTTCTTTCAGCTCTGGATAATTTAAATAAACCGCCAAATACAGGCGAGGTAGCTGGTCCGTCGAAATTGCGCTGGCAATTTTATAGCGCGAGGGTGAACACCCGCGTGTAGCTTTGGGGGCGGGGGACGGGGCTCGAATTGTATTAGGCTCGCGCTGGCGCGATACTAAACAATGTATCGGGCATTAAATAGACTTAAATCGTGGTACGCGGGGACTCTCCCCATCTTCGTGACGATCGATACAGGAGAGAGAATTCTCTGGCGGCCTTCCGCCTCTCTCTCTGGCAGGGTGGATGGCACCGAGGCTGAGGGTGAGGTGCAGCCACGAGAGAAAACGCAGCGACAAAGGGAAATGGAGATGGAAAGAGTGGCAGTAGGGTGAGCTTGGGATCGAGGAAGGGGGACACGGTCCCTCGGTCCAAACCGAGCGGCACGCTTCCACCTCCTGCCTCGACGACGACGTTTGCCTGTGGCAGAGAGAAGGATAACGAGTCCGATGGTACCGGGGGCGGGACAGAGAAGAAGCGTGAAACGAAACGTCGGGGACGAATGACTCCTCGTAAATCGATTACGTGGATAGAAAACGCCATGGTTTTCGGTCTCGAGACCGTCACCGGCCAGCCCCCGCCTCCCTGTCACCGACGTTCCCTTTAACGTTATCGTTATAGCCGAAGAAAGACCCACACGCCCGTGTGAAATTTTACGAAAACAGAGAACAAGGTTATTTTCGAAAGCGTCTCGCGATATGCCTGAGCGGGCCACGAGCATATTCCAGGAAAGGAGCGAGTCCTGCGTTGGCGAGGAACCGGAAACGGAGGATTCGTCATCGCCGGGTCGTCTCCGGACGAATTTCTCTCTCTCGAGTGAACCTCCACGGCCTTGTTCCCCGGTTTCCCTCCTTACCTCGAGTCACGGCGGCTTTCCTTTTGTCTAGGTTTCCGGCGCGTTTCACCGGGGGCCGAGTTCACGTTCGTTTTATGGGAACGCGATAATCTTGGACCCCCAACGGGATTTCCGAGCAGCCTGCTACGATTCGAGAGGCGAGAAAAACTCGCGAGAGGCTGCTCTCTCTTTCTCTCTCTCTCTCTTTCTCTAGTCCTTCCTGGATCGTTCCGAAGCTCCGGAGGACGCTCCATTAAGCTTCTTCCAGGCGTTTTTGCAGCGCGTCAGAGAGACGCGGAACCGAGATTCGTAGCTCCTCGATTCCATCTGGCTACCGGCGTCGGCCCTTGGTAAAAACACGAAGTCTCTCGTACTCTGTCTCTCTCTCTCTCTCTTTGTCTCTATCTCGTTGACGACGATCCTGTTACCCATTTTCCGCGCGTAATACGCCGCATCGCGATCGAATCGCTAGAATCTCTGACCACCTGCGAGGTTCTCGGAGAAAGTTACGCGGCTCCTCGTAGGGCTTCCGCTATGGCCAATTCAGTGGAAAAATTGTTTTTCGCAGTTAGCCTCCCGTGACACAGTTCCCGCAATCGCGCCGGATTTTCCGCCTCGGCTGGCCAATTAAATGCGACGGCTCCTCGCGATGGAATTTACGGTGGCTACGTCGCTGAGTAGTATCTGCAATTAATATCATTTTTGAGGCAATTGATTCTGAGTCTCTCGTGTTCTTCAGACTTCGACAGAGTGGGGATGCAACGTGTGTAGAAATTGTTGTTGTCGGTCTGTCTTTTTTTGGTAAAGACACGGGCGGGTTAATCAGGGGTACGTTTATCATTTTTAAAAGGGTCCTGCACCGCAGAAGTTGCAGTTCTTTGTCTTCCTTTCTTCGACCCTCTGTTCTGTTCGAGCGAGTACGACCCAAAAGCAGACCGTTGTTGCAATTCTTCTCGCTGAAATATTGGGTCAACCCATAAATCCCGTCGTTCTTGTGGGCCACCTGGAGTGTATCATTAATGTGTTCAACATTATTTCCAACGACGTTCCACCGCTTTCACAAATTTTCGAAAACCTGAAATAAAACACACGTTTTAGTGATTGAAAGTTCGAAACTACGCTAAATATTGATCACTAGAAAAACGTCCTTAAACAGGGTGATTCCGGGGCTGATTTAAAGCAACTTTTTCCTTTGCGAAAATCTTCTCCGCGGCTCTGTTGCGGAGTTATTGAAGAAGAAACGCGGGCCAATTATATCGCGGCTACTACGGCCACGCTGGCGTTCGCATTGGCGGAGCCGAACTCCGTCCGCCATAGCCACCTTCCGATTGGCCCGCGTTTTTCTTCGATAACTCGTGAACAAAGCTGCGGAGAAGATTTCCGCAAAAGGAAAAGTTGCTTGAAATCACTTGAAGAATTAGCTTCGAGTGGTAGAACTTCGACACCCTGTAGATTGAACCAGTAGCGGTTGCAGGTCGATTATAAACATCGAGGAGGTCAACCGCGATGCACGGGACGGATTATACTCGCAGTTAGGTGTGTTTGTCCAGCGAGATCGTCGATTTCAACCGCGTTTTCCGCGAGGCTATCGATCTCCTGGGGACTGGCATCGAACCGTGGACAGAGTCTCGAGTGGCGTTGGTTCTTTGCATCGTGATCGTAGAAATAAGAATATCGATCGGGCACGGTCGAGGAGCGTAACCTCGATTCCTCGAACGTTGTACGTGTCGGTCGGTCTTGGACGTCGTCTACGCGTGTCTACGTGGGTCGTCTACTTGTCGCAAACCCCCGTACGAAATATTCTTCCGTGCCGCCTCCGGGGAACTCCTTATTACTCATCGCTTTCTCCGTTCCCTCTGACACTACGGTCCATTCTCTTGTTCCGGATGCTGCGACGTCCTCGGAAGGATGAACAACGACGAACGGTCCCGCGGCAGCTGATTCTCTCTCCCCACGACGAGAATTTCGCTGTCCTCCCCGTCTTATTAGATTGTAAACCGAGTCTACTCTTTCTTGTTACTCCTGCAGCCCTGCCTCCGCGGAGGTAGCGGAACTGCTTCATCGCTCGCTCGATGATCAATGGACGCGGCTTCGTCCGGAAAATGGGATTCGCCGACGGCACCTCCAGATTTCGTATTTGTCTCCTTCCGGAATAAAAATGGTAACGAAGCCGAACACGCTTCGCAACGCGGCGTTAGCTGTGCAAATAAGTCCGGTGAATTTTTATTCAATCGGTCGTAACCATCGCTCTTCCTGGCGTCTCCAAGTGCCGGTCTTCAGCTACGAAAATACCCTCTTACGTGCAATCGATATCGCCTTGAGAAGTTCGACCAATTCAAAACCGCGGTCCTTCGGACCTCCATGATTTCAGTGGAGAGGTCGCAGAACTTTCAGCACATTTATAATTGACACGGATCGACACATTGTATTTTGTAAACAGTTTTTTTTTCAGTTTTCTTACCTATTATGTGGTAAACTGATTCTTCTCTTAACCCTTTCGTCACCCCGGTCGAAATATCACGCGCCCCGATACTTCCGATAAACGTCTTTTGCGAGATATCTCGCGCCCCGATACTTCCCCATAACCGCTTTCGACGAGATATCTCGCGCACCGATACTTCTCGATAAACGCTCTTGACGAGATATCTCGCCACCTAGCACCAGATGTTTGACATTGTAGACGAAATGGTGCTAGGTGGCGAGATATCTCGTCAAGAGCGTTTATCGAGAAGTATCGGTGTGCGAGATATCTCGTCGAAAGCGTTTATCGGGAAGTATCGGGGTGCGAGATATCTCGGCCGAGGTAACGAAAGGGTTAAATGTGATCGCATACTATTTTCCAGGGGCTGTAGAAGTGGTTGAGCATTACTGCGAATTACCGTGCTAATTCTTTTAATATGCATATAAAGCAAAAACTTAATTAATTGTTTCAATTTTGAGAAAGTTAATTTTAAATATGATTATATAGTTACTTATATACTTACTATCTAGTGACTTCTATAATAGCAGCATATTATCCACACTCTAGCAAGTTCAATATCACTAGAGAACGCACCGAATTTATTTGCAACCCCAACGCGAGTTTTACAGTATCGTATCGCCGTCGAAAGCGCACCCCTTTGGTCGTTTTATTGCTCGAGCGAGTGTTTATCTACGAATAGCATTAGTTTCGTGTATTCTAATGGGAACACGGGGGTTGGATCATCCCCCATTGACATACTCCCCCTAAGACTGCACAAAGGGTGACGATTCCTCTCGGCGTCACGGTGCATTTATTCACAGACTGCCGAGTCGATATCCCCCGTAAAATTCCATTCAAACGCCTTCTCGAATGTAATTATACGGTGAAAGACCGCCTAGCGAAGTAAATGCTCCGCGAAGTTAAATGAAGACGCTCCGAGAAAGAAGTTTAACTCGCTCCGAGAAGCTTATCCGGTGATTTTCGCATGCGAAATGAAAATGCGGGGGGGGGGGGGGATTGGGTGCGAGAGTCTTTCTTTCCGTGTGAGAAGAGGGGTGTGTCCCGAACGAGTTTCCCCGATTGTATGTATCTGGTGAATCTTTAATTTCATTCTGGACATTACGCAAGGTGTCCGAAAAATTACTTCTACGAAGGAGGCAACTCCTGGGGCGATTCGAAGTCACTTTTTCCTTTGCAAAAGTATTCTCCGTGGCTTCGTTCAATAGATATTAACGAAAAACACACCGAGTCTGCTCGGGGCGTGGCGCTGAGGCGGAACCCGCCCACCGTAGCCGCGCTGATTGGTCCTTGTTTTTCGTTACTAGCTTCTTGACGAAGCCACGTAGAAGATTTTCGCAAAGGAAAAATTTGTCCGAAATGATCCCAGGAATCGAATGACCCTTATCAAGGAAGTACAACATTTTTGAGACAACCTGTATGGATAAAATTGGACGAATGCGAACTCGAAAGATCAACAGTTCTAAGGGCGTGGAAGTTGAAAAGTGTCTAGAAACTTCTAGGAGGTGTGGAGGTGTTGGATGGCATCGTTCCAAGGAAGTTCGCCGTCAAGGACTATTCGCGGATGATCTAGCGATACCTGAGACGCGACCGATATTTGACAGGTGACGGATCGATTCGTATTCCAGATAGCTTTCATTTGCTTCGATTTGCCCTCTCGCAGTTATTACAGGCGGCATCCGGTTGCGGTGAAAACGCGTGCATACACATACGCGAGAGAGACAGAGAGAGAGGGCTTCGGGTTTCGAGTTCTCGGCGGGCTTGTATTCGCAGAGACGCCAGGCCGGAATTAATAAAGCCTTCCGCGTAGACCTGGCCGGATTTTTTCTATCAATTTCTCGGCTACGTTCCATATTTGAGCGTATTGTGCTCCGCGAACAATAACTCATCTCGATATTGCTGGCCTGGCTCTCGCATCCGGAGAGAGCGCGCGCGCCACCTGTCTCTCTCTCTCTCTCTCTGTTCAATCTCTTCGCCGCCGTCTCCCTCGTACCGCTATCTTTCGTTGGCTTTTTCGTCCCCCTCTCGTCCCCTCGTTCACCCCCTCGCATCGATAAAGTCACCGGCAGTCGCGATTTTACGACTCGAAACGGAACTTTGCCTATTAAAGCGTGGCTCGTTAGCCTTGCATCGCACGGCGAGGCGCGGAGCGCGGCGGGACGCTCGCCACATCGCGCCGACCAGACGGAACGCGTTCGATTCTTTTCGCCCCCGATCCGGCGGACATTGACCGTCGCGAAACAATGGTTCCACTGTTTCCGTCACTATTTTTTCGAAGACGAGCGGTCCGTAGATCGATGTCTGTTCGGTCCTGCCCTGGGAGCACTTTGCTGTGGCTCCGGGGGCCATTCAACTCATAGTCATTTATTCGCGCTGCGTTTCTTCGAAATCTGGACCTAACACCCTTAAAAAATCAAGCTTGTTCAAAAATCTTCCTTTCCCAGTGGGAGGAGACTATATACCTTTTTCCGTGAGTAGGCGTGGCTTCATTCATCTCGATATACTATACTCTGTATAGAATAGGCGTGGTCTTCTCCGGGGAGGCGTGGCTTGGTTGCCCTTGACGTGACCAGATCAGTACTTTAGCTATTCCTTAATAATCTGCTTCGAAAAAATCTAGTCTCCTTTTTATGCAGACTAGGCGTGGTCTACCTCGAGTAGGCGTGGCTTGCAGGCCCTGAATGGTAGTACAGGAACACCGCACGGGGCAATCGCTTCTCGTAAAGCTAGAATGCACAAACGAGTAATCGAAAGAGATTAGCAACCACACACGCTCACTCTTCCGGGCACTTTCGCTCGGAGCCGGAGAGCGGTATTCGGTAGCGAAATGGAATTCCGTGGATCCTCTGTGGAGGCTCACGAGCAATAAGTCGCGACGACGGGCTCGGTATCCCGAATCGCCGCTACAATTAACAGCCCCGGCGGCGCGGCGCAGTGGGTCGGTAGCTCTCGGGGTAAAGCCACGAAAGCCATTCGCGTTTGGTTGGCCGCGGCGGGCAATAGAGTGGCCGGCTCCGGTGGGGGATGCACGTACGCAGCGACAGGTCGGCTTTAAAGGAGCCACACGGATCCGTTGCGTTTACGTTTGCGTGGCACGTGGGCATACTCGAGGAAAACTCTCGGCGGAACGGTAAGCTGGAACGAGAAGCCGGTTAATGAAGGATGGAAGGGCCGGCTGGCCTGTGTTTGAGAAGCACTAGTCCGGTCTCCCGAGAGTGGTCGGTCTTCTCCTGGATATCTGCCGGGGCACGGGATGAACGGTTGGAGCCGGTGGGGTACGGGCTCTGGCCACTTCCCAAGGGAACTCGTTTCAGCTCCGTCCCTCCCGCGCGACCGGGGCAAGCATGGCCGACTGCTCGCGTAAAAGCGCGTCCGCGAGAGTGAGAAACCAGGTTATATGCAGATACATGCTCGTTCTTCCCGGCCTTTCTTCGACGATTCCCCATTCTCTCTCTCTCTCTCTCTCTCTCTCTCTCTCTCTCTCCGCGTCCCCACTTACCCAGCCTCTACCGTGGCCCTCTCCTCTCGCGTCTCGACGTCGCAACGGCCCCTCGTTTCTTTCCTCGCCTCTAAAACGCTCCACGATACCCTCAGGTACGAAATGGCAATCGCTCTAGGCTCTCCGTCTTTGTCTCTCCCGCACCAGTCCCTCTCGGTCTACTCTCTCCGAGCCGCGCCGCCGTCGTTCCCTTTGTTCCACCGAGTCCTCCGCGTATCGCAAATCAACGCAGCTTCTTACTTTCCGCGCGCAGCTTCGTATTTATTCCCGCATCACCCACCGCCGACGACGTCTCCCGCTCCCGCCCCCGGAAACCAGGCAGCCCCGAAATCCGAGGCGGCTGCTACCTCTTGAATTAAGTATTTTGTTACTTGACACTAGAACGTGCACGGTGTTCGGAAAGTTTCCTTTTCTAGGACGATTAGTTGAGTGCTGCGGAACGATAAACTTCGATAGAGCAATTATTCAAAATAGTGTTTGTATTGTTGAAAATGCTGGTGTCTAAACATTTGACTATTGTTTGAGATATTATATTTGTAAACTGAATACCATCATATAGGATGAAATTATTATTTATTAATTAATATAATTTCCGGGTTAAGAAAATGGTTTACAGTTTGTTGCAATACAGGTAGACGATGTTCGATTTTGCATTCGTTATGGGTCTTTAAAAGAACGTGCAACCAAAATTTGGTAGATTTTGAAGGAGCTCGAAAATTTGAGTTTGGTCCGGGTTTTTACGACTGTGGCGAACAGTGGGACGGTTCTTCCACCGATTCGGGCGGCGATCGACCGAGAGAATCCTCGGATCGGCGCCGAATTACGGCTCGGTCGGCCGTTAAGGGAAGATCGGAGCCTCGTATTTTCCCTGGACGAAATCCGGGGGCCGAGTCGGTTGCTTGGTCGTCCGCGAACCGGATTACGCGCGGGATTCCGATGGAAGAGAGAAAGAGCGAAAGCGAGAGAAAGAAATAGGGAGAGGGGTTCACGGTCTCCTCTGGTAGCTTCAGCCGATTTCATTGGATTCAGTTTTTCCCGCGGGGCCAGGCCTCGATCGATGCGTTTCCGATGCGGCTTTCGGAAAATCGCGTCCTCCTCCTTCTCCTCCGACGGGAAACAAAGAGAAAGAGAAGGTAACCCGACTGGCATAGTGACCCGGTGCGCATCAGTGCTTCGACGAAGTGGATTCAATTAACGAGTGTGCGCCGGGAAAGAAAAGACGACGGGAATGGGGCTGCTAGAGAAATAGAGAGAGGAGAGAGAGAAAAAGCGAGCACACGGTGGAGAAAGCGGACCGGGAACACGGTGGCGGCTTCCCACAGAGTAAACGAACGAAATTCGACGTCCGACAGAGGCAGGTTTTCTTCCGACGCTCACCATGGGAGAAAGATGTTCTCCCTCCGACGATAGATAGAGAGTAACGAAGAGAGGGAGAGAGAGAAGCGTTTTTCTCTGTTTTCACCGTGGCCTAGTTGCGGCCAGGAAAAACAAAGGATACCGATTCCGATCCGCGCCGTTTGAAATATAGCCGGCGGTTCACGCCCACGCAGCCCGAGCCCAAGCCCGAGCCCGTTCCGCTCTCTTCCGGCCGCCGATTAAATACCTAAATACCGTCAGCGGCCGATACGTGGCTTGGACGCGTTAAACGATTAATCGCACTGATTGGATTCCAATTAGCCTGCTAACGACACCGCCGCACCGCGGCCAAAGCGGATTTTCCGTGCGCGCCACCCCCTGCTTTTCTTTTTCCTCGTTTACTTTCCACCCACCCCGCGTACACCTTTCGCATCTGACACCGTGAACGTCCAACCACCCCCGCTCAACGATCGCCCGCTCCCAGACGGCTCGGTTACGCGACGTCGAATATATACTGCCACCGTGAAAGCGCATTTTCCTTTATTACCACCCCTCCGACCCCCGAAGCGATTTTATTGGAGCGGCCCGGCGACGGACGACGACGACGACGACTGCTACTACGTTCGAGACCGTTCTCCTGCTTCCTTCTTCTTCAGGGCCGCCTCGATAACCCCCGGGCCTCCAGTTATATCGATGAAAAATCCCCTCCGGGTAGTGCGCCGTTGAATTAGTAAAGAGTCAACCGTGTGTACCAGTTGACGGGGGCACCAAAGAACCCACCCGCTCCCTCCAGGGGGCGGGAAAGCCTCTCGGCTTTCAGGGCCACTGCGCGACGAAAAAATTCCACAGCACCTCCTACACCACCCATCACCCGGACTCGATCCCAGGCATTTTACGCGATCCGCCATCTCCCGCTTACACCCCCGCAATCCCTCCCTCTCTGTCTTCTCGTGCACACGCGGCCAGTGTAAGCACACCGTACGAATAACCGACAAACAGCCGTGTCGACGAAAGCTTCCCTAACCGAAGGAACGTATTGCAGACGTATTTGCATTCAATTTCTTCGGAAGGGCTCCCCTCCGGCCCCTCCGCACCTGCCTCTCTCGTCCTTTCAGCTTTCGGTTCTCTCTACCAGCCTCTCTCCATTCCTCTCCCTCGGTTCCCTCACACAGCCTCCCTTCTCTCTTTCTCGTTTTCTTCGGGAGCTGGCACGGCATCCCTCGCGCGGACCCCTCCTTCTACGAGCTCGCCCTTTTCTTCGCTGCGAAATAGGGTCTCGAGGATGAAAGGAATGCACTTGCCAAACATTAGCATGCACGTACGCCCGGCTCGATACACAGTCGAGAAAGCCTGGCGGAAGGGCTCGGACGCATCTCCCGACACCCCCTCGCGGCGTCGAGGGCGACGTACTCCACGATTCTTTAACTGACTGATGGGATCTCGCGCCCGGCACTGCATCCTGGGCCTGCTCGAACTTGTCAGAATCGCGAGGTTACGTCTGCTGATCCGATGGGTCTTCGCCAAAAATTTTCTACATCTTGTCCAACATCGACTCAAAATTAGCTACACCCTTCTGTCTCCGATTTTCATGTTGAACAGGCGAAGCCGGGAAGAATTGTTCGTGCCAAGTGGCACATGATGAACTCAATCTTTATTGGGGTATGAAACGTGTAGAATGTGGTTTACATCCTACTCTTTCTTCAGTCACGTGACATGTAAAACCTCCCCTCGTATCTGCTTATCAAGTTTGCGTATTGAATGAATATTTAAGAATTTCGTTGAATTTAGTAGGTAGAAATATATCCTAACAAAAACATCCTATAAACAGGAGCCAAGTTCTCTATGGCCGTAAAAAAAGCGTTTGTAAAAATTAGTTTAAAAGAACGCTTCTTAATTTTTAATATAATTAATATAATTATTAATATTTTTTTAAATTTGTAGGTCAATGGGAATTACCCAATAGGTTTTGATGATCTGTCAGTCAGTCAGTCAGTGTAAAATTAGCGATTTTTGAGGTCCTATATCTCGGAACCTACTAATGTTGGAAGATTAATGTTTTGTCAATATTGAGACATGATAGCATTTAACAAGTGTACGAAATTACATCTCTCTTTCTGCCTCGAGTTCGGTGTTTCAAGCCTCTAAAAAACGGCTAAGTTGTTTCGTGTAAAAGGAAGTAGTGCGAGAACTTGGCTGAGAAGTTACCCCCACTCTGCCAGTACCGGATCAGTCACGTGACGTTTGACAGCGTCGTGGAAGGGGAAGGTTGAGTGGGGACACGAGACTTAATCCGACGATTCCGTCCAAGGAATTAGACACCGACTGACTTTGACCCGCGAAAGCGCAGAAGTTAACATATCCATTGTCCCGATTAACAGGGCGCATGATCAAAGATTGATGGTGTACCGTTCCCTATATTCGCCGTATAATTACACGCGGAGAATGGATGTTCCTCGCAGACTTATAACGACGATAATTGACGGTAATTTACGAAACGTTGCATATTATTTTAATGATACGGCCATTGTACGAATACGCGCGCAAACATTATCAGTGATAATTAAAAGAGTGTGAGGTAGAACGTTAATCATTACCGGGGCCGTGGTTCGCGATTGAACGCTGCGCAATTGACAAAGTGTCCTGCAATTTACAAAACAGAGAAAATACGTGGAACACGTTCCACCATTCACGCCTATGTACAATCTAGCTTCCGCGTTAAATACTTCCTTTTTAATTGTATTTAGCATTCAGAGACTGTGAACGAGTCCGTTCGTACGAGGGTTTTCAATTCCGTCAATCACGGAATAAAGGATAGTTAACTATGCGACATAGTTGGCCCCATTCAGCGGTTAACTGTGAATTAAGGGGTCCCGACGTGACAGAATAATGTAGGCCCCCTCCCAACTCGTTCGAAGGACAAGAACGTGCGTTCCGCTGTCTTGTCAAAGAGCCGCCGGACGACAAAAGTTTCCGGGCGATCGACTTCGAGTCACGGGAGGACCCGGTGACATTTTTCGAACGTTCCTCTCCGAGAAGGAGAGAGAGAGAGACTGTGAGGGTGGAGAGCCGCATAGTTCCCGTCGTCGCTCAGCGAGAAAGTCCTGCCAGCGTGACGAATAACTCGAAGAAACGGAAAAGGAAGCCGCGTATAAGAAAAGCGGCGGGTGAACAGAAGTGGAAGCCCGAAGCCACATAATTCGCCCCTTCGAGCGCCCCGAGGAGAGTTTCTCGGTAAAACTTGGCGCCGCTTCCGTGCTTTCCCGCCAACTATCCCGAAAGTTTCCGCGGCCGGGACCTTTTGCACGGGGGCCGAGGTGTGCCGAAAGACCCGCGACACCAGCTGCCAGATATCCAGGCACAGAGGTGCCGAACCAGGACAACCCCCGATGACCCCTCCCGCGCCTAGCTATTCGCAGGACCAAGCTCTTCCAAGCTTCCAGGATGAATATCAAATTCTACCTCCTTACCAGCTCAAATTCCACAAATCTTCTCAAGATCTTGATGACAACCCCTCCAGGGACTCTGAGATTCCTGATGAGACCCCTTGGATCCCTTAAAAGACTATTGTGCCTTCACAAGTCATTAAAGGATTTTTTCCAGGTCTTCTATATATTGTGGTCCTTCCGCGCCTAGCTATTTGCAGGACCAAGCTCTTCCGAGCTTCCAGGATGAATCTCAAATTCTACCTCCTTACCAGCTCAAATTCCACAAATCTTCTCAACATCTTGATGACAACCCATCCATGGACTCAGAGATTCCTGATGAGACCCCTTGGATCCCTTAAAAGACTATTGTGCCTTCACAAGACATTAAAGGATTTTTTCTAGGTCTTCTATGTATTGTGGCCTTAGACTATATATACTAATAGACAAAGATAACGAACCGCGTGACGTCACATTCTCGAAAGATGTATAAGCTCTGTTCATTGATATACGGGGGTGATAGACGCTGTGTGAGTGTCTAACACCACGACCACTGTCTACACCCTTAACACGAGCTCCTTTCTCATTTCATCCTTATCTAGAGCTCCCCACAGTATTTTATGATCCATAATGGACCCTGTGGAATTCAGAGGTCCACACAAGTCTTGGATCCCGTGGACTTTTAACTCCCAGGGACAACTGGGATCTTTAATGGGATGATTTCAGGATCTCTTGAACCCTTAAAAGACTATTACATCTTACTGCCTTCAGAAGTCATCAAAGGAGTTTTGCAGGTCTCGAGAATCGACAATGAACCCTGCCGGGTCCAGAAGTCCGGAAGTCCTTAAATCCTCCGGGCGGAGGGAGTCTTTCACGAACCTCGGGAATTCTCCTGCAGGACTGGCGTCATCCCCGGGGTCCTTTTAAGTCGCGACTTTGAACTTGTAATTAAACTTTTCATCTTCTTTCCTATTCGGGGGCAAAAAAAAAGTTGATATTAGCCTTTACGCGGTTATTCTTATTATAGTAGGGTGGCGGAGCGGAGGCACCGTTGGGGATGGCTCCTCCCGTAAATTATGCAGGACGAAGTGCGCGCCGACTTCGGTTGTCCCGCAATAACTGCAGACAGAGTAGGTATGTAGTTAGTAGTCTCCAGCTCCCGGTGTTTCGGCAGACGATTCCCAATGGAACGTTACCACAGAGTCGAGAATTAATTTGCTCCCGAGAGTCGTACTTCGCAATTACTTTATCGTTTCTTCGGTGCTCGCTGTATCGTTTCCTTTCCACTTGATATTTATCTTGGAACGGCTCGTTGATCGACGAGCGTTCGTTTACGATTCTCCTTCGGAACGAACCAATTTTCGGCCTCTCTTAACTCCTCCTCGTCCTCATCGTCCTCGTCGTCGTCGAGCGACAAACTCCGTCGTAACGATTCGTTTCGACGTGAGAGGGAAACGGGAGAGCACAGAGGAAGCAAACACGGAGAGAACCAGCAACAGCAGAGTGAGAGATAGAGATTCTAGAGAGAGAGAGAAGGTTTCGATCCGCGGCGATTGTAGGCCGGGAACAACGGCCGATAGGTTCAAGTGCGGCCGTCGATGACGCAAGCTAGCAAACTTATCGCGAATGCTGGCCCGGAGGAAAGGCTCGTTTATTAAAGTCACGAGGCTCGTTGCTTATTAGAAATCGAGCCCCGGCGCGGCGGCCATTAATATTCATCGTCGGTGTTTCGCCCGATAAAAGATCCCCTCCTACGTCCCCGTTCCTCGGAAGCGGAAAAACGGCGTCGTCCTCTATTAGGTTTCGGGGGGTTGGCCGCAGAATCGTCAGATTAAGACTTCTCCCCACCCCTCCAACTCTAGCTTCCCCTTCTACGACGCTGTTCCTCACGCTTCCACTCGGTCACGTGATCGGAAGTCTTTTAGATGTAAGTGACAATTTCACAACGGACCCCGTGGCGTCCAGAAATTGATGAGTCTTGTGGGAGGGTTGATCGAGATCAGATTAAGACTTGTCCCCTCCCTTACACCACTAGCTTCCCCTTCTACGACGCTGTTCCTCACGCTTCCACTCGGTCACGTGATCGGAAGTCTTTTAGATGTATGTGAGAATTAATAACGGACCTCGTGGAGTCCAGCAAATGCATGAGTCTTGTGGGAGGGATGATCAAGATGAAATTAAGACTTGTCCTCTAATCCTCACGCTTCAGCCTGGTCACGTGAAGCTTAGGCAGAGTGGGGGTATCTTCTTCCCCTCATCCGACGACTCCGGGTGGTGGTATCGTCGGATTATCTCGTGATTGCCACGAAAGAAACCGGCCACTCGACGAATCGGAATTGTAGTGGCTCGAGATCCGCAATCTCCGGACCTCGTTCGGCCGGCTCGTAATCTATTGTTCTCGTCGATGAAACCAGCGGCGGCGGACGAGGCCTATGAATTCTGATTCCGCGCCACCTCCGCGACACGGTCGCTGCAAATTTTCCACACTCGCGAACGAACGGTGACGTTTAATCGAATCGGCCCGGATAAAATATTCGAATTGGAAGGTTACGCACCGTCGGCTCACCACTCGCGAGCCGGGCATCAATTAATTTGGATTTATTAGAACGAAGAACTCGTCGATCGCCGCGGAACCGTCACTCTGTTTCCCTTTCTCTCTTGTCCCTCTCACCCTCTCTCGCGCTCTCTTCTGTATCTCCCACCCCTCTTTCAACCGTTTCTATCGCCGCCACCGTTATTCCCTTGATTTTAACGAGGCCGCCGTTAATTCCCGGCCGCGCGCAATCCCGGGCTAGAAATTCACGTGTTTATCGATTATCCATCCCGGGACCCCGTACATTGTGGCGATCGTTTCCGTTTCACGATTAATCAGGACTCGCGATTAATTCTACGGCCTCGGTCAACCCGGTCACCTTAGCGACCATCATCCCATGTCGCGCGTCATGGTGTTTCGACCATCCCAGGATATACACACATTCGTGGAAACGCGACGTGTCCGTCGATATACCCGTAAGAATTTCATGTTCAACGCGAACGGGATCCCAGGATTGAGTCGTACCCACCAGATTGCCAATTTTTATGCGAATTCTCGCGGTTTTATGGTCGACGAAACTGCGGTTTTATTCCTCGCGACGCCTACGTTTTAATTAGCGCCGTGTAATGGCAGCCGGTCCAGTTTCGTGGAACTTTTCGGGGATGTTTATGGAATTTTTCATTTTTAAGGACACGTTTCAAGAAAGTGGAAACGAATTATTTTTCAGTGGGAATGTCCGTCGATACAACATCAATCAAAATCATATTCCAATGTTATTTTTTTTTTTAAATAATATAATTATTAATGCATTGAGAGTCGCAGTCTAATAATTATTATGTATAAACTGGGAATACTGATTCCAGCAATAGGGTGAGAGCAAGCTAATTAATTAAATTCTTGTTAATAATTCTCTAATAAATATTGAAGAGCATCGTGCAATAATTTGTAGTCATTAAAGACTAAATTTCCGGTCTATTATTCACGAAGGAAGTTCCGATTAAATACTTGGCCGATAATTCTCTGATATGTTCGAGGTTAGAACGCATTGACATTCAGTGACACATGTGATTAGCACGGAAATTTTGGCAGTCAAAGTTTACGAACCCGCGGAATCGCACGGTGATTAACAGGGGCAGTCGATTGCCAATTAAATAGAAAGGGGACAGTGTTTCTTGTTCAACCCGGCTTGAGAATATATCGCGGGCTGGCACAAGTAGGTCAATAAATGAGACATTCGGGCGAGCGGGATTTTTAAATAATGCATGTACCCGCGGACAATTGCGCACGATCGGAATCAACCAAATTGAATTGGTAAATGTGCAATTTGCGGGACACTTCGGGGGGAAAAAGGCTGGAAATATTTCTGCTACGTACACAGATCCCCTAAAAGTTAAATCATATCGCTGTCGGTGATTTCTTGATTCTCGATTAAAAAAGAAATGTTTAACTCTGAATCTACAATCGAGTACCTCCAATTTGTTTTATTTTGTCGAACGTTGATCAGTAACGTATTCTAATAGCAATTATCTGCTGAATTTCTTTTAGCTCATACCAGATTCCACATTCCCCAGACAAGAAGATCTTGACACTCCTCCGCCGTTCCCGAAACAGGTAAGGGGTGTGGTAAATTTTCAATTATTCGCCGAAAAAAATGGTGTCGACCGTTGACCAGTAACGTAATTTTCAAATAGCAATTATCTGGTGAATTTCTTTTAGCTCATACCAGATTCCACATTCTCCAGACAAGAAGATCTTGTCACTCCTCCGCCGTTTCCGAAACAGGTAAGGGGTGTGGTAAATTTTCAATTATTCGTCGAAAAAATGGTCTCGGGGTTGTCCCGCGTCGTTCCGCGGCGTACAACGTAATCCACGCGTTAGTAGTTTTGAAAAATTAACGAGACGCGACGCGCCCAGCCCCACGGACGATAAATAATTTAGGCTCAAAGCTGTCTCACCTGTCGCCCGGCCTAGACCCGGCCCCGCGTTTCCTCGGAGAATATCCCGGAGCTTCTCGACAGTTCCGTGGAAACGAGAGGCGAAGGCGAAATAGGAGGAGGCGTGGGCACGGGGGTCGGGCGAGAGCGTATTAATTCGATTTTCTCCGGTTCGATTCTCCGCCCCCCTTTAGCAGGACATCAAAAGCAAAAGCCTGGCCACCGTTGCCGGGTTCGCTCCGGTCCCGCTTGTTTGCGGCCGTAAAATTATACGGCCAGGCTTCCGCCAATTATGAAATATCTATTTGCTCGAATTCGTTAGCGAAGTCAGCCCCCGAAAGAAATTCGACGCAATCAGCGAATGAGCTCGCCTCTCGAGCTCGCGTCCCATTGATCTCTCCGGTCCCCGCTGTTCCAATCCACCGAACCGGATCCCCTCTCTCTCTCTTTCTCGCTATCTGCCGTTCGCGCGGGACATTAAACTTAATTAATTATAAAACTTATGGACACTTGATCCGTTCGTCAATCTACTCGAACCCCGAACAATCGAACCGCCACGCTGTTCGCGCTTCGCTGCCGCGTTCTCGTCGACAGAAGCGCGTAATTATGAACGTCCTTTCCCGTCCCGCGCTAAGATTCTTCCGGCACCGAACTCTTTCCACGGTTAATTGATATTTAGATCGACGGCCGATCTAATTATAGAGACACTCTCGAAGATTCGAGATCCGGAGAACTTTTGTACCGAGATCTCGGCGAACAATCGCATAATTAATATTGTTTTTCGCTATCGTCCCACGAAACGATGAACGTTTCAGCGGAACCCTCCGGCATTCGAGGGATTTACAGCACGTAAAATTCTTTGGGCAATAGCAGGAACGCACGAGAGCGACAATAAAGTTTCATACGTTCGTAGGTTTACTGTATTGGCAACATTCGAGGGAGACTTTCTTCCGAGTTTTCTATAAAAACGCACATTTGCATAAACTTTCGTCGATGTATATGCGGGGCGGGGGTACTAGCAATGACAGGGAACAAACCAAAACCATTTTTTATGTCCGAATATCAGATACAGGGAAGGAATCGTGGCAGCTGCTGCGATACCTTCTACGATCGTGATCGAGCTTCTTTTGGAGATACGAAAAATAAATTTAGTCGAATTGTGTGCACAGAGTGCGTAGAAATATGTGCTGCGACTTCACCCTTGGTTTGGTGAACATTGGAAAATTAACTTTGAGCTTGAATTTCAAAGTCGAAAGGTCGACAATGTTTTTCGTCACAAGGGTGAACATTATTCATCTGATTTTATTTTATTATATTCTTATTTCATAGACAGATAGAGTTTGTATGTACAGCTGGAGTCCTTGGAAATGATTTCTTCGCACGAAAAATATATTAAAATTATACAGATCAAATCAGTTTGATAACGAACAAACTTTAACATAATTTATTAAGAGAACGATTGAGCTTCGACCCATGACGTCTTTCGCACATTTCACCCTCGGGACGAGTAGAATAAGATGCAATGTACAAAATGTTTGAGTTACAAATCATTCAAAAATTAGTCGGAATAAAACTCGTTTCTTACAACCCTTGCAGCCCATATTGAGAATTAAAATTATTACTGAAATTTCTTAGCCATAATAGTCACGTCGCGAGTAACTGTAAATCAATTAATTAATTCTTGTAAATAATCCTGTAAATAATCAACAATTCTAGTTTGACGTGTTGAAAAGTAAAGACGTGTTTGATCTCCGACGGAGATTTAAACGAGACTTTATTGTTATCGATCGTATGATTGTTAAAACAGGAAAAATATTAATGATTTCGGCGCAACGGTTCGATCAAATAAACAATAATCATTTATTGTTCTATGAATACATTTATAAATAAACCCTAGAGTTAAACTAGTTATTATCCATTTTTATAAGATTTATAGTAATCATAATTACCTATAAATATACATACAAATATAAACATATAAATCTAAGTTTATTCGATCGAACCGTTGCGTCGTAATCATTCATATTTTTCCTGTTGTATCTGTTACGGACGTGTTATTTTGTTGACGAGTTAAATCCTACAATTGTATCAATTTTTCAGCGACAATTGGCATAGCGAGTGTCAGAGTGCGTGAGACAACAGTGGGGTTGTGGCAAGTATAGTTTCTCTTTCCCTGGAATAATTGTAGCGAAGCCGTCGGAAGGGTTGGAAGGTAGTCGTCCCCTTTGACCTGTCGTCGCAGCTTGTCGCCGCGAGCCGATGGGTTTTAATTCGCGCGAATAGACCCGACGATGATATAATAAAAGCCTGCCGGCTCGATGTAATCCCGTGGAGTCGGGCCCGAAGGAGCGAGTGGAGAGAAAATAACGCGGCGCGTAAATCGCCCCGGCCACCCCTTCTCGCCGGAGCTTATGCCGTCGTTATGCCGGCGCGGCGTTATTCCGGCCGCCATTCCAGCTACAGCTACGTAATATCCTCGTGATAGACCGATCGACCCCCCGTAAACTTTGCCAGATGGGTCGAGGACGCGTGCCACGTCGAGATAAAAGATTAGCTCGTAAGCCCGACGAGATCCATTGTACGACACGGGGGCCGGTTTCCGTACCGTCTCCTCGACCTTCCCATCGGCCATCACCATCGGGAACACAACACCCGAAAAACTCACCCCATAAGGCACACGCGCGTACACGTACACACCCCTACGAGTGCCACTCGTTCGACATGGGGAACAGGTTCGGGACCGAGAGCGACAGGTTCGCCGATTTCGCAAACGACCGAGGGTTGCCACCCCCTTCGCCACGAGAGTCCGGTGCAGCAAGCCGCGGTCTCCCGCGCACTGAAATACTCCCGGCGAGGGTGAAACTGACGTATCGAGTGTTATCCCAGAGCCTGCTGCCCGAGATCCGCGCGACCGAATTTACGAGCCACCCTTAATCATCTTCGCGAGCCTCTTTTTTTCACGGCACCGGCTCGTCAGTCTCCCGTGACCCCCCGGAATCCTCGTGGAAAACAAAGATCGAACGACCGTATCCAAACTGCCGATCTCTCCGTGCGAAATAAATGCTGTTTGCCATTTTCATGGGAAACGAGCGTTCTTCCTTTATTCATTCTAATTGGCCTCTTCCTTATTTTCGTAGACTTTAGAAATTAACATTTGTCTATTTGTTAATGAAATATATAACGATTTTTAATAGCGAACGAATTAGGATGAGATACTCCATTATTGAGTCGATCAAGTCGATTGAGTCCATTATTGAAATAATGTTAATTATTATTCGATACGAATCATCATAATGAAATATTATTATAATAGTTTGCATCCTCATTAGAGGGCATGTTTATCGATCTACTAGATATACTTGAAATTCATGTATTCTAGATTTTTAATATATTTATTGTATAATAGGAGAAGTGAACAATGATCGTGACGCTGTTAACGCGATTACATTTATACAGAAGTTGAATTTCTTTTGAAGAAGTTGTCGAAACAGTTGACTAAAAGGCAGCACTCGGGCTCAGCTCGCATTTGTTGCTCAGTTCCCGGGATTCCCTGATGCAGGGTTGAACAGTGTCGCATGTTATTTCTCCAGTTCGCTCTATTATCCTGTTTCCGTTGGCTTGTCCGTACTCGATCGGGCTCGCAGCGATTATTTGCGTCGGCGTCGCGGCGCGCGATTGATCAAGAGAACCGTACTGTTCAGCATTTCGTGTACAATCGCGTCGCCATTCGGGAGGCCATCGCCGTCCGATGCGCCATCGTCAAGTCCATTGTCGGAAGTTACAATCCGTTCAACTTCCCCCCGGGTCGCATCGACGGAAGGCGTCGAGCCGGCAGGCAATCCTGTCCAGTTTCCTGACGGTTTCCACCCCTGTACCTCCACTCCGTTGCTCCACTAAACCCACCCTCCGCTTCACCTTTCCGCGTACACTTTGACTTTCGTCGGTTCCGCGGGATTCTCGCCGCACTCTTCCGAAAACTTGTTCTCTCCCTATCGAATCTCGTCTCGAGACGTCTGGCACTGGCGGTCCCTGATTAACTCGAAAGATCGTCCCAGCCGCCTTGCGGCAAACTTCGCTCACCCCTGGCTCCTTCCACCATCCCCTTGCACACCCCTCGCGGTCGTCTCGCTGGGTCTCGTCTCGTCTGCGACTTTTCCCCTCGGCTTTCGCCCCGGCGAAAGGAGAAAAGAATGTCGCTCGTGATAGATCCAGGCCCGACTGTTAAACCGGAGAAAGAGAGGCGACTGGGGGCCAGGCTAAATGCAAATAATAGCCCTCCCGTATTTTATTTCTCCCGTAATCGACCCCTTGGTAGTTTCGTAATTTCGACGTAGGCTCCGTTCAATCAGAGAGCAGGTTATCCGAAAGATGGCAACAAGTTGTTGCAAATCATGGAAATGATATCATTGAATAATATTAAACCAATATTCGGTAAACCTTACGTTTAAGGGAGGCAGTTCCGATGATGTTTACCTTGACATATGTTGTCGAGGACAACATTCTGAACAACTTTTGTCATTACAACTACCTGGTGCTCGGGTTTAGTTTTCGAGATAATTGCAAAAAACTATTGCTAGTACTAAATTGAATTTTCCGTATTCGCGCACACTCCGTGGCAACGTAAACCTGCCCCGACGCAGCGTCAGTTTACTGTTTGTAAACACGTGTGGAGATGATAGAGAAAACAGGGTCGGTCTCACTCTATATAAAGTGATACATATATAGGGTAACTCACTCTGTTCGTATTATTTTTCTTACTAACCTTACTAATCTTAATAATTATTAATCTTTCTTCAAAGATTAATTGACAGATTTTGCCAAGGACAACATATGTCAAGGTCAAGGACATCAGCCTCCCCTAAACGTAAGGTTTACCAAGTATTCTCACGAATCGATTCAAATGAACATTCCCTTCGAGCTAATATAATGGAGATTGTATAGACACAGGTCCTACAGACGAGAGCAGACCAGTGAGAAAATGGCAAAGAAGGGGGATCCGAGCCGAAGAACGTTCATTTTCCCCGGTTCCCGAGCGGTGTGCATTTTTTAAAGCGCGAGATTTAAGAGACTGCGAGAAGTCGACCAAGTAGGTCGATCCCCTAACGAGTAGCAAACACACGGCTGCATAATCGGCCGAATTCGACGTCGGCCGCTTTATTCGCGTCGACGCCAGGCGTCTCAAACCCTCTGACCCGTCCTGGCTCTGTGCAGCTCCCGACATAACCTTGCTCTCTGGGGGTTACAGGATCCCCCTGAGTAAAAAGGGGGAGGTTCCCGGGGAACCGTGAGAAAACCGAGCCGCGAGCTGCCGTGAGACTCCGCCGTCTTTGCGCGACCGGGATGGCAAATTAGGCGAATCATCCAGCGAGAGAACATCGATCCCCAAACCCCCTTGAAACCCCTAGACCCCTCAACATCCCCCGAACCCCTTGAATCCCCAATTCCTGGAGGAATCGCGGTAACGAGCGTGCATCGGCCTAGCCGCGGGCCATGTCGGGTCGGGTCGAATCCTTTTCCGCTCCGGCCGTGCGTTTAAGCAACGTTTAAATAAACTGGCTATGCTTGGTGACGAGAAACGGGCTAAACGAACCGTGAGAGAACTCGAAAACAAGGGAGACGGGGGGGACTAGCCGCGAGCCGACGGAAATGGGACAGTGGAACGTTCCGCCGTACAGCCCAATGAACCTCGACGCCGCGCTCACCGCGCCGCACGGTGGGACGTCGCGACGCTCACTTTTCCGCGGTCGTCGACGCTGCGAGCCACGCGTAATCGCGTCCCAACCGCGGCCTTTCACAGCGTCGCTTTTTTTCCCCGCAGGTTTGTCACGAGAACCGCAAGACGCTCGTACACGAGGAGCTATTATACGCTGATTCTAAATCAGGCCGCACCATCCCCACACCACCCCCGGGCTACTTAGATGCAAACACCCGGGAACCGCACCCTTCTCTTTAGCTCTGCAAGTTGGTGATTAATGACGTCAGAGATGAGACTTCGTTCGATCTCTTTCCATCCGAGTTTTTAGTGACAGAGTCATCGGAAGATCGTGGGGAGACTCTTGATCGTATTAATTCACATTTTATGTGAATTGTTTAATGCCCTCTAAAATTGATATTGTTTCTCCATGAAACCTTTTAAGCCCTCGTTCACCACATTCAGATTGTATCAATGAGCATTAATACCAAGTATGATGTAAATCAGACCACGAACAATATATTCCTCATACAAACGTTGCAACCCCTTTCCACCCTCTTAGGTGTTGAAATTTGTAAAATGCCGAAATAAGTGTTTAATTAATTATATCAAAGAGCATTAAGATCTATTTTCAAGGAAATCCGACCACGCACAAAATATTCTTTATACAAACGTTGCAACCCCTTTCCACCCTCTTAGGTGTTGAAATTTGTAAAATGCCGAAATAAGTGTTTAATTAATTATATCAAAGAGCATTAAGATCTATTTTCAAGGAAATCCGACCACGCACAAAATATTCTTTATACAAACGTTGCAACCCCTTCTCACTCCCTTAGGAGTTGAATTTCGAAATATCCTTTCTCATCCCTTTCTCATAAAGGAAACCTCTGTGCAAAATTTCAGCTTTCTAGTGGTTTAGCCTGTGCGTTGATGAGCCAGGACTTCGTTTTTATATAATATAAAAACGAAGATTAATATTGTAACCCACAGGGGTTGTATAAAAATTCCCTTTCACAATCGTTCCAGTGAGTTCATTATTTCAACGAGTCCGTACGAGTCAATAAAAAATGTCCACATTTTTATAATGCAAGAAACGTTTCACGAAAATTGTTACATACAAGAATTCTATAGGGATGTTCTCTCTCATTCGTTTTAATTGAAGACAGTACGATGTGTTACGTAGAATTTAATGTAGTTTAATGTAGGATACACTACGATTACAGAGAAATGTACTCTTAATTGTTTTAATGGGTTGACGATAGTACGACGCTGAATAAAAATGTTTCAGTTGCAACAAATAGAGGCGACACAGAAATTTCGAGAATTTGTTTCAATAGATCCGATCCAATGTAAATTGGAGATGTTCTACTTTCATTGTAGCAAACAGGGACTGTATAGAAATCCTGCTCTATAGAAATCGTTTTAATGGATTGAAACTAATACAGCTCGGAATAGAAACGTTCTACTTTGGTTGTAATAAATAGGGATTGCGTTGAAATTCATTTTCATAGAAATCCTGTTAACAGGTTGGAAATAGAAACATTTTCATGTTTTCTAATTCAATCGTGGCAAATTACGAAGCAATTCTATCACGAAATTGGTTTAGCAAATTCAAAATGATTTAATTATCCAAAAATATACCGTCTCCTAACCAACACAAATCTTATATAATTCCGCTTCTGTAGTAATAAATATTCAAAATAAAATTCTCTACTTTGGCTGCTAACCCAGCTGGCTTTTAAATTACCTCGAGTGGGCGTGGTTTAGTTGCCCTGACCTATTCCAGTGCAGCGCAGACGAATTTTCATCCGGATAGACTCAGCCAATGAAGAATATACACAATCTCTTTTCCTAGCTTTTGTGAAACGATTTTAATCAACGCCACCTTAGCTGCAGATAACAAAAGCTGTATTCGCTTCAAAGCTGATTCAATTAGACTGGAATAAAAAAAAATACCCTCGACGATCGAACCTATAAACGATACGGGGGTAAAGCGCGCGGGAATACTGATCCACGCGGACGTGATGTTCATCATTTTTTCGGAAGAAACCTGCGGGCGAAGTTCTCGGGTTTTACGATGCTACGGATCCGGAATATGAAAAAAATTTTCTATTTAATTTTGATTAACCGCTGCCATTGATACGAGGCACTCGGCGCCGCACCGTTGCGAATCTGGGACGCTTTGGCCAGCGTCGTGGTAAAAAATTCAATTCTAGACCAATTTCGAAATTTCTTACGGAATTATTTTAATTTGATGCACTCCATCGTCAATGTTAATTCCAGAAAGCAATTTCCCGAAAACCATGTTTTAGAAAAATATAGTATAAATTAATTGTTACTGCCATGTTTTTTAAGTACAAAATAGGAGAAAATGTTAGAGAAAAATATCATATGTCCTAATACATCCTAACTTTCTATGAATTCATTTTTTATGTGGATGCATCGATGCACCCGCAAAAAAATTCAATTCTAGACCAGTTTTGAAATTTCTTACGGAATTATTTTAATTTGATACACGCCATCGTCAATGTTAATTCCAGAAAGTAATTTCCCAAAGACCATGTTTTAGGAAAAAATTATATAAATGAGTTGTTCTATACAAGATGATTCTGGAAACTGGGACAAATTATTGCTGTTTTTTTAAGTATAAAATACAAGAAAATGTTAGAGAAAATTATTATACGTTCTAATACATCCTAACTTTCTATAAACTTGTTTTTTATGTGGATGCACCGATGCACCCGGCAGGTGCATTGACATACAAGGTAGTATACGTCATAGAATCCAAATTTTGAGAGTAGAGTGATCGATACCGTTAGGGAGGGGGCAACTGCTTCCCCTCGATTCGAGAGAATTCCCCTCATCTGACAGCTCCGAAGCTAACTACCAGAAGAAGAGCACCCCGCAGTCTCAGGGAAGTATCTCATAGCTTGAAATCTTTCCTCAGGTAACAAGGATAATTTTTCTAGGCTCTGAAGAGGATCCCGGTTGGAGAAGGATCTGCAAGTCCGTCGAATCTCGAAATCCCTGGACATTCGCTACGCCTATGACCGGTCGGATAACGAAGCAAGACTCGGAGCCGGGAGAGACGAGTGGAGCGAGTTTCAAGCGGAGAAAAGCCGTAGGAGTGGCGAAGAAGAGAGGTGAGGAGAGAAAGAGAGTGGTCGCGGCGGTAAACGGAAACGAGAGGGAAAGAAAGAACATGGAGAGAGAGGGAGAGAGAGAGAATGAGAAAAGGCACGGCGGCGGCGCCCGGTGGCACTGCTGGAAAATCAGACTAATTACTTTGTACGCGTGGCTTTCACCGAAATGGGCTCGCGATTATTTTCCCCGAGTATAATCTCGGCCAGACGCATATTCCGCGGCAGGACTTTATAATCGTGTCGGAGCCGGGGCTCGTGTCCGCGGCAAAGGGACGGACGTCGCTCTTTCTCTCTCTACGTTCTCCTTTCTAGAAAATTCCTTGATTTCTTTCCTGTTTGGTCCGACGGAAACCGACGCGCGTACGGAACTTGATGTTCCGTGCGGGGTAATCGTGGGCTCCGTCGACGCGACGTCAAAGCGACGCGAACAGCGGCTTTTTATCGCGGAGACAGGAATCCATTTCGCGTCTCTTGTTTCGCAATTACGACGATACCGGTTCGTTTCACTCTCTCCTACCCCTTTGTTTCCACTACCGTGTTCGTCGTTCGCCTTCCTTCCCACGCGACGGTACCTCCGTTATCTATCCTGGATCCCGTGATAAACGGTCCCGAGCCTTCGCGAAAGATTGCTCGATATCCCGCGGATTGATATTGTTGTCCGAGTGCTCGGTAATCGATGCATTAACGGCAGCCAGCCGGCCGTTTATCTCGCGAATACGTTCCCAACGGCGCGGCGGTGCATTATCCGTCGACGCCGATCATCGCGAGAAAACCGCCTCGGGAACCCGCCATTACAACACGCCGTGCCTTGGATATTGCGCGGCTGCCATTTTCATTTCGATGAAATTAACGAGGATATATTAGTATCTTCATTTTTACCACGGTGAATAAAGACTGCATCGTGATTCTGCACCCTCGCCTCAGTTCGGTGGAAATTGAGGGTTGAATACAAAATTAATTTCAAGGTCAAAGGGTCAACAATTTTGCACCCTGTACTCGAGTAAAAAATCTTTATTCAGTCGGTTTCTTAACTGCTATTGTCTCGGTTTGGTGGAAATTGACAGTCGAATGCAAAATTAACTTCAAGGTCAAACGATCAACTATTTTGCACCCTGTACTCGAGTAAAAAATCTTCGTTCAGTATGTTTCTTAACTGCTATTGCCTCGGTTTGGTGGAAATTAACAGTCGAATGAAAAATTAATTTCAAGGTCAAACGATCAATTATTTTTCACCCTGTACTCGAGTAAAAAATCTTCGTTCAGTCGGTTTCTTAACTGCTATTCTTTTCAGCTCCTTCGTTCCCGAAGTCGGTCACTCGAAGGCACACACGATTAAATATTTCAAGCGAACGTCATTGTTCCGGATGTAAGCGGACTTGTGTAGCTGCATGCATTATAGTCCGAGATATATATTATTAGCGGAGAAGTATCGAGAACGCTTGAGCACGTCGTAAGGTTCCGGCATGATATCTTTCCTTTGAACAGTGAAAATTTTCACATTTTCTTCGGGAATCATACATTCGAGCCATTGTGCTCGGCTCCCATTGTGCTCTCCTCGAGTAATACCTACAATTACATTCTTTCCGTGGAGCCACGGCGGAATGGAAGACAAATTAAAAAACCATGATTCGGATCGTTAGTTACGGTCCCTCTCAAAGAACGTAATCGTCCGTGGATTTTCGAGATTTCGAAAATTCAATCGAGACCACCTTTTTATTCCAACCTCGTCGTGATAAAGTATCATTAAATCCTCCAACGTTTCTATCTAATCGCTTAACAAATTTCGAACACGATCATCGAATTCGTTTTCATCATATCGAAATTGCTCCACGCTCCTCCACAGCTCCGTCAAGTGTCCGGTACTTGGAGAGAGGGGGTAACTTCCCTCGATTCTGGCTGGCTCAATACGAAATTCTGTCATCTTTCACGAATTCTTACAGTTCCAATGGTTATCTGGCCGTGGGGGTCGTTAAAATCCGCAGAAACTCTCCGGAATAATTAACCCAGAATTCGAGAGATCCCTCATAAGTATTTCAGCTTAATCAGGGAAAGATGAACTATTTTATTACAGACTTGAATACCTGAAGACTGTAGACTTTTCAGGCAGACATTTTCGAAAAGCTTGTCGAAAGAGATGAAGCGTCGTTTGCGGAGCAAACGGGTAAGATCGGTCGTAAATTAGACCGAGGATGGTATCGATCTTCGGCAAAATGGATCCCGAGGTGCAGGCTCGTGTACCCTGAAGAGTCACGGGAAGCTAAACATCGGGATCCGGGGCAAGTGTTAATAAACCGGGTGCGGACCTTCGGAATAATCCCCGGGAAAGTTTCGACGGAAGACAGGAAGCGTCTTTAATTCCTGGCTCGCGTTCGTCACGAATCTGCAACGATTCCGTTACGGAAGAGCGAGTCGCGTGGATGGAGGGAAGAGCGGAATTATCGAGGGGCCAGCTCTCAGGATCGAGGAAGCTAGGTCTTCGGACCTTCGCGTTCGTATTTGCGCTTCCGTACGGAACGACCTGGTCGAGAAGGAGGCAAAGGGTATAGGAAGGATCCGATCGGACTAGATCGGTTCGGGGGACGGGGGGTGGTTCTCGATCCGTGGCGTAACCGTATCGTGTTCGCCCGGTTCGCGCAATTCCAGCTTAGTCGAGCTCGATAAATTCGCGCTACGAAACGCTCCCGTGGATACCTTCGTTTACGCGGGGATCCCAGCCACCCCCGCACCACCACCTTCATTCCTCCTCTCGAACTCGTTCCGCGTTGTTTTCGCGACCCGGGGAAGAACGGATCCAGCCGGGCCGGAAGTATCTGTTGCCGTCCGAAGATCGATCTCTCGCGATGAAACAGGGTGCGAGCAGAGGAAATAATTTTCCTGATGATACCCGCGGTTTTCGGCACCTCCGGTTCTTCGTAGAATTTTTTGTTCAGGGGTGGAGCGATGTGCCAGAGGATTGGTCTGCGAGGGTGCGAACAGGGTTCGTACGAATCTTCTAGAAAGTGGAATTATTCAGCTGGCTTCGAAAATGAATTTTTCTACCGGTACACGTGTTTGGTGAACAAGGGTTGGTTATTTCACCCTTGAATTTCTTTCTTACCGTTATCGCTTCCAACGTTTTGTTGGATTGAATTGAACAGCGGTTTTTTTTTCGAACACTATTGTGATTCGAAAGAAATGGAAGAGGAAATGTAATTATTTCTTCAGACACCCTCAAGATCGCCCATGGTCAGATAGGATGACCTTTGAATAGAATGATCAGTGTTGAAAAAGCTGGCAATTTGTCCCCCAACGTGAAGTTTGCTATCGGTGCTCACTCGCTATGGATTAGTGCAACTATATCCACAGTCCTCCCTTGATTTTTCCTTTCGCTGATCTTACCACAGATGGGACAGCCCCAGGGAAGGTTAGCAAGTACCAGCCTAATCGTAAGTATTATCCAGGGATGACCGACTGACTGATGCGTTCTCGTATCGGGCTGAACGTGTTCTCTCGAGTGTGATTGGTGATATTCTGTGCTTGGAGATTGATGATGCTCGGTGCTCGAATGACTGATGGTGTTCTGAATGGGAGCCGCGATGCTCTAAATATTAACATTTTCTCGAAGATGGATTTAGATTCTGTGGACTAGATCATTTTGCCCATCAGGCTTAGTATCCTGACCTGCGCAATGTTCCGCGGATCCTTCCTACATCTCCGGGAAGAAACTTCGAGAATGATCGAAACGATGATTCATTCACGAAATTTCGTTGGTCCGACATTTATCTCGAAATTTAATGAGATTTTATTTCGCACTCGACGCACGAGCTAATTTTTAACCGATAAGAATCTTTGCGAATTATGCAGAAAATATTCAACGACTTCAGCTTATGAAGTTTCGCGGGTAATAAAGAGAAGCTTTCCACCCCTCGGTAATTTGCGCGGTTATGGCGTCCATGTATCTCCGGGTCCCATGGCTTCCATTCGTCTTGTGCGGTGTGGAATTTTTGCACAGGATGTAACTGGCGATGCTGAAAATAATAAATTCACTCCTCGTCTTACGCCGTTTCGCTTATCTTCCCGCATAAACGGAACAAAATTAATCGAAAACATTCCGAAGCATAATTCCTCGTCAATTAATTAGCTAGTAATTCGCAGGAGTCTTGGTAGTTTGCCAAATTAGGCTACTCGTCCGTCTTCTTATCTCTTGTAATCTCTTCCAAGATTTTTCGAATCTTTCGCTGAACTCAGAACTATTCTCAACGGAACAATGAAAATAATAAGCTATAAAGCAATTTTACAAATTAATTTGAATTTTCAACATTTCGATCCTTGTGTGGATCATTTTCAAGAAATGAGAAAAGCTGCGTCTGAAATTATAACAGTGACGATGTTATAATCTTGATTAATGAAAGGTTAGAAAAGTGTGAGAATATTGCTCTAAAAAATAATTAAGGGATGAAATCAATTTTTACTGCACTCCTGCTCCTCGAAATCGACGCAGAACATTTTTATCTTGCATAGACATCCGCAATCTACGTCCGTCGAACTTCCACGTGTCCAAACGTCCACGCAGTACAACATCACCCGCACAAATAACAATTTTCCCGGACCTGTGTACACATAAAAAGCGAGTCTGCCATCGACGCGCTGATGACTCCGAGTAATTGCAAGGTAGTCCTAACTTTAAATAGTTCATCACAATCAAAGCGTGAGTTTATTCTAGCCGAAGTTAAATATAAAGTAGTTAACCCGGTAGGAAACCGGTCGGATCTCGTAATGGAGCGTCGTGATTGTAGTCACAGTGGCGGAACCTTGGATACTCCGTTGACCTATCCAGGTGAAATTCCATCCAAATTCCAGAAGGACACATTCGAGGAGGAAACCACCGTTTTTCTTTTCAAGCCTGGCGAACAACGGCTTCGAAGGAGAGTATTGCTCTCTCTCTGTTGCCCCACCCGCGATTACTATACCGTATTACATCGTAATAATAGCACTCGAACGTTTCCGCGCAACTACAGCCCTACGTGACTCGTAATAATTCGCGAACGTGCGGGCTCGATACACTCGGAATCGGAGGCATACGAAAGCTACCCACATTTCCAGGTGGGAATATATCCGATGGTATAGAGGAAGGAAGAGAGAGAGAGAGAGAGAGAGAGAGAGATGGGATTCGATAGTATCGATCTCGAGCCGATGCACGCCGCCAGTCCGCTCGATATGCCACGACCGATATCTCTGAGAAGACCGGGTGTGGGTGGTGTACCCGGTCGCCACGATCCAAGGCCAATTGGATCTTCGTGCTCGAGTAATCGCAGTCGAGCGTTCCATTTGCCTCGTACCATCAGACTCGACGGACGAAATACCGTTTCCTAATCGTTCTGGAAACGAGACACGCGCGAGGCTCGTGTTTCCGCCACTCGACCGATTAGAGGCGAACGATCCGCCGACGAATTATGCTCCGGTCCTCTCCGGTAACGTCTCTTCATTCTTTCCGCGGCCTTCCGAAGACCTACCTTGAATAGGGGACGTCGCGATGCGAAGCTGAAGAGCGAAGATCGTTGAAATGTGCGAGGAAGAAACAATCCGCGAGACTCGCAGTATTTCTACCAATTTGCTGAGAAGATCTGCTAGCTTATAAATAATAACACTCTCCTGGATGCCTTTACAATTATCCGGTGATATTACTCATTGCGATACAGGAAAGAGAGAGAATTATTCGAAGTAACGTTTTCCTGTACGAGATCACCGAATAAATCTAAACAGTAAAATTGTAGAGGGGACGGGGTGGCGTCTAGAGCAGTCGTTCCCAAGGGAAGGGGCTAAGTCGTTGAAACGCGGACGAGGACCAAGGCCAGAAGCTTTCCGGCGAGCTGCCACCGAGATGTCATCGAGCGCCGAGAATAATGGAAATTATCCAAGCTGGAACGATCCGGTGAACGGGAGAAGAGAGGCTTGTCACGAGGATAGAATTGGAGGCGACTCGAGCGTAGCTCGAGGGGGTAGAAGAGAACCGGAGGGGGTGGTTGCTTGGCGTCTCCAACCCCTGTCTCTCCCTGAGCGAGCCTGTCCCTGTCTGTTTGGATAAGAAAGGAAACCGACGCGCTTATTAAAGGAGTATCGATCGGCTCGTAAAAGATTATTTTCATCGCGCGCGCGATGGCCCGGTGTCCCGGTTTCTTGCTCGAACGAAACGACCTCTTGATCCCCCTCGAATCTTCCGCGCGATCTCGCGGAATCGCCTCGATCGCCAAATCCTTCGCTCTCTTCTCTCCTCTCTCTCTCCCTTCGTACTCTCTTTCGTGTCTCTTCTTCGTTCTCCATACCGCGAAGAGTTCCGTACGATCGTAACAGTATAGATCGCAGCACGACGGGAAAAGGGGATGAGTTTTAGCCGGACTCTTTCGCGAATTTCGCATCCGTTTTGGCATCGCGAGCTCGCCGGCTAAGCCGGCCAACGATCGATAATGTATGCGAGCAGACTCCTCCTCCCTACTCTCTCTTTTTCCAGCTCTTTCTCTCTCCCTCTCTTTATCGTTCTCTTTCACCCCATCGGAACCGGCTGGCCCTGTGTCCTGCGCTCGCGAAAAAAGATAAATAAAATATTCTTTACGGTAACAACGGCCGAACGTCGACAACGGAACCCAGAAACTCGGACGACTGCTAGACGCGCGGGTAACCGCGATCTCCACCCCTGCAATCTCCAATCCCCATATTCGACGACCATTTCCACCCTCCAGCGCACAGACCTCGATCCGGAAATCGTAGCAAAGGTACCTAATATGGTAACCTCTTTTTTAATTAATCACAGATTTTATTTCGCTGTTGCGTGTGAATTATTAGGTCTTTTACGTTAAATATATTCTTATCCGGATTTGTTGAACTCTACGCATTGATGAATACAGTTATTTTGAATACGATGCTACTATATATAAATACTGCATTAAGTATTTAATGCAAACATTGTAATTTTTCAACATCATGCAGAGCGTTACTCAAATTTTATTAAACATAAATTAAAATTGTAATACGGACAATATAATTGAATTACGTTTATTTCGCGCGTGAGAAAAAAAACAACGTTGCACCCCTTTTTACACAGATTTAAAACCACCCCTCGTTCGGCCGTCCCATATTAAGGTAATTTACCCGATTTCCAACCCCATATTCGCCGAGCACTGGCACCCTCCGCATCAGTTCGAATCCGGAAATCCTAATAGTTTTTTCGCAGTGTCGCCGATAATGCTATTTACCCGTAAGGGTGTAGCTACAAAAATGTTTCCCTCTGATTTCTCGCGCGTTTTTAAGTTTTCACCGTACGCGGATTCTCGCCGGAGAGAGAAAATATTCGTGCGCGTGTCTCGCGGTCCGTGTCAGATATTTTTTTCTATCCCCGGGGACGAATTTTTGCACGCGACTAAATAGGGAACACGATCCGGAAACCTATAATACGATTTTTCCGACTACTTTCAAGGCAGAGCGTCGGTTTTCCTTGACGCGGAACGCGACGCGACGTGGATACGGCTTGAATAAAACGAGCCCCGGTGATTCTCTATAAATCAACGGGACGGAATAATAAATTTTTGTAGCCGGTTTTCCACCCCCATGAAATTTGTTGAAATATTCAACGTAGAGAATGGTGTACGCCGACCAACACTCTAGTCCGGACCGCTATTAAACGTCGCCGCAGTGTCCAATTTCCAATCGGAATTTTATCAGGGAATAAGTCTCCGATGAAAAAATATTATTCCGCGCTTTTCATTTGCGTTTGCATAAAGAATCGACTCGGGCGGAATTGATGCGCGCTTTAACGGGCTTACATCATTTTCGCGCGAGCGAGTCAGCTTTCCCGTTGATTTACAGCGGCACGGGAAGTTTGTCGTTCTAGCAGGCAGCGCGGAAAATCGAAAATTTTCATTTTCATTTCGTCCTGCGCGCTTAGAACCCCCCTCTCTATCTCCGCTCTCTTTTTTCCATCTCCATTCCACGGTTTTTATTGTCAAACACCGTTGTCCTAACGACCAGACCTCGTCAAACTGCGAAAAGCATGAAAAAAGGATCTCTTCCGAGGCTTTACAGAGAGAACAAAGCGTTTTCCACGGGGGACTACGATTCCGGTATGTTGCGAACGGGTTTATGAATAAATACAGATCCGAAATTGCATCTGAATTCCATTAATTCCCAAAGTTTCATATCTTCGCTGAACGGGGACGCGGCGCACGCACAAGGTCGAATTCATTTCGCCGCCACCGGAATCCGGTACAAGTGATATTCTTTTCGTGTTCCATAAAGGGGTTGCAATTAACAGGATATTGTTTCGCGAAAGCACTCCGCTTTGTGCTGGGCTTCAAACCAGTTTCACGTCCGAACACTAATTTTTGCTATAATATTTCGGGGAGCGACTAGTCGTCATTAAACTGCATTGTGCAAAATATAAATTGTAAGACGCTGGAACAGTGGTCATTGTTAGTAATCTTAACAAGTATAAATTAGTATGTACAAGTGTACAAGTATGGTTTTGCACAACCAAATTCACCCTTTTGCAAGTCAAATTCATCCATGTGCAAATCAGTTTCACCCTTTTGCAAATCCTATTCAACCTTCTTCAAATAAAGGCGAATGTACATTAAATACTTGTTTAAAATTCATTATCAATTCATTAAATTTGGTATGTTTAAAAACTGTGTGTAATGATGTAAGTCGATGTCTGTGGCCCACATTTCATGTCTCTAGATGAACAAATAATTCCGAATGATCAAATAGTGAAACGTATGAAATTCATTTCGCTAGCTTTTTCAACAGTGATCATTGTTAGTAATCTTAAAAAGTGTACATTAATATATACAAGTGTATAAATATGGTTTTGCACACCAAATTCACCCTTTTGCAAGTCACATTCATCCATGTGCAAATCAGTTTCAACCTTCTTCAAATAAAGGCAAATGTACATTAAATACTTGTTTAAAAGTCATTATAAATTCATTAAATTTGGAATGTTTAGAAACTGTATATAACGATGTAAGTCGATGGCTGTGTCCCATTTCACGTATCCAGATGAACTAATAACTCTGAATGATCAAATAGCAAAATGTATAAAGTTAATTTCGCTAGCTTTTATTAAATTTCAAGCTTGTTGCGTCACTTGAGACGTGTTTGTCGAATTGTTTTCTGTCAAAGTGTTGTTATCAAATGCAACGTGTACCCTCATTTGGAAATATGAAAACAATCCATCAGATAAAAATGGCATATCTCCGAACGTAATGCCTTACACATAAATTAATTTTAAATAAATTTATACATAAATTACGATCGATATTATTTAATATTTAATAATGCTTTATACTATGACGTTGACAACGAAGTGTCTAAAATTCATTAGACAATATCTGTGGGGATTGTAGACGACACTTATCCGTAACATAGGTACATTTCCTGATATCATTGAACACCTCCGCGAGTCGATTCTCGCAGACCGGTACGAATCTACGCAACCGAGAAAACAAAAAAAAGTCTATTGTTCCCAGCCACAGAATCAGGTTCCCTTAAGGGATCCTCTTAGCACCGTGGAGCGCAGTCAATCTCGCAATCGAACAATCGGCGACATCCGTCCCAGTGGTTCGTCGGCGGAACAAAGGCCTGGTCGGCGGTCTCTCGAAAAGAGGGGCCAATTAAAATTGATGGTTAAATCCTAGATAGAGAGAAAGAGAGAAAGTGTATGTGTGTGGGAGAAACGGAGAATGAGAGAGAGGATACTGGAAAAGAGGGCCGTCCCGCAATCCGTCCTCAAAGTAAAACTCGGCCGTTCGAAACCGCGCGGATCTGCGCGCGTATGAATTTACCATGGACGCGGAACCACCACCGAGTCCGCGGGAAACAACGACGATATCGTGGCGAGACGATTAGGGTCGTCGCAGCGTATCCGAGTCTCTTTGTGAGGCCGGAAAAAAAACTCGGACGTCCGCGAAAAGGGGAAAGTCCGGAGAGCAGCTTGCTCCTCTCTCGGTTGGGAGAGACAGAGAGAGAGAAAGAGTTTTATTCCTGTCTCTCTTTTTTTTCTATCTCGATCGTTGACGCCCATCATCGATCGTCGACGATCGACGGAGAACGGTGTACGAGGGGTAGAGTGAACCAGCTGGACGGGAAAGTTGCTGGTTTTTAACGCTTTGATCGGGATATTTTTAATCAACGGGTATACTCGTCGCTGCGACGCATCCCGGCGCGCGGCGTCGGCCGGCCCACTCGACAGATCAAAGGAAGCCGGCCCGAGTCCGACGTTTCCACGTTTTCGAGTGGCGAGCCACTGTGGACAGCCGAGCCCAGGGAATCCGCGATAAAGGTTACTTTCAAACCGTCGGGACACGCGATCCCTGTGGAAATCCGCGACGGGTCGCGGCTCATTAAACCCCGGTCTATCGTATTGTCCGCTGCGGAAACGATTTCTGCTCCGCATCCCTCATCGTCGACTCTTCTTCATGATCCTGACCCGACAGGATCAATTTCGTGCGGGCACCTGTTAGGAATCGTTGCGGAACCTGTTAGAACACCGCCATTCACTTCAAGCTAAAAAGTTCAAACAGTTCTTTTTACTGCATCGTTTTCTATTCGTCACTAAAATAAATACTGCAAAAGGAATCGTTCTCCTAAAAAAGTACAATAAAGATTTTTTCAGTGCCAAACTGATTTTATTTATATCATATATACTGGAAATTACATATATATGACATGTGTATTACATATACACTGGAAATTATAAATGTCTCGGGTAATTATATAGAAAAGGTCTGCGTACTCCGATTTTTATGAAATTTTAATATGTTGTGCAGCAACACATTCTGAACAACTTTTTCTTTTTCCAATATAGGAGGGTCGCTTTTAGTTTTTGAGATATTTGCAAGAAACTATAACGAATACTGTATTTAATTTTTCGTATTCCTGCACGATTATTAGCGATAGTCTTTTGCAAATATCTCGAAAACTAAAAGCGACCCCCCTATATTGGAAAAGGAAAAAGTTATTCAAAATCTCTGAATCTATAACATATTAAAATTTCATCAAAATCGGAGCACGCACACCTTTGCTATATAAATACCATATCTCTTCCAGCTAAAACTATAAATAAGTTAATCTTTCTGAGTTTCTCTTTCGCACTTTTTATCGTTGTAACGAGTAGAATAAAAAGCAATCAGAAAAATGTTTCACCTTTTGATCTTGACAATTAATTTCTTTTACTTGGCTCGTAACGCAGAGTGCATGTCGAGAAAAATTCTTGATACACGCAACCCTCTTTTGATTCGGTGAAGCTTTCTCGCGATTGTGCGAGAGCCAACTGCTGTCCGCTTCTGCCTTTGCCAAGCGAATGCGTTCGGAAACAGAGATTGCTCGAATAGTTTCGAGATGTTGAGGGACCGCCGTGTCCGCATTCCGCAGCCGGGCCTTCCGTGACCAGGCTGCGTTTAGAATTCCACTGTGCCGGCAACGTGACGGACGATCATCCTAGTCGCGCCGCGCCGTCTTCGAAATGGCCCCGCGGACCCACCCCCTACGTCCTCGATAATACGTAATCACTTCCAATCCGCTTTTCTGCGGCCTCTGATAGAACTAATTGGTTTTCGGCTGTCGGTTGATCTGATCCCATGTGTTTGCGTACCGTAGGGCAGTCTGGTCGGTTTGATTTTGGTCGCGGTTTTGGGGGCACTCTGCGGACTGGTTAGAGGGTGGTTTTTGACCCTTTGCAACCCTTTCTAGAGGTTTTCAAATATTTCGCTGGAATTTCTGTAGACGATTCGATAATATCTTTTTATTGCCATTAGCTTTAATTCTGGTGACGTTTTTTGTCATTTTTGTGCTAAGGGTGGTTAGATTATCATCTTTTTGCACCCTTCGGTGTTTTATTTTCTATGGTAATTTTTGTATGTAGCTTTCAGTACTAAGATGAAGATAATACATTTTCAGTAATATCATTATTATTTATAGTATATTTTTATATTATTTTGAATTTTTACATGCAAATACGTCTTTCACGTGTTCCTTAATTCTGGGTGGTATTTTTGTGCAGAACAGTTGTGCAATTTACCGAAAAAGTTCACCAATTCCACACAAAGGACCCCAAACTAGCGGTATTTCCAACTCCTCCCACCGATTCCACCCCTCAGCACCGAATCCAAAATTGAAAGATTGCCCTCATTTCAGGAACTCGGTCGAAGTCGGTGACGGAATAGGCGTGGACAGGTCAGAGATACTGCAGGGAGGTTCGAGTAGGGGTGAGTAAAAACAATCACGTTAGGACAATTCCGGCATCGGGGGATGCTGGATCGGCGTAGGATTGGATTGCCGATGATCGGTCGGATGGTATGAGAAGGGGGTGGATGAGGAGGAGACAGTGATCCCCTCCTCGTGGCCTGCATCCCCTGGATCCAGGGGGATGGTTTGATTTACGTCGGTCTGTGTGCCTTTTGGATTAGCGGCGCGCGGCGTAGGAGCCTCGGGGGCGGCAGCGTGGCTCGCAGCCTCTTCCGACGATTATCCGAGGGGTTGGGGTTGGCCCCGTCGAAATAAGTACGTCGATAAATATCCCCCCGTATCTCTATCGGGGTCCGGGACGGTCGGCTATAAAAACCGAATCGCGAGAGCCCACCACCCTCTTCAGAATCCAGAGGGGGTGGTTTGGGAACGCAATCGCGCTCTACCCTCCGAGACACCCTTCGCATAGTCTGGTGCATCGGCGGTTTTCTTTCCGCGAAATTGCCACTCGCAAAGTCTCCGTTTGCCGCTTAAAAGCTCGACTTGCGACTCACCCCCTGTTGTCTCCGGGGGAGGTCGAATAATCGACATACAGGGCGAGTCTGGGAACACGACCAATAACTCGGGAGCTATTCGTTGCACGAAACAATTGTTTAAATAAATTTTGCATGGTTTCCAATGGGACAGACAAACCCGTGATTTTTTACTTTAATACTTCATCGACGTTTACAGGTCACCTTTAATGTTTTGAATGGCGTGTCGAATATCTTTCCAAGAATTTAGACGAAGCACCAAATTCCGCAACAAATTAGGGTTAAAATAGAAAAATCATAAACTAGACTTATTTGGTTTAATACTTTTTCACTTTATTTACAGAATTTATTGAAATAATATTCGGCACCCCATTTAATAAAATGGAAAGTGACCATCAGATCTCGATCAAATAATATTCACAAAAACTGGATTACGGGTTCGTAGGTCCCACTGGAACCCACGCGACATTGATTCTAACAATTCTTTTGTAGTAACTTACTCGGTACTCACCCTGTATAAGGGTAGCGGAGTTAATCGCACGAATGCCGCAACGAAAACTCGCAGCAGTCGCCTAATCCACGGAGAAATCCCGAGCTATACCCGCGGTACATATCAGAATCTCGATGCTCTCTCTCTTTCTCATCTCCCTCCACTCGTTAATCCGTCGCGACGCGGAGCTCCTACGGAAACAATAACGCCCAGGCATATCGGCATCCGGAGAATTCCAAAGGGCCTCGAAATCCGTCCGGAATTGCTGTTCGTCCCCAGGAATCTATCGCGTTCTTCCGCGTTAAGGCGACCGCAGACCGGCGAAAATTGCCGGCTCGTGCCCTCAAAAATCTAAAGCACCGCGCCAAATCGCCGCGGTTTGCGGCGGCTTTAAAGCGCTCACGTCGGAGCACTGCGGTCCAGGTAATCTGCTCGGAAAGTTCTCAGGCGTGAAAGAGATTTATTAAATAAGTAACAATCTGTTACACCAACAAATATAGTAAGAGATGTAAGGTACACTTCATTGTTGCGTTTCGACAATCAATTTCTATCCTTCATGTTCGGCAGAGTCGCCAGATGAGGGGAGGGGTGAAATTAATGAATTGTCCTTCAATTAAAATTTCTGTCTGTACCATGAATCTCTTCAGCATGAATTCCTATATCCAATAACCTGCAGGATGAGCCGATCCGAGAAGCTCAGGTGGCCTAACCCGGCCGCAGGAAAGGTGCGTTTTTTAAGGTCTCGCTGACGCGATATAATCTGCCCTCCTCCGGTTCTTAACGAGTCCCTTCGCAGTCTGGCCTCCTCCCCTCTCTACTTTTAGCTAGGCGGCGAGTTTATGGGGCGCCGGTCGCCATGAAACTTGGGGAAGAGGTACATCGGTGAACTAGCGTGACAGGCGGTTCAGGGGAATAAGCTTACCCCCTCTCTGACGTGATTCACATGGACGAGGAATAGGAGGATGGAGTGGGGACTAGTGTTCGATTTGTGTCGATACTATCTCGCGAATCTCTCGCAAAAATTAAGCGAACCGTCGCTGAGATGTGCAGAGGAGAAAGTTGTTCGAAATATCAATTTCTACAGGGTGTCCGAAAATCATCTAATTCGAAAGGTGCCTATGTAAATAATTAGAATTAATTTTTTAGTTAACTTTCTACACACTAGCAAGTTTGTAAGTATTCCCAAACGTGTCGATTCGGATGTGAATCATGGTAAGAAAAAGAAAGGTGGTGTTTTGTCCTAGACCCGCTAGAGGACTCATACACGGGATGTCTGAAAGCGGTTGAGGCGCCGCAAAAATTAGTTCTAATTATCTTAATATTACGATCGAGAACTAAAATTACTATGTAAATAGTTGTTCGAAAGGTTTGCCGAGAGATGGACCGAGGGTGGAGGGGCTGGAACGTCTTGGGGGTTGGGTATCTGTAGCGCGCGGGTTGCCGGTTGGTGTATTCGCGGCTTGCCCATCGGCGCCGAACTGAATCAGCATTCCGTAAGCACTAAATACCGCTAATATCGCGCATGTGCCTCGTACACCTTGATGGATGAGAATTCGCCTCTCGGTCCTCTGCCCCGCGCGTCCCCCGGGTTTCCAGCCCCGTTTATCCGACCCGAACCCGTCGCCGCGCCGCTTAGTCACCAGCGGCCACGCGGCTACGCGTGGAAATTGCGTAACCGAGCGGGTATGAGCGGGTTGTAGCGTATAGGAGCGAGTACGAACGACGTAGGAACGACCAGGAGCGACCATAAGCCCGCGGGAGCAAACGAGAGCGAGTTAGCTCGCGTTCGCGCCCCGCGACCATCCGCCTGGCATAATAGCGGCTGCGCGTTTAATTGATTTGCGACAGTAACGGGACAGCCTCGGTTTTATAATGCGGACGATCCTAAGGGCGCGTTCACGCCACGCAGCACGAGGCACACTCGCCGACGAACGAATTTTCCAACGGTGTTGTCCATCATCCGCTCAAACTCGCTCGAGAACCGCTGTCCGAAACAGCGGCGCACCATCCGCCTGGACGCAACGCTAAACAATGTTCAGTCGCAATCGCGGACGTTGCATCTCTTTGCGCTGTGGACTAGCCAGTTGCCAATTTAGAGCTGCTACCGGCACCAGAGGGTTGTAAAGTAGACCAGCAACGCTGGATATTAGGCTGATTGTGGATGTATCGTTAGTTGGCTGCGGAAGTGGGCAAGTTAAATACCACACTGCGTGGATGTTGCATAAATTTTCGGTTTATTTGTTATTTATGACTCGAGAAATTTTGCGAATGAAGAAACACGTATTCAACTCCTGTTCCCTGCAACCTTTTTAGGGAACGAAGGGGTTAGAGCGAGAAAATTGGAATTTCCCTGTGGGACGTGACTCTGGCTCTTGTCAAAGTTGAGAGCAATCAAGCCACGCCCACCCGGGGTGTTCCGACGGGGACCTGACAGAAGATTCTTTAAATAATCAATAATCTTAAAGTCTCTGTTTGGTCTAAAGTATGGGTGCAATAACTTACTATTAGAAAACTGTTTGAAAGATTGTTGAATTGTCGAGAATAGTTCTCGTGCTGGTAATAACATTCTCGAACATAAATCGATTGCTAATAGAATGACAATTTGCATGGACAATTAAGCAATCGCAAGGGGTTGGCAATTTAGGGGTTGAAAGGGGCTAAGGAATCGGGAAGGCGAGCCTGATAGTTTTCGCCGTCGGTTTCGCATGTATCGGAGGGTCGAAGGGTTGACGAGCAGAGCCGCGAAGGGTTCGCGACCCCGTCCCGACTTCCGGCTCGCTTTTGTCCCTTTGATGTCCAAAGAGCACCGGTCCGGGCACGTAGGTCTAAGACGCGTCTAGGCCGCATGTTTTCCAGCGGGCCGCTCGTTGTGCCCGTCTAATTCGAAACTACATATTTAATCCTGGGCAAACTGTCGGAGGTTGCCCGGGTAACCGGCGACACAAAGAACGCGCTAGCCGCGAGGGATTCGACGGCTTGTCGCGTGGATCCGCGCGAAATCCCGAAACAGGGGGTTCGCCAGTCTTCGACACTATTCGAATAAAATGATATTTTCATCAGGATTATCTGAAAATTATTAATTATGATTTTTTTCATTGTATCTATTCGTTCATTAATTTATGATTAATTTCCAATAATGGTCAGTGAAAATCATAGAAATTTTATTATTATGATCTGTGCATTAAATATCCTCCATTTCCTGATTTTTCAAAGGGTGCACGCCTCCAATTTCGCAACCCATTCATTAAAAATTTTTAAGAATAAAATTTGTTTATATTCGTTAGAAGCTGTAGGAGCCACTGAAGAACGTTCTCCATTTTTCAATCATTTAAATTCTTTCCACCGTGTCAAATTGGAGCTAATGATTGTTTCAATGCAAGTAGAAAATCCGCAGTTCGTTTGTTAATTAACTAGAGAAGTGGCAACAACATAGTGTTCTCCCATTTTTATCCATCACTCTCTATTGCCCACCGTCGGCTGTAGGGGACAGAAGAGAGTCTCTCGAGCGAAGAGGGTGCCGGCACGGGGGTTGATAGCGAAACGCCGATGACGAGGACGCCGAGGAGGAGGACTGGTGTCGCAATGATGTGACGACCACGACGATTGCGTGGTTCCAAGTGCCACGCGTCCGTCTCCGAGTGTACAAAAGCGCGAAAGAGTCGCCGCCACCCCTTGTTGCAGGTCTTGAGAACGCGACCCTCGCCGTTCGTTCCCTATTACCGTCCTCGTCTGGCACGAGATGCGCGGCCCCGATGTCTGGGCTGGGTTCCACCCCCCTATCCGAGTGCCGGAGATCCGGCTGGGAGGATGGTTAGGCTCGACGCGGATATTAACGGGGCAGGCCAACAAGAGCAACTTCGCGTCGTTCCCTCCACCCGTGAAAAACGACGTGTCCGCCGATAACACGCCCCGCAACCGACACCGGACCCCGTATTTTCATAAAGCCCGCCCGTCCGCTCGCGCGCCCAGGTCTAGGCAACCAGCAATACATTTATTCAGGTTATTAGACTACCTTCTTTTTAATTAGCGGCGAAAGTTGGGTTCTGCCGACGGCTGATATCTCGCGAACTTCGAACTTTTCATTCGGGGAAGGGGAGTTAGGCTGAGTCTACGCTAACGAAGGTCGTGTTCACCTGTTGTTCTCGATAGAACTGCATGGGGAATTGCCGTCAAGAGATTATGAGAGTATGTTCGCCTGAAAATTGACTGCGTTTACAACGATGTGTACGAGATCTTAGTCGAAGAAACAGTATATTGTTGGTTCTGTTGATTAAATAGGCGTGGTCTGATTCCGTAGGCGTGGTCTGACTCGGTAGGCGTGGTCTTGTGGCCCCCGATTCCTCCGGAGCCGAAGCAGCAAGCTCTCCAGCTCTAATACCCAACTTTTTCCATTTCTTTAAACATTTCACCACAAAGGGTTCACATTTCACTTATTCCCCGCATCCCTTGACATCAATAATTCCTCCCCGAGTGAAAAAGGATGTAGGTGACATGGGAGTTACGCATCAAAAGTGCCTGAGCTCGGTAAATCACGGGGACTGGGTTCGGCGCCGACTAGACGTCGCAAGGAGAGAGGGAGAGGGAGAGGGAGATAGAGATTGAGATCAAGAGAGCGAGAGAGGGGCTCTCTCCTGGAGAAACGAAGGGCCGCGAACAAAGCGGTGGGCGTTTTGCTTGCCCGATTCCCGGAGAAATATGGCGGTCATTATCGCGGAGCCGCGGAACTTCGGCGTCCCTGTTTTTTCCTCGAGTCAGGGACTGGTCTAGCTTCCGGGGCTGCGAGCCTACCATTGAAACTTTTTCGTGGGCGGAACGGCACTGCCGGGGGAGTAGTCTCTCTTCGGAGTGGTTCTCAAATTCACGTTGTCGTCGTCGTTCGGTCGTCGTTGTTCACTGCTTTTTTTCTGCCGCGATAATGATCCTCGAAAATTGAAATAAATCGCGGATTAGTGGTAAGAGGACGGTTATTAAACCTGGCCGCGGGTCGGCGTGCGTGACCGACGGTCACTTTGTCGGCAGTCCGCGTTGATCGCGGCCAACAACCGGGTCGTGTTGTGTTTCCTCGTTCGAGAACCCGTCGACGAGGAAATCGCGAGCGTCACGCGCCCCTTTACGTCGGCTCGTGACGGTTTTTTTCCACTCTGATCGTCGACGGACTCGCCGGGTCGATCTTTATCGCACACCGACGGTTTAAGCGATCGTTAAAGTTCATCGTTGCGGCCGATTTTACGGCCGGTCAGGGGCTCGCGACACATTTTTAACGAGAAATGGAATGCTCCGGCGGATCCCGGCACTCCACACGCAAGCCCGTCCCTTCCCGATAACTGCAGCAACGTCGGCCCGGGCTGCGTTGAATTATTTTCAGCACATCGAGAGACACGAACAATTTTTCGAATTTCTCAGAACATTCGACAAGACAAAAATTTTCAAGAACCCGACTCACAATTCAAAAGTGGTAAATCAATATTCAACGTGGCGAATCTCTACGAATGAACAAGCGGGGAATTTAGGATGAACGAATACGTTTAATTGACAGCAACGTCACAGAATTCGTTTCTCTATGCCATCCAACGTCCCCATAGACACTGCAGCATGATGGAATTTTTTTTTTAAATATCGACGACAATTTCGCCACCGGGAAATGCGAAAGAAAGCCGGCCGCCATTTGCGTTCGAATTCGTCAAAATAGTTGCACAGTGTTGCAGATTTGAGTGCAGATGTTATCCGCGTCGAGGTGAATTTTTGCATTTATATGATTGGTTGAACGGGAATCGCGTACGCCCGCGATAGTTTTTATATTACGTATAAAAGCATGTACAATAAACTGTGGAAAAAGACATGTCTAGTGTGCGCCGGCTTGTTTGGTAGCTATTCAATCCTCTGAAAGGGAAGCTCGGTTTCAATTATCGAATAATACTCGGTTTAAATACGAATGATTGCAACCCCTGTCGCGATGATCACGCTCAATCCTACTTTCGATCTTATTAAACATCGAAAATTCGCGGATGGCACAATTATGTATCGCTCGTTGTTGGGAATTCATCGAGGTACAATTTATGTAGTTAGATTGCGAGATAAAAAATAGTCTGCGCCTGTTGCAGGATACGGGAGCCACGCGTTTGTTCCTTTAACAATTTTAATGGGGTGAAAATAATGCAACGGTACTCCTCAAACAATTTGTTTCCCTTAATTTCGTTACGCCAGAAAATTAAGAGAATATTCACATTTCCGAGGGCGTTTACAGGAATATTTATGAATATATTTTAATGAAATTTAAAGTACCGATTTTGTTTTTTAATTTGCGACGCAGACCAAAAAACCAAAATCTTTTAAATCCAAAATCCAGGGGTTCGAGTGACTTCACCTCTTGAGGGAGCTGTCCGTCCCGGTGTCTCGCGTCTCTATCGTGGATTTCCGGTAAAAAAGAACCGTGGAGGCAGTCCCATATCTTCTTGAAGAGTGGTACGGGGGTTGTTCCGGTCCCTTCGTTCTTCAGGGAAGATCTCGTTTCGCGGCTCACGGCCACTGCCAGGGACACGCGGACCGTGTAGCCTGTGAAAACGAGGAAAACGAGGGTGCGGGGGTGGGCGCTCGGTTGCGGGCAGCTCGCGGCATGCACGGGGTTGCAGAGGGTGCAGAGGGTGGGGGATGGGACAGGAAAGACCGTCTAATCCGAGGGTATCACCAGGGCCAGCTATTCCGAGTCAGCTTCCGTGGCAAGTAATAACGCCGGTGTAACGGCATCGCTATCGTTGTTCCGGGGGTGAGTTATGGGGCTCCATGGTGCTGCGGTGTACCTACCCCGTACGTGTCATCGAGCCATCCTCCTAATTATGTGAAACGAACCACGCCGTTGCGTCACGGGCCACGCTAATGGGAAACGATAATTTATAGAGAGAGAAAGCACCGGTTATTTTCTTCCCGGTTCTTCTTCGAGCTGCCCCCGCGAAAATACGCACCTGGCTCGCAAGACTGCTTCTCCCGGACTCCATGTGTCATGGTACACCCCCATGGTCGCCATGATAATCCTCCTTTTTACAAACCTTGTGGACTCGTCGGAATCTTTTTCAACCCTTCTCGAACCTTCAGATGGCATTTAATAATTCTCCTTCGCTCATCGATATTTTCTTCCCTTCAGAATGAATAACCATGGACTCCATAGCGCTGTTAAAAAACATCCAATGTTTTCAATAATAACAAAGCGGAACTTTCACATATTCGTACTCGTTGTCAGGCTTGAATCGTTCTATTAATATTTTTCTGTGGTTATTTATAAAAATTACAATCGTGTAAAACCGTGTTCTAGAGCGAATAAACCAGATGTAATTGCATAAAATTCACGGCCCACTTAACATCATAAATATTGTTTCCCTTATTTTTCTCTCGCAGTTTTTCTCCTTTGTAGCTGCAGCGATGGGAACGGAGCAAAGATCGATTATCATTATTATAATTACGCTTGACGCGTGTTCAAAGAAGCACCGCATAGAACAGCGTCAGTGCAAATACAGTGGAACCTCGATTATCGGTTTTATTCAGTTAAACATATTTCTTTGGTTTCAATGTTGAACTAAATTCTTTGCGAGCCGCATAATAACAAACGAATTGTTCCTGCCGTCTGCATTCGCGTATCTTCTGTTTTCTCAATTTCGCTCGGTTTCCACGGTTGGGGCACCGCAAATTGCTTCACGGGGCACTTTGGCCCCGCCCACCAGACGGTAGGCCACGCCTACCTCGCAATAACTAGGTTTCTAATTGAATTTATCTCTCGATTTTTTAAAACATTGAACATATGTCTAGACTGATCAATAAACTACGCGTTTGGATGAGATCCAATGTGAAAGAGTAAAAATGTTTATAATATTAAATATCGTTATTAATTTCAGCTTAGGAAATAGATGACTACGTGGCTCCTGTATCATGAAATTGATAAAACATTAATTTCGCACGAAACTAAACGAGCTGATACGACGACAGATCGACGAAATAAAACTCGTGGATCATTGAAAATTGATCAGCTCCCGGGGCATCGGAATCTCTGTGGATCATCGAATTTCGAACGATGAATCGGGGCTCGACCCCTCGGGCACCGTTACAGACGACAGCCCGGTTATTAATCTTCGGTGAAAAGACTATGGATATGAGATATTGCGAGAATATCTCACGACTTGACACTTGCTAATATGCGGGGATATCCTATTATTATGGCGAGATTACGCGGGCAGAAATACTCGGTAATAGTCCAATAAATGTGTCGGTGAGATTAATACGGAATTAGGTTGCCGTCCTGAGGGGCCCGAAATTCTGAGCCGAGGAAGGAACGCGTGCCGCTTATGCGAGCACCGCTGCGAATCGCGCGATGTTTCATGTCGTTAACGAGACCAAGACGATCAGCAATTTCGTTCACGAATCAATTTCGCGCAAAAGTTAGAAGCCGACGGAGGAAAATTGCCATCGATTCAGATGCGACCCGGAGGAACACGTCGGTGTGCTCATTCGATTAGCAAGATTAACAGGCATCGCTACGGGTTCGAGGAGATCCAGTTGGTTACCGCTGCCCTGAAAAATTTAGCACCCGATCGTCCGATCCTATTTCAGGAGCCCTTCCGTGCGACTAACTTCATTCGCCGTGACGATTCCTCGATCAGAATTTAATAAGCTCACGGGAAAAAGACGGATCGTGGTCTGGTAATCCACCCGGGAACTCCAGCCCGTGATTATTCATCATTCTGCATCGAGGATCAAGTCGAAATGCATACAAACTAGGCGCTTGTCAATCAACCGGCCCCTTAAAAATCGCACATCGACGTCCCAGCTGCGAAGAAACTCGATCTCCCACTCGGCAAATATAGCTGGTTCTTTTTTCACACGGTCGATATGTTCCTTGAAAAGAATTGCGCAAGATAGAAATTCAAATTATTAACAGTACATCGAACTAGAGGCTTCGAGATTTAAAATAAGCCCACGTTTATCTTCATACGATTTTGTTTCACGAAGTTATGACTGTCCAAACGTTATCAAATATAAATTAGTTTATGATATCGGCGCACAGGTTCGATCAAAGAAAATAACAATGGAATTTTGCAATTTATAAATATTTTTCTAAACGTTTCGATCCGATTTTTAAAAGATCAAAAATAACTGTAAAAATTGGATTTTATAAATTTTATAAAAATTTTATGAAATGCAAAATTGCTTTATCATTTTCTTTGGTCGAACCCGTGCGCCGACAAAACGGAATAGTTGTCAAATATCTCCTAAAAATTGCATATTGATGCATTCACTTCACCACCTGTCGCATCGAGTGAAATAGTCTCAATCAAAACTGAGCGATGGAAAGTGAAAGTGGAAACTTGAAGCTTTAAAACGAGAACAGAATTATTATTGTACTATTTGTTTGGAGGAAATTGCCACTGTTCAAACATCGACAATTTCTCGAGGCCTTCTCAAGTTCATTAATGATTTCAAATTGATTAACAAGCTACTGCAACGCTAGACACGTCGATCCAAGTTGTCGCTAATAACTTTGCTGCTGGCGCGATATTAAATTCGAGCAGAAGAAGAAAAGAGAAAACAGTCGATTCCTTCTTCCTTATGAATATTTGCGCTCGCTGTACCGGCGAGTAATCAAGAACTCTCGCTGATCAAAGCAGTTCCTCCGGAAATTAAGGATCAATACCGTTTCATTTATATTCATAATGATTTTCCAATATTCCTACGTCGGTTTTACGCGTCGCTCGGCCGGCAATACATTTTTAATTTCGCGTACAATACCGCTCGAAAAATATTTAATCGCCGGCTCTAGAGGAGAGGTTTAAGGCGCGGTTAGGTATTATTTTACGGTTGTTGGTTCACCATTATCGTTCGGACGCGAATCCCAGTTAAACTCGGATACAAATTCGAGGATCCGTGTCTTCTTCTCTCTGTGTAAATGCAAAGATTATTACTCGGCAAATATTTGTCCTATAAGCGAGATAATGTGCCTATTATTCGTCTCATTTCCTTTAGTCCTTTTTCCTCTATTCGCTCCAGGAAACGCTCCGCCGTTTTCTTTATTATAAAGAAACACCTTTTTATCACACAGGGTGGTTAGTCAGCGTTTTTTTTCTCAAAAAGAGTTAAAAGAAAAAGTTATACTGTTTTTTTGCATTACTTTATTAGACGCAAAGGTGACCTTCAATTTTTTATTTTTTTTTGCAGGCAATGTAATGGCGTCTCAATTTTTTTTAAATGGAATGCAACGTGTTTTTCTTATTTCGTACGAAATCGCGTGTCAAAAGGGTCACCCTCATTTCTGAAAATAAAATTAGAGACACCAATTGCATTACTTGCAAAAAACAGTATTAACGATTTCCCCATTCATATTTATTCACGAATACCGCGTAAAAGACTGTTCTCCATAGTAAATACCTATTTCGGGAAATCGCGAGCGAAAATATCAAGAGGTCGAGAAGTATGCAAGAGTATTCAACGGTTCAAAAGATTTTCGCCACAGGGAACTTAATGATGTATTTATTAAATTTTCGTTGGAAGCAATCTTCTGGTTGACGAAGCAACTTCGTCTTGCAAAACGGTTTTAATAAACAATCTGCATAAATGGAATTTTGCATAGAATAACCGGGGCGTACAATTTTTGAGTTGCCTCGGCAAAATTTCCTGCGAAAACGATGCAGCTAAATCTTCTATTATTTTCACTCGGCCGTTAGCGTTTCAGAATCTCCGACCGGGGGTAAATTAACAGCAAAGTATAAATTATACGGAAGCAATTTTATAATGCGTAGAGGTCCGCGGTATGAATTCCCAATTATAAATCTGCAGGCTAAACTAATATATTAAAATGGCCGCGCCGGAGGAAATGAGCTTTCACTTAACTCATTGTAAATGACTCCGGGGGCATTTTGTCGTTTCGGGGAGGGGATGGCTAGCAATAACAGTATGTAACGTGGATCCCGCGCCATTTCCCTTATTGTTCGAGGGTCTAGCGGCAGTCCATCTTCGGCTGCAGACAGAGGAGTCCGTTATTCGGTGGGGTCTGCGGTGTTCGATCATCGTGGTCCGCGTTCTAATTCCTCGGCGACCCGTTTCCATATCGATGAGCGTGGACGCGCGCGCGCCCGCTCGGACCACCCGAAATTGCTTTCGGGACGACGTATTCGAAATCGTCCCGGGATCAGTCGCCCGACGGATTCATCGGGCCGTGTGTGTACCGTCTTTGTTGGTCGCCGATTTTTTTTATCATCCCCCCTCTCCTTTTTCCGTTGGTCAAACGCGAGAGAGCGGGTTGAAATCGTTCGATCGGACCGATCGACCCTGATCCACCTACGGGTTGTCCACGCTCGCGTGATTCCCGACGATATACCGTCAGCCTTTCCGCGTCATTGGCGTCGCTGAAGCGACGATATTTTACGAGGATAAATTATAACGGCCGCATCGAGTCGACCACGAATATTGGCCTAACCGCCGCCACATTGGCCCGGATCGAAAAATTTCGGGACATTCGACCAGAAAGTCGAATGTAAGCGTCTATGGACCTCGAATATGAATAAATTAATGAAATTCAATAAATATTTTAGTTACTAAAAAAGTCTGGCGATTTTTAAAACATTATTTTATTATTATTTATTATAAACGGGCTGAAGCCCTATTTTACATATAAGAAAGATACAGACTACTCGTATAAGTATAATGACAAAGAAGGGACATGCACAGAAAGGAAAATTTTGATAGTGCTACAATCGATATTATCATATAATCCTGCGTCGTTGCATTTTAAATTTTAGTAATGAATTATTGAAAAAATCAATACGATTATAAATAGTGCATGATTTTTCAATAATGCGATTTTTATTTTTATTTTATGCTGAATAGATTAAAATATTTTTTTAAATGATTTCAATATTCCTTGATTCTGCAAATTATCCTTTTAATTGTATTATCAATTTTCTTTGACGATTCTGTTGACAAATAGCAAGTTATATTCGATGTTCTTGGGTAATTCTTATGCAAAACAAGAATTGTTTGCATTGACCACAGAAACATTTTTCTTCTTTCGATAATTTTGATAATTCAAAATACACGATTTATTCTTGATTTATCTCCTGCTTGAAATCGCAGCCACTTGTTGAAAGTATGTAGAAAGTTTTGATTGAAATTTAATTGGGAATTGAAAAGTCTCTAATGCCCGTACTATCGCTACAGTGATGTATACATATGTTCCCGATCGTTGCGCGAAACGCGGCGCACCAGTGGAGACGCGGCTTTAGCCGAGCGGGTTGTTTGAGATACCCTTATCAAACGTTAACACGCCCGCTAACGTATTCGACGTAAGTCGGATGAGGAAGTTCGCGTATAAAACACCGTATCCGACTTTGGTCTTGTTAGATCGCGGCCAGACGAACCACGGCCCACCAGGTTGTCTGCGGTTTAACGCATTACGGTCTTTCTTTCGAAAGTTTGCCGCGTGGCCGGCCCGGGCGAAGATTAAATCTACGTGCGATATTAAAACGTTCCACCCTCCGGAATCGATAATAAAGAAATCAGATTTCCCCGGGAATCTACGAGCTCCTTCCCTCGAATTAATCCGATGGAACACTTCTTGCATCGTCGCGATCATTCCGGGCGAGACAGTCTGAAACATCTTAACCGCATTAAGTCAAAATCTCGGTGATGTTCTCACTGTTGCATCTAGTTATTTCGATCCCGTTTCAGAAGTTTGAGACCGCGAGTCCGAAGTGAATAACTTGTAAGTCTGTTGGAGATGTGGGTCAAGATCGACCCTGTCTCCGCATCCGGTCGTTTTTAATCACTTTTCTTGGTGGGGACAGCGAGAGGTGGTGAAGAGAGTGGGGAGGGGTCGAGAGGATTCGGTATCTGGGTATCTCGGGTAGCAGGTTCGAATCGATATCTCTCGACTTTTAACCGTGTCTGCTCTCCCGATTATTATCCCCGTAACGCGGGGGAATTGGCCTTCTATCCATTTCCGGGTAGGAAGCGTCGTCGGGCGGACCCCGGGGTCAAAGGCACCGGCCGACAATTAGGATCCCGGTCGTCGAGGAGAAGCTCGAGGAAGAGGACGTGTCCCAGTCCCTGTCCCAGTCCCCTGTCCCGGGAAGAGAATCCGCGCCCGATAAAGGTGCCCAACGGAGAACATAAATTCGACGATCGTGCCTTTGTGGATCGGGGACGACGAGGCGGTGGAACTTTAGGGCCAATCTCGGTGGGTGGTGTTCTCTCTCTCTCGCCCTCGCACTTTTAGAGGAGGAACGATCCTCCGGACCGAGGAGCTCTTCTCACGAGCCAGAGAGAACGCGCGGCGCTATTCTCTTCCTAAAGACTTCCCAGAGACTCCTTTCGCGGCGCGTAACTTTTCCTTCGAGTCCGCCCACCGTCGTCGTACGAGACGAGGACGCGCCCGTATCGGGAGGGGGCCGCGAATAAATCCGTTCCTGCTGGCCAGGCTCCTCGACCTTCTTGCTATCCCCTGGCGAGAACATCGTGGGATGATTCGCGTCTCTGTCTCAACCTCTGCGCCCTCGTTTCTCACCCCGACCTCGCGAATATCTTCATTCCACCAGTCCCCCGTTCTTCGAACTCGCGCCCGACACTTAACCCTATACAGTTCAACGAAATCTATCGATGAACACCTCAACCACCTGCCATTTAACCCTTTTTATGATTTACTAAAAAATTTTCGACCACGTTGACGTACTTAGCTACGTGTAACTGGAATGCACACTTGGACACACAGTACGACATTTAAATGAGGGGATAAAATTGAAACATTTATATAGTTATGTTATTTTTATATATAATCTTATTATATATAATTTAGGGTAAGTATAATTTAGGGTAAGGATAGGGTAAGCAAAAAAGAAAGGGAAGTAGGAGGATATAAAAAGGATTGTAACCCTGAGGGGAACAATAAAGGTTATGTTATTTTAAAAAAATTATTTCATCCTTTCAGAGTTACAAATCCATTCATTCATTCCCATATTGGGCACAACAGTGTTCTTAGTAGTTATATTGTTATATTTTATTATTATTAATATTTATATTATTATATTTTATATTCTACGATATCGAGACGGCGAAACCGGGTCGATCTTGACCCACATATTCGTGCCACGAATGCATACTGCCCGCGGCCCAGTAATAAAATTGCAAACGACGATCGATAGGCTTAAGAACGTTCTATATGCGTTCTTTCGTTGCGTATGTGTGTTCTTGGAATTGATTTATAGTTGTCGGAAGCTGTCCCGCAATTTCTCAGAACACAAAAGAAAGTGTAAGCACGAGATGAAAGTACTTTAAATACTTCTTTCGAGTCCTCCAAGATGCCACGAGATGATACCGATACTCGGAGAGGCTATATTCAGATGCGAAAACTGGAAGTTTCATCATATGTAAGTGGTATCTGTATTCTTTCCCTTTTTCTCTGATGCATATCCTCGCGGTTTGTTTTCGCGGAGTATCAATTTCTTTTGTACAGTCTGCAACTAGTTGAAACGAAAGTGGTACAAATTACTTTCTAATGCTTTAAACAAATATTTATCCAATATCTGCGACGGTTGAAATTGAAGGAATAATTGAAAATGATCCATTTATATTATAAATATAATTCATGAATTAATACTGTCATATTCTGTCTTTTTTTTGCATAATTTATTTCAGCAGTATGAAGTATTAATATACGAATGACTTTCTATTGCTTTAAACAAATATTTATTCAATGTCTGCGACGGTTAAAATTAAAGGAACAATTGAAAATGATCCATTTATATTATAAATATAATTCATGAATTAATACTGTCATATCCTGTCTTTAATAATATTTGAAATATTTAGTATTACAATTGTAAGATTTGCATAATTCATTTCAGCGGTATGAAGTATTCATATAATCCATACATTAACACTCGCGTTACTGTCGCGTTACTGTCACGTTACCCATGGGTGACGGAATCGTGTCTCGACATTTAAAAATTAATTAATTAAGAGATCGATAGAGTGTGCTAAATGGTCTGGCGCTTGTGACCTGTGAAATGTCAGGGGGTTGAAACAGCCTTTAAACTAGCGATTGTCATGAAACATCTCTGTTTTTATTCTACTCGATTTTTATGGTCACAGAGCAGGGGATCAAAGTATTAAAAAAAAACAAAATGAAAGTGTACGCGACCCAAATTCTGCCAAAGTGTACGTACGGTATAGTAATTCCACGTACCGTCTGCGCGTCCGCCCGCCATCTGCGTAAATCCGAAAATGCACAGCTGAGAGCCACATGCTTCGCTTTCACTTTCCGTTAGACTGCCAAAACTTCTGATTACCAGGCTGCACGTTCTATGCAGTTACTTCGGGAATAAATATTAAAAACACTAAAAAAATCATTCACCTATTTACAAACTCTTCGAACGTTTTTATTATTCTCTGTTCGCTTTACCGAAAGAAAATCAATTTCCATATTTCTCCCACTTGAATTTCTTCTCACCACTACGATTCCGTGCGCTCTGATAATTTTTTATTTATTAATTTCAATATAGAAACATCGAAGATCCTCTAAATATCGACCACTAAAACCTTAAACAACCCCGAAATTGAAACAAAAAAAACCTTTTAACGAAATCAATTACCCCGAACAGTTCCCAGCAAAATTCGATTCGATTCACACATCGGCGTCCATCTCGAGACGCAAGTAGGGGCGGGGGTTGGGGGTTGAAGTAAACGTTAAACGAAGGCAAAAGGAGAACGGGAGGAAGACCGGAAAAAACCACAGGGAAACGGGACAAGAATGGCTGGTGCATTTCGAGGCGTTCGCCGGGGGATGGATCGAAAGGTTGCTCCCCCGGAGTGACCCCCTCGGTTTCCAGAGCACTAGGGGTGTGTATCGATCGTCTCTATTTTCTGATCGCGAAAGTGTCACGGGCAGAGAGTGTCGCGCTCGCCAGCGGTCTTTTCACCGTTCTTGGGACTTTGTTTTTCGCGTTAACGAGAAACACGAGTAAGACAGTGGAGCCGGAAGAAAAGATAACGGGGGTGAAATCCAGAGAGAGAGAGAGAGAGCGAGAGAGAGAGAATCGTTAGGGACGAAGAGGTTGAGAACCGGGCAACGGGGTGGTATTGTAACGGGCGTGGGCTGTCGTCCTGGGGTAGCAGAGCGTAGCAGAGCGCAGCTCGTTTCGTTTTGCGATAGATACTGGCCGGAGCGCGGACCCCGGACCAATTAATCTTATCGTTAATTAATTTCGAGGCCGGCGTGCGCGCGAGGCTAAGTGTCTATCGGATAGGAAATCGATCGGAATCGGGGACCAGAGTTCGCGAGCGTTGGAGCCGATTGCTGATCGAGCATGCGCCATGCTCCCCGTGAATTTCAACCCCTGAATCGTTAAGGGACGCACGAGGCCCCCCCAGCCAGTGGGGGTGGGTCGTCGTCGCGATCGTTGTTGTTCGTAAAATGAGCGGGGTCGCGCTGTGGGAGAGACACGGAATTACGGTGTAAGCCGTAAGCAGGGTCGTCACGCGATAATACTCGGCACCGCATTAATGTCGGGGCTGCCGGTAATTCCCATTTAATAATCGCGGCTCGTATGTTAACCCATCGTATCCGGGTTCGGACCTAATTACGCGGCGGCGTCCGAGCGGAGCGTGTCTCTGCCAATGAACGTGCACGAGTCTCGCGGGTCTCGCTCAAATATGCTCGCCGGATAATATTTTCATTAACGCGCGTTCGGCGCGCGTCGAATTAATCAGCCGAATGACTCGAGAGAAACAGAGAGAGAGAGACATGGCAGCCGTTTTCCCTGGCGATGACCGAGCGCGCGCGTCTCGGGAGCCCGGAAACATACTAAGATCGAGATACGAGATACTTTTCTTTCGCCTCCGGTGGACGGCAAAAGGGGAAAAAGTAGAGGGGAAAATAGAGAGAGGGAAAAGCAACACAAACCAGGCTGTGAGAAAAGGAAAAATGTCAGCTCGGCAAGGTCCGAGATGCTTTCAACGTGGCACGCTAGATTCCCTGTGTCCCCGACTGCGTTGTCTCTCTATTTATGTTTGTATCGCGTTTCTATTTGTTCCGCGCATTCCTTTTCCTTATTTCCCTAGCGGATCGTGGTCGCGGAGACGGGCAACGCTAGCTTCTGCTAGTTCTTGCTCGCTTTTGCTCTGCGAGAGAGCTCGACCATGCGTCGTCGTTTTATTCCGCTCGTATCTCCGCGGGCCGAGCTGTTTCGCGAAGGGTTAAAGACCCCGGAACACCACGGCGAAACCACCACCGTCTCGACGACAGTCGAAGCCGGAACTTTTCAACCAGGCTCAACGGAGAAGGGAGGAAAAAGGGGATAGCTCTACCCGCGAGGAAAACGACCCGCTAAAGCGGCGGACGCGGCGAATTGTAATCGGTGATCGCCGGATGCTGCAGTGCCTAACCCACCTTTCCCGCTCCTTGAGAACCGGGTCAAATTCCCGCGGAGAGACTCGAACGAGTGGCCTAGAATCGGCCTCGTCGATGCTCACCACCCTCGGCACCCAGACTCTATCAGGAATTTTTCATGACGGAACCCGAGAGCCACCAGTCCTTCGACTGCTAAGTGGAACACCCTCGGGAACCCTCCTCCACCATCGTACCGATTTCCTCGGATTATGCCTGTTTGGTTTGATTTTCGGATACTGCCTACGAGTCGCTAAATACGGCTGGGGGAATGCCCTCGACACTTATGACATGCTTGGGGACTCTATCAGTGTATGTAGGATTTACTTATGACGATTTATTGGAACTATAGCGGGGTGGTTTTTCTTTTATTCTTTTTGCGGTTAAGATTGTCTGTATGTTTCAATTGTATTACTAACGAATATAATAACATTGTCCAACAAATTTCAACTTTTTTCATGTTTCCATAATTCCGTTTAAACATGTTTAAACAATCATTAAAGACAGAGAGACACCACTTTTGCACACATTTTTGAGGATATTTTTCAATGTATATAAGAAAATAAGGGTGCATCGGAAAATCGAATTACACCACGCGATAGAGCAGACTTTTATCTTGAGAAACCACCCTGTCAAGTTCCGAACGTCCATGTTTTTACCGAAACAGAAAGCAAAATATCATCGCGGAACACGAGTCGCCGCCAGTGACGCTCACCACTAGAGCGTGTTCCGCGATGATATTTTGCTTTGTGTTTCGGTAAAAACATGGACGTTCGGAACTTGACAGGGTAGTTTTTCAAGATAAAAATCTGCTCTATCGCGTGGTGTAATTCGATTTTCCGCTGGATCCTTATTTTCTTATATACATTGGAAAATATCCACAAAAATGTGTGAAAAAGTGGTGTCTGTACGTCTTTAATAACTCTATAAGATCCACCCAACAGTTGTATAGAAACATTTTTGTTGTTGAACAGTGTAACCAGACACGTGACCCAATTTCCCAAAAGATGTTTACTCGTAAAATGGAGCATATGTATGAAAAGCAATTACCATGATTTTCCGGAGTAACATGTATTTTTGTTTGTACATAAGCAAAAGAGTACGAGAAATATAAAAAAAATACTTAATCTCTGATAAATAAAATTTAAAATTAATTTGTAAAAACAATGTCCTCTCTGCGACAAAAATGTCCGCAGAATAGAACAGCTTTATTTGAGGCATCGTGTGCGGGAAAATCGAATTTAGAAATCCTCGAACCGTCTAGAAATCAGCTGACGTGTCTGTTCGCGATCATCCGGTTCTACTCCGAGTAAATATACCAGCACCGGGAATATTCTCTGAAGCCTGAAACCAGGCATTTTGTATTTATGAGAATAATCTCGCTCATTTGAAAGTCATTTAAGAAATCAAAATTCGGTTTCCCTTTCATAAATCTCTATCTAGACTGCATTATGGTAATCCGGTTTTCTACGGCGGCTTCAAACAGAATTTAAATATTAGTTTAAAAGTCGCGGCGAACTAGCGGCGACGGGAGTGAAAAAAAAATGAAGAAGCGTAATGTAGAACATTTTCCACGCAACACGTAGCGATTTGCCGTGTCATGTATATAGGCTGCTGTTCGCCGGCGCCTGTTCACAAACACGTTTAAAAAGGTATCGCGCGTCACTGTCAGATCGGCCGCGACCTTTTCATCGTTAAATATTCACCGGATGTCATCTATACTGGGTCGCGTATCCAATTACAGCGCGGTGATTTCACTTGTTAATGTACCTCTTTTAATAACTATCATTACACGTCATTTTATAACAATTTTTCCGTGCCCAGTCGCCCTAAAAATGTTTCTTCGCTATTAATATTTTATTTCCAATTAGCCTCGCCGTTTTTCATTGGCGAAGTACTACGTCGAACATTTACAATCTATCAAAATACAACCACTGGCAATTAATTTAATTAAATGGACCGGGAATGGAAAAAAAATTATCATTGCTAATAGAGTTCTAATAAAAATAGAAAAAAAAATGATGTCAGTCGTATCTGAACGAACTGGCAGATAACCTATTAGTCGAAATTCAATTTTTCGGACAACCCAGTGAATTATTTTCCTCGTTTTTTGTCGGATTTATTCGGCGAGTTTCCGTTCTCGCGAGAGCAAAGATCCTGGTTAAAAACCATAGAGTCTCGAGTGAATAAAAACGAGCAGCGCTCGAGCACAGCAACGTTACGAAAAAAAAGGAAATAAACAGAAAAATGGTACTTGAAGATGTTGGATAGCAGGTTCTTCAGCATCCTCGGTACTCGGACCTTGCCCCGACGGATTACCATCATTTCCGGTCTCTTAAAAATCCTTTGAGCGGAGCTTCCTTCCACAATGACGCGAACTGCGAAAATTGTTTTGCGGCAAATATTTTCGGCGGTAAACATTTTCCCAGGGAAATCTACCGAGAGAAGATTAGCACCATTGATAAGACAGTATCCTGTCAAATTAACTTTCGTTTACTATTTCACGTCACTTTGTAAAAATTACAAGAATTTGTCTACACAAATTAGCCACTTTTTAAAAATAATGTAAACCCAAAGAAATTAATATCTATTCCATTTTTTCGATCGTACGAATTAATAAAAATCAGTTTATGATATCGAGGCACAGATTCGATGAAAAAAACAAAACAAAGCAATTTTGCAATTTATAAAATTTTTTACAAGAGAAATTTTGCGTCTGAAAAATACTGAATGTTGTACCAAGTGTTTCACAAGATCAATAATAACTATAAAATAATTTTCACCGTACTTGCTACGAAATGAATATTTGACTATTTTTGATCTCGTAAATTGTTTAAAATTGACAACTCCCCATTCGGGATATAATTTAACTTCCGGCAAAAATCGTCTGGAACATCGAAACCATTCAAAAGAAAACCTAAAACTGATGATACTTGTAGACAGTGATTCTGTTCTGGAAAAAGAGGATCGTGGCAGTGTCCAGCGCTGTCAGACTGTGGTCTGACACATTCGATTTGTTTAATGGTGGACGGGTCCGGCTTACGGCCGCATTAATCCGCACAATACCTCCGGTTAATTAAGTGATAGGTAATTAGTGTGATTCAGTGGCTCGCGTAAATCTGATCAAAAGAGGTAATATGGGCCACTAACGTCTAGGTGCGGGTAATAATTGTCCGCCTGATTACATATTCCCATAACGGGGTCGGAATGCGTCGGGCAACAACGCGATCGCTATTTTCGCGCGGCTCTATAAAACATCTAGGAATCGGATATGGAGCTAAACAGCGACGGCATTAACTATTGAAACGATCCGTGACAGGGGACGCGATCATTTATTCAAGGTGCGTCAGTCACAGCCTATTAAATTTCAAATATTTACAGAGCCAAATCAATCTTTACCGTGGCTCCAAATGATAAGGTTTCCCCACAGTGGACATTTCTATAAAATCGATGGACTTCGTTCGAGATATCGCATCACGAATTAGGGTAAAATTAGGTCTTTTCTTGAGCCAGGACCGAGTTCTGTCTTCTCATTGCTTCATTATCCCCACTACCAGATTACCGGTTCCCCCACTACTATTTAAAGCCAAGAACAGGGTGACCTACCTCGGATATAAATATTGGCAAGTGAATTGAAGAAAGGGGCCTTGCTGACATTCATTTTTATACAATAGTATTTTTTAATCACTCCCTTTAATTATAAAAAAATGTTTCCCCCACTATTAGTATACCTGTTCTCCCACTATTATTACAAAATAGTATATCTATTCCCCCACTACAAGCGTACCGGTTCTCTCGCTATTAGAATATCGGTTCCCCCACTACCAGGCTCCTCTCCAATACTCCACAGGAGTGGGGAGGACCAAAACTTATTAAATAAATAATACTCAAGTTTTTTCGCGTCTCAAATAATATTTCAATGCTATCCTTTGTTCATGCCGGAATGGGCGTCGCGACGCTCTACAAGGGAATGGAAGGAACGAGACCCTTCGCGAAGGGAGAGGCAATCTCGTCGGTAATTGTCCGTGAGCGGCGCAAAGATTGCGGCCAATTTCTGATCGTCCGTGCATGCGAAACCCTGGCTCCCCTTTTCCGTCGACGACGAACGCTTGACCGTCGCCGCGACGATTGTCTCCTATTTCGGAGGGTCGCTGACACTTTCCTCTCTGAAATGGGGCCCAAAAGTTGCCCTGATTCAAAGACCACCTCCTATACTAGTTTATGTGTAAGATCCAGTGATCCCAAGACTTCCGGTACAAATCTTGGTCTTCTAAACTTAAAACCGTCTACGTCGTGTTGTCTTCGGAAAGTATGTTTTTTAACCTTTGTAGAACGGATCTGCTAACCGGAACAATGTCCTCTGGCCTTTGACTCGAACGTAATTTCGCGAGAAAGGGAGCGGATACTCTTCTATCGATTCTCTGTGTCGTAAAACAATCATCCATTTCGGAGACGTTTTCTTTACAATCTTTTGTTGCAACTTTCAATACGAGACAAATTCTGCGATCATTTCGCTCTTCGGTCCTTTTAGCCTGTGTCGAAGCTGTATTTTTATTAAAATACTGTCTCCTAATTTTTTTGAGGTCCCCCATCATCGACCACCTCGGCAGAACGAAGTGGGGGATCGTTAAAATGAAAACCAAATGGTATTCGATATTTAGGTTAAACATGTACCTACGAAATGACATTTGTCAAACGGGGGGTGTGATTAACATTGATTTTATCGACTGCCGAGTAAACATCGAGCTCCAATATTGAAACAATTAGAAATTACCAATATCGGTATTTTCTACTAAAGCATCTTTATTAGACTGCGGACGTTCGTGCTAAATAAAACCGTGCATCGATCGCCAGAAACAGGAACTGCATAGACATCTGCTCTTAACAATTATTAATAAATTTTGAATATATCATTCAGATTGCACTTCAAGCTAAAAAGTTTAAACATTTCTTTTTACTGCATCGTTTTAAAAAATTACAAAAAAAGATTTCTTCAGTACCAAACTGATTTTATTTATATTATATTTTCATGACATAATTTAAAATTTTAATATGTTGTGCAGCGACACATTCTGAACAACTTTTTCCTTTTCCAATACAGGGAGGTCGCTTTTAGTTTTTGAGATATTTGCAAAAAACTATTGCGAATACTGTATTGCATTTTTCATATTCCTGCACGATTATTAGCGATAGTCTTTTGCAAATATCTCGAAAACTAAAAGCGACCTCCCGGTATTGGAAAAGGAAAAAAGTTGTTCAAAATGTTGAAATCTATAACATATTATAATTTCATCAAAATCGGTGTACGTAGACCTGTTCTATAATTATCCAAAGTTTTCTTAACATCTTTTGATATTGTCATTTCGTGTTCTAGCTACTTGCATTCGCCATAAATAATTTTGATAACGGATAATTAATTGTAAAATAAATAATCCGAGATCAGTTGGTTTACTGGCAGATGTCTAAGGACCAGGTTGGAATCGTTAACGGTTCGGTCGAATCTTTGGACCGTTAATGACCAAACAAATCTGCGCCGTTGAACTTGGTGGCGGTTAGCGCTGTCCGCCGGCATTTGGGACACGTAAACGGGCGAGGTGCTCCGAAACGTTGTTATACAGCCTGAAATTGACTAAATGTTTCGGTCGAATGGATCCGTTTCCGCGCGGCAGGTGAGCACGTACGAGAAGAGGGAGAGAGAGAGAGAAAGAGAAGTTTTGGCGTTCAGCCAGAGACCTCGGGAAAAACCAGTCCGCGTACGAAACTCGACGGATGAAGTCGTCCGAGAGGAAGAAAAAGGAGAGGCGCGTCGCGACAAACCCCGGGAAAACGATAGAAACGGTTGCTCTGGATGAGAGGCGGTAGGTAAAATAAATAAAATCTTCTCGTCCCCGATAAAACAAACGCGGCCCGGAACCGGTTCGAATGCAGAAGATTGATAAACGTCGATATCGTTACAAAGTAACAGAAAAATAAATCAATGTGATTCTCGATTAGACGTTCCCTTCATCTTCCAACCTTGTTGTTTTCGCAGTTCCGTGAATTTCCGTCTGTATTTACTCGAAAGGATTATGTAATTAATTTAGCCTGCGGAGTGCGGTTTAACGTTGCCCGTTGCGCGCCGACTACGGGAAAAGGTTTCAAAAACCTGTAAAGCTTTTGTTTTTCTCCGTGCCGCGTTTTATAGAAGACCTTCCTCTCGCAGCTTGTTTGCCGGCCTTTAGCAATTTTAGAGTCCCGCCTCTTGGATATTCCCGGTGTTTCTTGTCCGTGTTCTCTGTGTTGCGAATGGGTCCTGCAGATTTCAAAGGGCTCTGTATTAGGCGGAGCCTAGAGTACCGGCACCGGAGTATAGGGCGATACCTTTTGAAAAATCGAGCAAAAAATGCAGAATAGAATTTTCTCGAGACTCAGTTTTCGAGAAAGTTAAATCTGAAAGTTTCTCGGGCACGCGTGCCGCGCGAGACCTGCAGGAGAAATGGCCAGCCATGCACAGACACGACAAGGCGATCTTTCAAACTCGATTCCCCCGAAAACGAAACCCCGGACGACGAAAATTTATTCCACGCTTTCCCTTCGACTTTTCGCGGCTGGTCGCCTCGCGCCATTCTGCAGAGAGAATACATTATTTATAAAAAAAAACGAATGTACAAGCGATCCCTGTTAATTTATTCTCCCCGAATAACTACTGAACGATACATTTCATGAGAATTGTTAAATATGGAATTCAAGTGGCTCATACGGTACATGCTCTTTTCGAGGTTACGTCTTCATCTTTTAAACATTCTCAGTAACGATGCATTGTCAATGAGATATTATCGAAATAATCTTCCACAAGTTAGCTAGGCGGCTGGAACGGAAAGGCTAAATAAATAATTATAAAGATACATAGTTAAGACAGCGTAGAACGTGAGCAAGGATGGTGAAAATTACAGAAAATGTTCTACCTAAGTAATATTAAATTTTTAATAGTAACGCTCCAACTACCAGATAATGCAGAAGGCAGTAACGAGGATAGCTTGAGACCTCGAAGCCGATCTCGCAAGACTGCTGAGGAGTTAAAATGAGCCTGGATTATTGTATAATTTTGTCAAATATTAGCAACTGTGGCCTGTTTTGCGTACTATTCGTGAACAATTGGATAGGATGGTGAAAATGAAGGATGAGCCTTAGCACAGGGTGAGTTTCCGCAAATCCAGGCATCCGTAAACGATGAAAGCCAAGAACATGTAAAACCCCCACCACCAACTAATGCGAAGAGTAGTGGGGGTAGCATGTTACTATTACGTTTAGTCGGTATGGCGGTAGACTGTGTCATAGCGAATGATAATCTCCCAATTCCATCAGAGGGGAGAGCCGACACTACCCTCCCCAATCGTCACCGTAGGGGAGGGTGTCCATAATAGGATTCCTCCACCGCCTTTAAACAAAAAAAGAAGAAAAAGGCATCCGTAAACCATAAATGCTAAGAACATGAATGGCTAAGTACATGTAAAACCCCCACCACCAAGTAATGCGAACAGCGGTCCAGTGGTGGGGGTAGCATGTTTTTCTAGTATGAGGAATTTTTCTAGTATAATCCCCCAATTCTATCAGAGGGGGGAGCCGACACTACACTTCCCAATCGTTACCGTAGGGGAGGGTGTCCATAAGAGGATTCCCCACCGCCCTTAAACAAAAAAAAGAAGGCATCCGTAAACGATAAAAGCCAAGTACATGTAAAACCCCTACCACCAAATAATGCGAAGAGCGGTCCGGTGGTAGGGGTAGCATGTTTTTCTAGTATGAGGAATTTTTCTAGTATAATCCCCCAATTCCATCAAAGAGGGAGCCGACACTACCCTCTCCAATCGTCACCGTAGGGGAGGGTGTCCATAAGAGGATTTCTCCATCGCCCTTAAACAAAAAAAAGAAGCATTGGTAAACGATCCAGAAAAGTCGTTTGGTTGGCGAAAGAAAATGTTCGCGCTGGTGTTCCCGTGAAAGCGGAATTTCGCGCGTGGTTTCCGGCCTCGCGGAAGATCAAGGGAGCCGAAGGGCTGATTAAGCATCACGGACGATCTTGGCGGCGACTAGACAGAAGTCGGGAACGAATGTTACGGGTTCCGTTGTGCGGCTGACACCGCGGATTAACATATTCCGGCGTGGTGGGACGGCCACGTAGGGCATTGCAGTCACGCGAACCCGCCCCGCTGAAAATCTTGCTGAAAGATTAGAGTTCCGCGATGTTCCGGTCTGTGCCCTCTTGCTCGCCCCGCCTCGCTCTCCGCCTCGCGAAGAGCGGCGCGGCTCGCCTTACACGCGGAATACTGAATTTTTTATTTTCCTCCGGTACTTTTCCAATTACCTCGGACAGAACAGGGCCCGGGCGTCTCTCGTTTTCCTATTCTCATTTCGCCGGGACGCGTCCTCTCTCGCCTCTTCTCTCCTCTCCTCTGGCCTGGCGTCAGATACGGGGACAAAAACGGGGGACGGAGAAAAGGAAGAGAGAGAGCGAGGTCGTTGAAGAGAGCCGCGGGCGGATCGCGACGTCCGCCTCGAGTTTTGATTAAAACTAAACGGCGAATAAAAATTCCGCGAGAGCCGCGACTCTCGGAAAACGCGATCCCGCGGGACGACCACGGAAACAGACCGCCAGATCGATTCCCACGGGACGCCGGTCCTGCTTTATTCGGTAGGCGTGTTGGCCACACGGGAAAGAAGTTACAGAATTTTTTCACGGCTCAGATTATCGAACAGACCGCCGAGATTCGTTCAACCCTATTTTATCCGAGATTTCGAAGACGTCGCAAAACTTGTGGAGAATTTTTCGATGCGAGTTTTGTTGGTTCTCGACGTTCAGCAAACTCTTTACGAAATGTTGTTGCATGGAGATTGGGACACTGGAAAATTTCATTTCGTCCACTGAGAGATTCGTTATGCCCAGACTGCCAGACTTTATGCATTTATAGCAAACGCTGTTATACAAAGTCCGACGAACTAAAGTACCTTTTTGAAGGTACTTCTGGCCATCTACTAAAAACGTTTATGAAAACGAATGGCGAGCTTCCAGATTGAGTTCGCACAAAGGTCCGCTTGGAAAAATACAAGCAAACACTGAGGAAAACATCACTGGTTATTTCGAATTAACTCTTCACTGCGAAACCACTCTTCCAAATAGTCAAACAATTTTACTGATATCTGAAAATATATATAATAGACTGTGGATACGCAAAAAATAAAAATCTTCTAAATAGCGAAGAGCAGAAATTAAATAAAAATGTCTTTCTAATCGTTTTAATAATCACCGTTAATGCATAAAGCCCGGTCTACGGTATGAATAATTTCACGAATTGGATTCTACTTAGAAGGTACATAGTGGAGAAGGATCAGAGTAATAGGGATGAATGAAAATTGCCGTCCGCAGACTATGACAGTGACGGGTTAACAACTTAATATACCAGGAGAGATTTCCTGGTAAAAAGATACTGGCGAGTGTTCGCGGGAAGTTCGATCCGGAGAGAGAGTGGCATGATCAAAATTAGGATGAAAGTCTTACTTTCGCGAAGAGACTTACGTCGGGCTGTTCGAGCGTAGCAATCCGCCGGCAATTAAGGGGATTTAATTACACGAGCGGAACGATTCTCTCCGCTCGTTCGGAGTCTGAATCCCCGTCGGGGCGCAAGCAACGCGTTCGCGTGCCGTTAATTCGACGGCGCGGAGACGTCGACGTGACAACGAACAAATTTGGCCAGTCAAATAATACCATCCTCCCTCTCTCGCGAGCGTTGAAAGGGCCGCAGAAAGGGTTCGCGAGGAGCTCGGATCCTGTCCGTAAAACGATTGTAATTAATGAGAATAAATAAATAAAGTCGCCGTTGGAATGGGCTCTTTTGTGCTGGGAGAATTTCAATTTCGAATCAACGACCAATTACATCCAGCCTTCCCTTTGAAGCCCTCTTTGCTTGCTGCTTTCTGAATGCTTTCTTCTTGCCGCGCGCTCCTTACTTAGTTTTTCTTTTGTACCAGTCCCGACGCCGACTGATCAAACGGGGGCTCGTCGTTATCAGTCTAGACTGCGGATGTTTATGCATTTACAGCGGCTCCGAACCGGAACAAGCGAAATAAGGACTCCAATAAAGCCCGACCGACACTCCGCGTATCTCGCTGCGGAACCTTCCGCGAACAGTGGAAACGGTAATCCACTGACTACTTTTCTGTAACTGTTAAGGTGGCGTATCAACTGGCAGACAATTAGGAATCTCGCGAACCACTTCGAAAATTGTGAATTAGAAGTTTGATGAAGACTTTCGACGAATTATCGCGACAGTTATCGTGGAGTCAACAAGCCTGGGGCAGTTAAGCAGAATACATTTGAAATAGGGCGGCAGGCGGTCCCAAGTCATTGCCTCTATCGGAATAAGACTGTATTTAGTGAAACATCGATATCAGCCAATATGCAGCGGATTAAACTAAAAGTAAGTAGCGTTAAGGTGGATTATCAATCGGAGGACAATTACGAAAATTGTGAATTAAAAGTTTGCTGAAGACTTTCGATGAATTATCGCGACAGTTATCGTGGAGTCAACAAGCCTGGGTCAGTCAAGCAGAATACATTTGAAATACGGCGGCAGGCGGCCCCAAGTCATCGCTTTATATTGGAATAAGACTGTATTCAATGAAATATTGATGTCAGCCAATATGCAGCGGATTAAACTAAAAGTAAGTAGCGTTAAGGTGGAGTGTAGGTTGTAGTGTAGTGTTAGAAGTGTAGAAGAAAGAAAGAAAATCGGAAGACAATTAGGAACACCGAGAACCACTTCGAAAATTATAAATTAGGAGGTTGCCGAAGAAGAGTTTCTAAGAATTGCAGAAACAGTTATCGCGGAGTTGTTTGCCCGTCAATTAGCGGCGATCACCGAATCGAGCGCGGTGCATGCTTGCACGCGCCTCGCCGTTGTCGACTGACTGAACATCCGTCTGCCGGAACAATGGAATTCTTCCAAGTTCGACGCACCAGCCGGCAATTTATTCCTCGCACGACGTTAATTTCCCGAAGAAGGCGGCGAAGTTCGCGATCACGTCGGGAGGAGCATTATTTCAGCTTGTTCCGCGGTCTCGCTCGGATAACGCGTTCGGATACCGTCTCTAGGGTTCGAAGAAAAGGGGGCTGTTTCGGGAAAGTGTCTCCCACGGAAACGTTGAATCCTGTTTCCGGTCGGGCGGACGCTCGAATATTAATCGCACCGGTGACTCGGAGGAGAGACTGTTTCGGTTCTTCTTCTCATCCTCCGCTTGTTTCCTGGTTACCAAAGCCGATCCGCTCTGCTCGTCTTGGAACACACAGGTGGAACGAGTTAACGCGCGCTTGCGGATCCGCCTGCGAGCGACGCAGCCAGTTCGAGTTCGCGCTAGCGCGCGTTACCGGAGTTAGTTTCAGCCGGCTGAACCACGCTCGTTAGCATGTCATTTTTATTCATCGGGCCTCGGAGAGGAGCCTGTAAGACAGCCGAATCGATAGCTGGATCCGTGGAGCGAGGCCCGTAGGCGCGACCACGCGCCTGCGTCTCTCATCTACCCGACGTCGTCTACCCGTCGTCTACCCGCCACCTTCTACTTCGCTTATCAGCCGACCACGAAAAGCCCCGGGAACGATCTCGCAACTTTCAAAGTCGGATGAGAACGGTCGAGTGGGTCTACGATTACCACCGACCCGCGACGACCCGCCGTCCATCCGGGTCTCCGTAAGTCCCTGCGGAACAATCCAAGAACTGGGTAGATCCAGCTCCCATTATTTTCTAATTATCTTTCTTCTTCACATTCGATTATCGTGCCTCTGCTCTTGGTCCATTCTTGATGGAAGTCCTAGGATCTAGGACTTTGACCCTCAAGAACGATCCAAGATGCAGGTAGATCCTTTCCCATTATCCTCTAATTATGTTTCGCTTCTTCCTTCGTGAAAGTACTGGTGTGAACTGAACGGGGTAGCTACTCTGTTTGGACCCTGAAGAGCAACCTTCGGCTCCCAGTAGTGCCTAATTATTTTTTGGTCCTTTCTATTCGATTGTCAGGACCTTCATCAAAGTATTGGTGTCTAGTTGCTCTGCTTAGACCCTGAAGAACAATCATATTTTATCTATTTCTTCTTTTTTTCGTTTTATTTGATCGATAATGATGGTTCGTCTAATCCCAGAAAAAGTATAATAGAAGCCATAGGCGCCACCCGGTGAAAAAGTGAATATTAACACAACCATTCAGCTCCCAGTAGTGCCTAATTATTTTTTGATCCTTCCTATTTGATTGTCAGAACCTTGATCAAAGCCCTGGTGTCTAGTTGCTCTGCTTAGACCCCGACGAACAATGAAATTTTATCTATTTCTTCTTTTCTTCTTCTTATTTGATCGATAATGACGGTTCGTCGAATCCGCGGAGAGGTATAATAGAAGGCATAGGCGCCACCCGGTGAAAGAATGAAGATTAACGCAGCCATTCCCGAGGCCACAGGCGCAGCCTATCGAAGTGAAGTGGCCCCCGTCGCCGCCCAGAAAAAATGTCTTCGTCGGTGGTTCTGGCCGAAGGAAGTATAAAGTTCGGTCTGGAATCGAAAATCGATGTTCCGCCGATGCCTTCGCTAAGTGCCGTTCGGAGTATCGCCGCTTCTTCCTTCGAGCGGGTCGTTGAAGAATACCGAACAAACGAGAAAACGTCCGCGGGCCAGCCAGCCCAGCCAGCCACCTTCAGACGATTCTTTATCCCGGCGACGACGAGTGCTGGTGTCGCGGAACCGGCCACTTCTCGATAATTCCTCGAGCCTCGCTGCCCTAACCTTGTCGGATGACAGATCCCGAGTTCAACGTAGCGGTACGAGCGCTACCAACGGATTCCATTCGACGTCACTGGTTCGTCGTTAGGTTGTCGATCTTCATGCAAAAGAGGCATTGGTGCATCTGTTGAGAGGCACTCCAAATGCTTGGAGAGCTATCTTTTATTTTACTATCAATTATTTTAGTGGGTCGAAAGTAACGTCTTGGTACTCTTCAATTCTTTCAATATTTTTATCATAAATCTATGAAACCTATAAAATCAGGTCACTATCTCTCAAGACCATCACCCCCTCTCCGTATAAAATCACTCGAGGGGGCGTTGCTTCGTGCTTTTTGGGACGAAGCCTGATCTCCAGCATTTCAATATCGCTAACTCTATTTACTCTACATCCCTCAACAATCTTTGAATCTACGAAATGTATAAAATCAGGTCACCATCACCCCCTCTCCGTATAAAATCACTCGAGTGGGCGTGGTTTCGTACTTCTTAGGACGAAATCTGAATTCCAGCATCTCAATATCGCTATCTCTATTTACTCTATATTCTTAAACAATCTTTAAATCTATGAAATATGTAAAAGCAGGTCACCATGTCCCAAGACCATCATCCCCTCTCCGTATAAAATCACTCGAGTGGGCGTGGTTTCGTAGCTAAATCTATGATATCTATAAAATCAGGTCACCATCACCCCCTCTCCGTATAAAAGTAACTCTCGTAGGCGTTATTTCGTGCTTCTTAGACCGAAGCCTGATCTCCAGCATTTCAATATCGCAATCTCTATTTACTCTACCTCCCCCAAAAATCTGTATCCGAAGACCACTACCTCCTCTCCGCACAAACTCACCCGAGTGTGCTCGGGTCCGTAGTTCCCCGGACAAATCTTGCTTTCCAGCATTTCGTCATTACCATATATTCTACATCCCTGAGGAGTCTGTCCCCGAACACCACTGTCCCTCTCCACACAAACTCTCCCGAGTGGGCGTGGCCCTAATCTTTCAATTCCCTCTCTACCACCGCATTCTTGTCATAACCGCGTAAAACACGCAGCTCATACATCAAGCAATAAAACCGAGGAATTTAGGGGATCAGAACGAAGCTGAAGATATTTTTGCGAAATGGATCCTGTCGATCGCGAGAGGCTTCTCGGTGCTCTTGTTTTTTCTCGGCTGCGTTCGGAAGCCCTGCGCCCTTCGCGTCGGGAGATAGCATCAGCAAGGAGTCCAAGGACAAGAACGAAGCCGTACGACTTCGGAACGCGGCGTCGTCGATCGCACAAGCGCCTCGATCATTCCTCGCGGAAAAACCGCAGGCAAGAAGACAGACGATCCGTGGTGGCGCGACCAAGAGACTCTGCCGCGAACAGAAAGAAACCAAGATCGAGGAGCGAAGCGAGAGAGAAGATGAAAAGTAGTAGCCGCGGCACATTGTTCATCGATCTCGAAGCTCCTCGGGGGGATCGTGGCCAATTACAAACCGCGATACATCGTGCGCCGGACGAGAGCGTTCCAGCACAGCCGACCCGAGACCGTCCCAATAATAAATTCATATCTGCTCGTATACGAGGTATTAAGGAACACGTCTTGACCCAGAAAACGCGAGCGACGTCGCTCGAAGACGATGGCCGACGACAAAGACCGGTTGCACGCCGGTTCACCGCTCGCGATTCATTATACGGTGAAATTGCTCGTAATCACGGGGGAAACAGTTGCACAATGGGAGGTACCTGTTGTTCGTGGAAAAGGCAAGATCCTCTTTTTCCGGACAGGCGTCTTCGGGTGTGTGTGTGTACGTGGGATCGTGTGATTCATAGGGACGATGTATCAGAGGCGCGCGCCACCGACGACGGAGGAACCTCCAATAGTCGTAGACCGACAATCTGATCCGAAATAAAGGGCTGGAATCCGCTCTCCATGTATCGAAGATCCGACCCCGAGGGCTTTGGTTTTGTCAGCTTCGAGAAGTAGCAGAGGAAGAGGAGACGAGAGAAGAAAGGTGGAGAAGACATCAGAGGTCGGCCTCGTTCTCTGGCCAGAGTTCAACGGACCCGTAGCTTCGCGTCGGATCTAACGACGAGGCCAGAAGCCGGAGATCGCACCGCTGCTGCCTGCTACTACTACTCCAAGCTACTCGTCTCACGAGCATCTTTTTCCGAGCGTCTTTCTTCACCGGCTTTCCTGGAAGAGCACGCGAACCGGTCGCGAGAGACGGCGCAGGAATCGGCGACCTCTCGAACTCGCGTTCAACACCCCCTCTCTCCGCCTCCACCACCTCCGCGAATTTTCTTTCGGAGAGACTTTACGTCGGTTAACCGGACAGGTGGAAAAAACGGGAGAGCGATGCGTGACGGTGCGGTCACGCTCGTTAGTCGAGGGGGTTGCACGTGCGCCCCTCGACTGCAAGAACCACGGACAAAGCGACGGACCTCGTAAATAACGCACCGGCTGGCGACACGCGTTCTACACTGCCAACCATTCGGCAGGTTCTTGCGCGATCGTCTCCCGAGATCATGAACAACCGATCCTGTACTGTCTTTGTTCAGATCGGGCGCGAGACTCGCCGACGAAGTCGTCTCGTGGATGGAAAGGGGTATGCAACACTAGTTCATATACAGGGTGTCTGAAAATTCATTGATCGTTCCGGAAATTGGAGATTTTTTAGATCATTTGAAGCAACATTTTTCTTTGCAAAAATAAATTTTTAAAAATACCACGTTTTTAAAAACGGACTAAAATGTATAAAATAATGTTTCCTTGTCCCATACAGATTTTTTAACCTCGTACAGATAGTTTTGAATTTTTAATAGCTATGAAAATATTTGTAAGATTTAAAACGAAAAACGTGAGGCGCATTCAATAAATAATTGATGCATTTTGCGCTCCACGTTTTTCGTTTTAAATCTTACAAATATTTTCATAGCTATTAAAAATTCAAAACTATCTGTACGAGGTTAAAAAATCTGTATGGGACTAGGAAAAATTATAGTTTTTAGTCTGTTTTTAAAAACGTGGTATTTTTAAAAATTTATTTTTATTTTTGCAAAGAAAAATGTTGCTGCAAATGAACTCAAGAACCTTCCATTTCCGGATGTAGAAGGGACTTTAAGACACCTGTATAATATGGTGCCTCGGAGAGGACAACCGAGTGCAAAGGGTTTCTTTCATTTTATGGATATAAAATTGGTATAATATCTCAAACAATACGTAAATGTTTAGTAATTGATTAGGTACCAATATATTTAATAATGTAAAAAATATTACGAATAATGGTACAGCAATTCTTAGTGGTGCCTCAGAGAGGATAACCGAGTGCAAAGGGTTTTTTCATTTCATGGATATAAAATTGATATAACACCTCAAACAATACGTAAATGTTTAGTAATTGATTAGGTACCAACATATGTAATAATATAAAAAAAATTAATAATGGTACAGCAATTTTTAGTGGTGCCTCAGAGAGGATAACCGTGTACAAAGGGTTTTTATCATTTTATGGATATAAAATTGGTATAACACCTCAAACAATAGGTAAATGTTTAGTAATTGATTAGGTACCAACATATTTAATAATATAAAAAAAATGAATAATGGTACAGCAATTTTTAGTGGTGCCTCGGAGAGGACAACCGAGTGCAAAGGGTTAAATTTCATGACGTTATTTCGTGGACGAAGAAGGGGTACCTACAATTGCGATTCACTCGGTACGAGCGATGTCCCCTCCAGGATCTGCAATCTCTACTGTGTCAGCAGTAAGAGTGAGTCTGAAAAATGTCATTCGTCTGTCAAATTTCATGCCTTCGCCTCGAGGCCGGACAATGCAAGGGTGATTTTTATCGGAACGCCGAAAATCGTCGGGGATGCGTCGCCGACGGTACAATCGCGAAAGCTCGGCCGTGAGTTTCACGGTTTATTGAAAACCGACCGGTGAATCCGATCCTTATCGTTCCTCGAACGTTCCGGCCGATGGGAGTTTTAGGCGACTGGTTTCAACCATCGTCAGTGTCCCCTTCTCTCTCTTCCCCCCTCTCTCTCTAGCTTAAGGTGAGGTGGATCAATTTATCGGATTTCCTCGCTTACCCGACGCCGAGAGGTCGTCGAGGGCCGGATATAAATCGATTTGCTCGATTATCGTAACGGCCAGCTGACTTTAATGGCTCGCTAAACGCTTCCGCTTGTCGCCGGGTACTTACTCGATCCGCGGTTACCCGACCATAGAAAAACCGGGCCGACGCGGCGCGGGACTGGGCCGGGCCGCGAGGAAACGGATCCGCGAGGATTCGATCCAAGACGTTTTTAGTGTTTTCTAGGAGAGCTTCGTTCCTCGAGCTTCGATCCGTAGTATTCTACAGGGTGTCCCACGTAAATGTCGCCACGATCCATCGGGTCGGTAGCAAAACAAAAAAATATCTCAAAGAAAATTAATTGTACTACTGCATTTCAAAATGCAGTAGACAAAAATTCAGGAAAGAAAGTTCATGAAAAATGTAGCTCTATTTACAGGGTAAAAAATATTCTTTTTGTATACAGAAAATATGTGACAGAATAATGCAGTCGACAAAAATTCAAGAAAGAAAGTTCATGAAAAATGAAGCTCTATTTATGGGGTAAAAACTATTCTTTTTATATTCATAAAATATGTGACAGAATAATAATAAGAAGAATAATAATACAGTTTCACTTCCGGGAGGGTTGACAACCCTACGTACAGGGTGGAAATATTTCTTTTATGTCGAAAAAATAGTAGTACAGTTCCGGGACGGTTGTAAAGCCTATAGAGGGTTCGTTTTAACAGAGATTGGATAGAGACAAGGTACCTGTAACGGACGGACGACCGGTGGCATCGTTCCGAGCGGATAAGGACGCAGATAAGCGTCGGATCTTGTCGCGTCGCGCTTCGACGCTCGAACCCGCGCAAACACACCTGTCGTCCGGCACGCGTCCGTCGGCGCGACCGTTAGCAAAGGAAACCCGGCCACCAGTGCAAACTGGAAAACCGTTGGCTCGGTTAAATGCCGGGCGAAACTGCCCCGGAACCACCCCCGCGCCCCGCTTTACGCTCAGCGACCGAGCCAAGCGAGACGGAACGGCCGGAAAGAGAAGAAACACCGGCTTTAAACCTACACTGAACACCGAAAGTTTCGAATCGCCTGACGAATTGCGGCCAGTCACTATTCTTCCACTCGTCCCTGTTCCAGGGAGTCTTGGATCTCTGATTGGACCCCGAACTCAACCAGGGTCCACGACTTTCACGCTGAAACTGCGAGATTCGTCATTTCCATTGACTCCGAACTTTCTAATCCGCGTGACTAAGGAATATACTAAACGGAAATTACTAAGGTTGGCTACCTTCAATTACTTTATATAAATAACGAGAACGTGTCTATCTAAAGTTGTTTTAAATAATATATCAAAAAAATAATTTTAACTTGGCAGTAAACAATTCGTATGTCCTTTATTAATTATTATTTCATGACCCATCCTGTGGATAAAACGATAGAAATATACGCGGATTATTTCCCGGACGGTCATCGTTTGCGTTCAAACAGCGAAACCGCCACTGAAAATTAAAATCCGGTATATTTAAAAATCCGTTTGTGCAGCCTTGAAAAGCGCGCGAGTGCTTGTAAACTTGGTGAATGTAAACTTTTTTGCCGAAACTATTTCGAAATAAACCACGCGCGCGGCCGGTTCGTAACCTCGACTTTGAGGGCCATTTTTCCATAGGTACTCCGGGCATTAGTTTTCTGGGTCGGGTTTGAAAGTTCGTCCTCGGCAAAAACGCATCATCCCCCGTGCGGAAAGACAAATAGCTAAAAACGTCACTTTAATATCCTCGGCAAAAAGTTACGGGAGAGAGAGAGAGAAAGCAAGGGACGCGCACAACTGAATAAGATCGAAATACCTGAGGGGTTTGAAACTTTTGTTCGGCAGTGTACGGGGTCCGTGTTCCCAGGGAGATTCACCTGCTTTGTCTTACTCCGTCCGCGTTCTTTTTATTTGATTAATTCCAACGTTTCGTTTATCGCGGTCCGACGCTGCCGGAAATCATCGGGGTTAATGTTGCAGAAGGAAACCGGCCCGTTGAAAGATTTAGGGGATGTTAACCCGGCGCTGATTAAACGTGACACGGCGATAACGTTAATTCGTCTCGCGTCGCGCGCGCGTTTTCCGTTCTCCTCCGCTAATAACCGTCGAAGTACGCTTTCGTTCCTTTTCGGGACGGGACACGAATTAACGCGGCACGTTTCTAGTCGAATCGCGGCCATATCTGGCGCCAAACGAAACCCACGATTTCTGATCCCATGGTTTATTAAATTGATTTTCGTAGTCGCAAATGAACGCCTAATGACGTCTAAACTGTGGACGATATAAACTAAGAGGATTAATAATTAATTTATATAATAAAGCCACGTTCACATCCAAGCAACATAAAGAAGTTATTCGCTGTACAGTGTGGATGTAGCTTTAGAAGAATTTAGTTTGTGCTGTTATAACGAAAATTATTTTATAATTAATATTATTTATATAATTATAAATTATAAATTATAATTATAATCTTTTTTATTTTATTCATTTTTCATTTTTTTTTCATTCTTTCACATTCATTTTCAATTATTCATTCAAATTATAATTTATAATTATGATAATAATAATTATAATTATAAATTTAAATAATAAATTCATTATTATACGTCGTAGAAGGGGAAGGTAGAGTCGGGACACCAAGATCAATATTTAATTTTCGTTCTAATAGCGCAAACTGAATTCTTCTAAAGCTACATCCACACCGTACAGCGATAACTTCTGGTCACCTATTGTCGTTTTCTTTTTTATGTTTCTTCAGTGTGACGGTAGCTTCGGAGTAGAATGAACGAAGAATTGAATTTAGAATTAAAAGCACAATCTCGTACATTGTTTTATCGAGTAAAAGATAACATTACAGTTGTTGAACGTTCCTCCGCTGTGGACGTAGCTTAGCGCGATAGATCCTGATAGATCCGAATCTTTTATTCCCGCGCAGATTCCCGCAGTTTAGCCGGGATATCAGGATAAATAGCGGCATTAAAGTTTCGTTTGCGAGATATAATGGAATTAATATCGGTTTAAGAAACTCCGGCGAAGTTCGCGGGACTGTTCCGACGGCACCAGCAGCACTCGGGTATACATAGTTGGTTACTCGAGGTACGAGAAATCGTCGAGCATATTCCGGCGAACGATAAAATCGTTAACCGTTCTCGCGTTTAAGTGTGTCGAGATAGTCCAGCCGAGTGAAACGCGCGGTCAACCCCGTTTATTTACCAGCAGTAATGCGCGCTCGTAAAATTTAATTTTTCGAAGTTTTATAACCCTAGCGGACGTTTAAGCTCCGGGGGTAGTTTCGTCGGGTCTTGGGAAAAAAGATTGGTCATTCCAGCCGGTTGATTTCTCAATAATTCGTAACGACCAGTGCTCATTGGCCATTTTGCATGCCGCGTAGCTGCCGCTAACTAACACTCGTCATTACGGCGGAGTGGGGTAAAGGGTTAAAGGATTAACAGCCGCGGTAAATCTTGGCTGGTGTGCGGCCTCTTATCGCGGCTAGAAGACTCCGGAGTTCATTCGGCGTGTTTATGGACACGGGTCGCGGCATCGGCCCGTTAAGGTGTCGTTATGCAGCCAGGTCGGGACACCTGGAAACAACCACTCAACGCGGAAGTAGGGTTATCGCTAATTTCAACGCGGCTCCCGTAAAACTCTTAACGTTCCATTTAAGAATTCATCGAGCTCCAGAGCCCTTGCTCTTTAACCCTCGCCAGGCGGACAATTGGGAATGTTTAGGACCACTAACTACTTTATTCATCAAATTTTCAACATTCTTTTTATGGACACCTCCATCCTGCTGAAACTGAGCAATCGAACGACTACTTTCATACTCTGGATCGAAATTCACCCGGGCCACAATGGTTGCACCCTAGCAGGTCAGTCCAATGTCTTGAGTGCCGGTGTAACTCGGTGCATAATGCGTCGTGAATGCTACGCAGGCGTATAGAACTAGGTTAGATTTAGGTGAAAATAATAAGTTAGAATCATTATACTTAATATAGAGTTTATGAAAATTATGACATAATTATACATAGCATAAAATAAGATATGTGTTTCATTAACAGAGGTGAACATAGTAATAATATAGTAATAATTATATGTTACAATTTATTAAATAAAAGAAAATTGAGTCAAGGCGTATATGCGAATAGTGGGACCCTCCGAGCATTTATGCAACGAGCCGGACTTGAGCGGGTCGCAAGTCCTCAGAGATAGGTCAGTTTTAGTAGGTATTTTGGCACCGAACATCTGTGCCCCTGAGTCCTACCCTCTCCGGATTATTACCGGAGGTTCAGAATAATGTTTTTAATCTTGAAAACATAAAAGTTTAACTATAATTCGATTTTTCGAAAAATCCTGAGGTCGTAGAAAAATTTTGAGGCCAGATTTAAAATCAGCGCGAAAAAATCTACCGGAAATGGTACATAATATATTAAAAAAAATTTCTGCTCGTGGTAACGTAGAAACGACTTTTTCTTGAAATTGTGCAAGTTTGACGAATTTTCTCAAGATTCAAAATCGTACGTACCGTAATCTCCCTATTTTTCCCATATTCTGCAAAGATTCAGCTTTCATTAAAAAAAAATTCATCGCTCTACCTCATTTCTATCGAACGTTATTTCTTTTTGAATCGAGTTAGGTCAAGTTTCCCCACTGTGTGCCGTCGTGCATGAGTCATAGCGTCACGTGACTGGTATAGAGGGGGTAACTTTTTCCCCTCGCCTCGAATCAATTCCCCTGATCTTACGGCTTTGGTAGGTATATCGGTATACCACTTTCGATGGAGTAGAAGTCGAAGTAAAAGATGGGGAGCCCATCCGTGAAAGGTTAAAGGGTTGACTCCGACCAATCCGCGACGAAGTGGCAGGTTAAGGCCCCGGAGGGTCCCCCATCTCGTTCCCGCAGGTGGAACACGTAGAGGTCTTAAAGCGGAGGATCGTTCCAACGGTCGAAGCGGAGACTCGACGGCGACTCGACGAGCCGTGACGTCGGCTTCCGTTCGCACGGCCCGTACGAGCACCTCGCAATAAAAGCGTTTCTCTCCGGGTTTCCAGCTCGGGAAAAAGATCAGACTAGGGGCCGGTGCGCGTGGGAGGCTACCGGACGTCGCGATTGCCCTTACCGGTGCCGATAGCGATCTCGGGGGTCCGAGAAATCGGTCTGGGAATCGAAATCCTACAGTCTCGATCCTACGTGTACATCTCACGACAATTTCAACCGGGACACAGAGCGCGACGCTGCTCCTCGAGGAGGGAAGAAGTCGAGTATCGGTTAGATAGACGGAAGAGGCGCAGCTGCCGGTGACTCGTTTCGAGTGCGTCTTGCACCGAGTGCCACCGCCGCCGCTCCCCCGAGCATTCAACGAGATATCTCGATGTTGCGAGGAAGCGGCGCGAGACAAAACAGAATGCTGTATCAAAGTGAGGAATCCTCGACTCGCACGGAAACCGTCGAGGTAATCCCAATCGGGATGCGAGAGCCTAGTGTCGACTGCTCTGCGTACCGTAATTACCACGGCCGGTCAAATATTAACAGGATTTTCCATTGCAACCCGGGCCAGCCAAATCTGAACCACTCAAGTTCCTATTTTATAGAATCAAACGTTTCAAGCATTAATGGGGAAAGAGAAATGCAAGACTGACATTTCGAACCGCACACAAACGACCATGGCTGAACGTTAATGGCTCGGAAATAATGCAACAGTTTATTCGAGCGTACTAAATATTTTCTCTGCATTATGATTGATCAGTTTTATACGAAATGCATAATGTATGTACCTTACTTAATTCCCCATGGTATTTTCAGGAAATATAAAGAGTATCCCAAAAATGTACGTCCGTGATCGTTTGAAGGAACTTTTCCCTTTGCGGAAATGTTCTCCGAAGCTTCGTTGACAAGTTGTTAACGACAAATAACGGCCAATCAGCGCGGCTACCCTGGACAAACTCTGCCACAGACTCCACCCACTATAATCGGATTGGTCTGTGTTTTTCGTTAATGACTCACCGAAGCCACGGAGAACATTTTCGACTAGGGAAAAGTTCCTTCAAAATACCTTGGCAATCGCCCCATTCAAGGAAATACATTTTCGGGTCACCCTCTATAATATCCCTTTTAGTTTCTGTAACCTTAAGGGGTGGAATCGACCCCGGAAAGTTCAAGCACCTAACCTAACCGCGGATCGAAGCGCATTCATTTATTAAGTCTGATTATTTTCATTCAGGGGATGATTAACGTATGTAAAAATGGAGTCCGAGGTGCCGTCTGAACAGCAATTACCATATCGCGAACGGTCCCGCGCATAAATTATAAATCCGTGCGTATAATGGGCAGAATGTTATTGTTTTCGTCGGCGAAGACCGAGCTTTATAAATATGTGCATTATGCGGTAAAAATCACCGGATTCTGTTTCCCGTCTCTTTAGTCGGACAGTTAAAGGAGCTCCTTTGTCCCGGGAGCACTCGATCTTCCTCGAACTGTCGCAACAAAATTATCACGCTATAAAGGCCGGCGAGAGCCGGCTATGATGAATGGACTGCGGCAGATCATTCTCGGAAATAAAATTTTCTTGTAATTCACAAAGAGCCCCGGGGAGTTTAAACGCAAGGCCGGAGGAGGGTTCATTTTCCGTGGTTAATTTAATGCGTTGGACGCGAGAAACGAGATTGAATTTAATTGTGCTTTGTGTGGCACCTCGCGTCGACGCAGATACAGAAACATCCCGATGACGAGCGCCCGTGAAAGGAATCGTTTCCCAACTGAATTCGATGATCATCCATGGCTGCTCCGAACAATCATTTTAATCGACCAATGTTGCTAACAAAGTGTCCCCTTAAATATATTCGAGAAAGGAAAGCTGCACGCATATAAATATGGTAGAAACAGGTACATTATTTTATCCATAAATGTCCCAAAAGTCTCACCTGTAAATATCCTAGATCTATCCCCACTACTGCGGGGTGTACCCCCTTGAGGGGGGTAGATCAGAATTTTTTTCTAACTTCTTTATTTTCCATTTTTTTATGGGACTTCGATGACCTTATTTGTGGCATTTTTCTAATTAAAATCATACCAAATATGATATAATTCCGATGATATTTATTTGTGTAAAAGACAATTAAAGTTTCCAGCGCAAGGAAGGACAGCCTTTCGTCACGCCCAAAACTTTAATTGTCTATTACACAAGTACATATCATCGGAATTATATCATATGTAGTATGATTTTAATTAGGAAAATGTCACAAATATGGTCATCGAAGTACCATCAAAAAATAAAGAAATTGTCCCTCGGTAGACCCGTGCTAAGGACTTATATGGATAAAATACTGTACTGGTCCCGATTGGAGGCTTTACTTAGTTGTATAGCTAGGTAGTTTGCTAGTTTAGATAGTTAATATAATTATCCCAACCCTCTCGCGAGCAATCAAAATAGGTACTCAAATCGGTGTACAGTTTCAATGCTTTAGAATAAAAATCTGAACGGCATGGCTCCAAGTGTTCTTTCTATCGGGACACAAGGAATCGTCAATGGAAAACAGCGAGGTAGCTTTTGCACGAAGTATTTCGGTATGAAGAGTTCCATCGAAATAAATATTGATCCGAAACGAGGAACATTAATATTTGTGAATCCTCGATTTCGACAAAGTTAAATATCCCTTTGACCGAAGCAGTGGCAAGAGTCGATGGAAATGAAAGTTGTTTTGAGAATAGTTGCATAGGTCGCGAAAATTTAGCGTATATAGGCTGGCTTCCGGTTCAAGATCAAGTACGTCGAATGACGTCCACCGACAGACAAATTAGTATGATTCTGGTCTCCCGACAGCGGGACGAAGGCTATCACAGATACCAAACGAGCAAAAAGCAACTTTCTCCATATGCAAACAAGTGATTGAATATTGACAATTGAAATTGAGTATCGACTATTGAACATTGAACGTCGAACGTTGGGAATTGAAGGTTTCCCTTAACAACAACCCTTTGAAATTTGATACACAGGATTTTTCCATCGTTTTACTGAATTTTCAATAAAAGTTGAACCAATTTTACAGGAATGTACATACAGCGTGAGAACTGTGCATGATCGAATCTGTCCCATTTCTATTTCATAGAACAATTTGAAAAAAAATCCTGCTACAAATTTTATGGAGTCGTTGCAAAGTGGAGGGATCGAACACCAAACAAATTTTTTAACGTTTCGACAGACAGCGTTTTGAATTTTTCGATAATAAAATAACTGCTGGACTAATCAATTTCAGCATGCATGGGTTAGATTAACAATTACCTAGGGGATAGAAATCTGCATTGATTGTTGCGTAAAGAAGTATGTATATTGTAGAAATAATTTTTTTGTGCAACGCATAATTTGTTATCCGAGGTGGCGAAGTTGGGTGCCTCACGCTGTTCATCGAGATGATGAAGAGGATGACGCCTGTTGTAGGCGATAGCCAATTTCCCGGGGGTTAATCCGAAAAACGGAGCCCTCGGCGTAGGCCAGGACACGATGATGCGAAAGTTCTGGTGCCGATCAGTTAGGTTCGGGGGGATGGGGGTGTTGGGGCTCGATGGGAATCTCTTGGATCCTCGGTTTGCGAGTTGCTCCGCGGCGATGGAACCGCAACGGAGCATCCCCCGCGTGGGAATTCCCGTCTAGGAGGGGGTGTGCGGATCCGGATTAGTCGCTCGGCGAGCAAGCAGCACGGGGGCCTGTGTATAGCTCGCACGGGGGGCAACAAATTTCCACGGCGTTTCGGGAGCTTATTAAGCCGACGAGCCGAATCTTCGGGGCCTTGGCGAGCACTTAGCCGCCGCGCGTACTATCGGGCGCGACCTCAAAGAGCTTTTACGAGTCCTCCTCCTTCTTGCTTCCGCGGCTCCCACCGTTAACGATACACCCTGGAACACCCCTAACGACCGAACGCGAGAGCTACCCTCTACCCGCCCGGGACAGAGCCGGCTTTATTTATCGCGATAAACGTTACTCGCCGACCTCACGACCGTCTTACAAAAGGATTACGAGGCCACCGAGCTCACAGCCACGCGGACGTCGCTCTATCAACGATACAGCCCCCACCCCCGCCCGGAAACTGATTTGCTCCAAACTACGGAACGGTTACCCACTCTCTGATGATTTTTCGACACCTTGTATAAGTCGATATTTTTTCGAACAACTTTCTTTTTGCACATCAACGACGAAAAACTATTGGCACCAGTAAATTCTTGCCCCTCACTCTACCCTACGACGCTGTCGCGTGGCTATTTCGGGAATAACATTCATACAAATAATTATAAATATTACTTAGTCAGATAATTAAAGGAAGAAGGGAATTTGGTAATTATTTACTATGAGTAAATCTACTTTCAAGGTCATCAAAATCGGTGAGGAGGCCCTCAAAGTGAATAATTACCGGGAATTTTTAGGTGGCTTCTGTGTCTTGCAATCAATGCAATTTTTATTCTGCAAATTGTAAGGAGGCTCAGAGATTTGACACGACACGTCGTGATTTGTTGCTCGCTAGCAGGGAACTGTTTATTAAACCAAAATCTGAACGTAACATAGTAACATACATTTGTTAACAAAAGCACTCACAACACGCATAAATCAATAAAATTATATATGACAGCACAAATCAATAAAATTATATATAACAGACAAACATACGAAACACTCAGTCATCTAAACGGTGGTATAAACATTCTTACAATACGAAAAATTTCGACTCGTTGAGATTGATAACGTATCCAGAAATCATCGAATCGTGCAGTTCTGCAGTTTCGGCCTGATTCGTGCCCCCCGGAAGTGGAAGCTGCTCGGGAAAATTCGACACCACGATCTTATCAACGATGATAACATTGCCGGTCATTGATCCACTCGAGATCCATGATCCAGATGCTCAGTTCTCTCTGTGTGTTCGCGAGATAGGCGCCGCTCCAAACGCAATATCGGCGATCGACCGAGTCAGCTTTTTCCAGCTAGCTGACTGCAGAAGGATCCCCCACGGAAATGGAGCCAGACGAAACGAGCTCCCTTGTTTATTTGTTTATTCGATCACGAAGCTCGTTAACCGACGACGCCTATCTCGCTAATGGTAATTTTAGCCTGATCAACCTTCTCCGGGAAATCGACCGCTGTGAAATGCTGTTTGTTGTCTATTTTGCGGGCAAATGTTTTATTCCGGTTCAACTGGCTTTTACAGTTCATGCTTGTTTGGAGATGCTGTTTGATTTAGCTCGAGGCTTAAGGATGTACCGTCGTCACGTCAATAAGTTTGGTGGTGGTATTTATTGATCGATAACTCCAGCTTGGATGTTTCGCAATCTTTTCAAACATACTTTCAACGATATTTAAAGAGATATTTTTAATTAATCGCCACGAGACTGGGTCAAAATGTGTTCACGTTCAGCCGTCCGAAGCTACTTATTCCTATTAAAAAAATCCTTTCCATAAAATATAATAAAACGAGTAATATTTACATTTCCAGTTACTTCATTCATTTACAGAAATCTTGCCAATCCCGATCGGATTAACACGCTTCGATAAAACACGTTCAAAATGTGTCGAATATATTGTTTTAAAACATTCTCCATCAATTATTCATAAATCCATACAAACATTTTACGGATGTGTATTGCCACACTATAGAACCCGCCGAAACGAGGTATTTCAAATGTTTGTATTAAAATCAAAATAGATTCGATAGAATATATTTTGTAGGTAACAAAGGTGAGCTCGAAATTCTTTTGCGATGCCATTGCTGTTGAATGATCTATTACAAAAAATGAACCATACATTTGATTTTATAAAGAAGAATGATCAGAGAAATTAATGAACATTATCCTGCTATTTTCCATGTACCATGCCTGTTAAGGGTGGAGATAACTTTCTATTTATACTTTCATGTAATAATTGATCTGCGGATTTGGTAGAGGGCGACGGATTAAGTGTGAGATCGCTATAGCAGGCTTCGGCCTTGACAGAGGGGCACCGCGGCTTTTCGGCGGACTAAGGTCAACAGAGTGGATGGGTTGCGGGGGCGGGGCACGCGATCGATCAGCCGGCACGAGTCCATTAAGTATTCGCGCGGCTTTAATTACGAGAACAAAGTTTCCGCTCGATTGGAAAAGTTTCCGCGACGCCTGCATACTCGATCGGGACCGAACGGAGCGATCTCTCTGCCCCCACGGGCCACCCCCTGTCCCGGGGCGTTCGCGGGGCCCCTTTCGCCGCGTAAAAATTCCCACCGACCGTCGGAACTTAGCCCCGAGCCCTGGGTATCCAAAGTATCCAAAGTTCGAGCTCGATTTCCCCCCGGGAATTCGTACCAACGTAGCTGCGGGAGGGAGAATCTTCGAAGCTCAAAGAGAACGAGTCAAACGCGCGAGTCACGGGGGAGGGAGGGACGGCAAGCGCCACCCAGAGTCGTCTTCTCTCCCTCGATGCAATTAGAGAACGCTTTCCCTTCGGATGAAACTTCTCCAATCGGTGCTCCGATTCCACGAGTAACAAGTTCCGCGAAAAATTTCACGAATTCGCCCATACCCCCCGGAACTTTCTATAATTACTCCTCTAAATACACCGGCCGGGATCATTATTACAGGTGGCGGGACGCGAGGTACTGGTACTCCGTGGATCGTTCCTGGATATGATCAACCGAGATCTCGTTAATTGATTCTCCAAGGACACGTGCACTCGACCCCACCACCCATTGTAATCGGGTTTCAACCCTTGTACAGCATCGTTGCACCTGTAAAATTGATGCTGCCCCAGACAGCAGTTTTATTAATTAATTTCTTTCAAGATTAAATGAAGGTGACACTCCGACTCCGCATTGATCCGACCACCCCTGTCGAGACGGCGGTAGACGTTGAACTTTGTGCGAAACAAAAAACGTCTGTATCAGTCTTATAACCTCAATGAAATACAAAAAAAAAACAATATATTGGAATTCTAAATATGCTTAAGCCCTGTTTGTTGCAACATTCGTTCAAGTAAAATTTATAATAACTATAAGTGGATTACAGTGCGAAACAAAAAAAAGTCTGTATCAATCTGATAACATGAATGAAATACAAAAAAAATAATATATTGGAATTCTAAATATTCTTAAGCCCTGTTTGTTGCAACATTCGTTCAAGCAGAATTTATAATAACTATAAGTGGATTCCAGTGCGAAACAAAAAACGTCTGTATCAATCTGATAACCTGAATGAAAAACAAAAAAAAAAATAATATATTGGAATTCTAAATATTTTTAAGCCCTATTTGTCGTAACACATTCGTTCAATCAGAATTTATAATAACTATAAGTGTGAAACAAAAAACGTCTGTATCAGTCTGATAACCTGAATGAAATCCAAAAACCAATATATTGAAATTCTAAATACATATTCTTAAGCCCTGTTCGTTGTAACATTCGTTCAAGCAGAATTTATAATAACTAATAATTCTCACATAAGAATTCAAAAAGCGACGTTAAATAATTTTTAAAAAAATTTATAATAACTATAAGTGGATTAGAGAAACTGTGAGAATATTTATTCTCCGGTTTATAGGAGCAAGGATCACCGGCATCGTGGTAGAGCAAGAAAGTATTGAGTGAAAAAGCAGAATGGAGGAGATGCCTGTGGATTAGGCTTAAGGAGTGATTTCGGCTCGGACGAGCAGGAGCTTGAAGAGCTCGGAGAGCGAAGTTTAGTTCGCGTATCACGCCGTCGGATAACGGCCGGGAGAAGTCTAACGAAGAGACGTCTGGGGAGCTATTTCACCTAATTTAACTGCGCGAGCCGGCTCGCGCGTCTCTCGGGGGCGCGGGATCGCGAGGACGCGAGCGTGCACTGCTCGGGGAGCCGCTTTCACGCGAGTAATTCCGCGGAACAGACGTGTCGCCTCGCGGAGAACGGGACACCCCCGTAATCGACGGGACCGAAGTCAACGGAGAGATATACGAAGAAATTTATACCCTGAACGAATAAAAGAAAATAACCTCCTCCCGCTTTTAGTGCTGTCCCTGTCGTTGCCGATACCCTCCGCTGTTACCAAGTTTCCGCGTCAACCGTGTATCGATTGATAAACTTTCGAACGGCGATGTGTATCGTCCCGTTTGTGCTTCGGAACTTATACCCTAGCCGGGGAAAAAATATGAAATATACCGGTGCTACGAGACCATCGCCAATAAAACAATGCCCATTGTTTTCGAACCGAGGATCGGACAACGGAAATTGTTTCTGATGCTGCCTCCGAATATTTCCGCTGCGAAATTTCGGGGAAAGTATAACTTTCTGATATGCTCGCGGTCTGATTGTCACGGGGTGTCTGCGTTTCTGTCGACATTGTTGTTGAGCGTTCTTCTGTAATTCTTCATCCACAGTTCTGTACCAGACTGTAAATTTTTACGTGAACGAATTCTCTACATCAATTATAGAGTAGGCGGAGTGCTCTAAGTAGGCGTGGCTTCGCTGCTCTTAATGGTCCCGAAACAGTGCCCCATGGGGTGATCTGTCTTATGGTCGACCTAGATTCTATACTTCTCAAAATTCGAAGAGCATAACTCTTCATCCTGACCCGATCTAGAAAGAGGAGGTTAACTGTTTCTAAATAGAGTGCATTGTGAGGGCGTGGCTTCGTTGCTCTCGAGTACAGTGCTCGATAAAGTACTTTTATCTTTGCATGCTCTAAAACTGTAATTATCAAGATGAAAATGGCGTAAACGGACATGGGCTTCAAGATTTAATGAATACTAGGGTCAGAACTATGCCCATGGGAGCGCTATATTTGCCCCAGGGGGTGGGCAAAAGAGCTCGGAGCAGAGGAAGAACAGTGTTCCCCTATTAGGAACTATTCGAACTATATATAAATTGTAATATTCCAGTCTTTAATGATTACCCACGGGTAGGAACTACGTCCTTTGGAGGGTGATATTTGCCTTAAGGGGCAAACGAGCTGTAAGCAGAGGAAGAGTACACCAGGAATGATAATGATCCGCGCAGCAGACAACGATCTCGTTTAGAAAACGCTGCAAGATCCAAAATCCGCAATGCACGGAGACTGCGAGCAACAGCGAGGCAAAGTTCAGTAAGTGTATTCCGTGAAGTTATAGCAACAGGAAATAAAACTCCGCCCGGTCGGCAATAGTTTACAAAAATTGGAGTTTGCGTTGACACTTTGTAGTCCAACAAACAAGAAGAGCAGAAAGAAAGAGCACACGGAGAGAAGGATCGCGAGAGGAGGACTAGCGGGGAGGATCGTTAAAGCGTTCAGACACGCGTTCTCGTAGGAGGCGAGGCGGAGGAACGGAACAGAACGGAGTATCGGTAGACCGAGGGACAAGGCAACGAGAAAGAAAGAGAGACAGATAGAGAGAGAGAGAGGGAGCGACAGAGAACAGGAGGACGTTCTACGGGAGAAGTTAACCAGGGAGACCGGAGAAACTCGCAGACTCCGCATCCGGCCGCTCGATGGTAGACCGTACAATTGTCTGGCATTGTGCTTGCAAATCAAGCGGCGGCCCGAATTTACATGAGATTTACGGCATTCCGTTTGCCGAGGCTCCGGCTGCCGCCCGTGTCCTCCTTCGTGTAACGTTCTCCTCGATCCTCGTCCTCCGTCCGGCTTGGCGCGAACCGTGCCGAGACGTTCCGGGGCCTCCAGACAAAAACCCTTCGTGTGTCTCTAGCCTCTGCCTTCTCGCCGAGCTCCTCGGCGTTTGATAAATTCCCGGTTCAGTTCGGTTCGGCTCGATCCCCATGCCTCTCTCCACACTCGATTATTCGTTTACCTAAACTCAGCCGCTCGACCACACCGGGGGGGGGGCTCTCTTTGAATATTTTCCTGCCCCTTAAACCCCTCCCACTGGGACCGCCCACCCAGAAGACGGAGCCTGCAGCTACATAGCCTGTGAATTCGATGATTTTTGGGTACCTTGTCGAAATTCAGTGAAGCTGGAAGCTGTTCTGCAAGTTCATCGAGTGGAGAGGGGAGGTTTAAGCCCCACCCACAGACCCGCCCACTCGGATGAAATTTCGATGAGGTTCGGTAACGTATCCAAAAATCATCGAAGTCGGTGGCTAGGTAGCTGTTCCTCGAGTTCATCGGGAAGAGAGCCGCCAAGGGGGCAGGTTAAAAGTTTCGGAGGGGGAGGGACGCAAATGTGCGCGCCGCGCGGAACGAGCAACGCAGGCACGTACGCTCCGAGGGACACGGGACTACCCGCGGGAGATTCCCCGCTTCTTAATTACTTCCATCCATTAATTAAGGAGTCGACTCTTGCCCGGCCCGAAAGGTCGAGCTCGCGCCGAGCCGGATTACGGAAGGGACACTCCAAGAGAGCGCGCACCTCCGATGCCGGAAGAGTGCCGATGCGATAAATCCTCCGGCGAACGCGCGGGACTACCACCCCTCCTGCGCCGCAACCAACCCCTCGATGCCGACCACGTCTTGAAAGGAATACACCCTGTGCACACACCCCCTAAGTATCCAGGCACTCGGGGAATCCGGGGCTGTTTGTTCTTTTTATTAATTCGCTCGTGAAACGGCCCGGCGAAAGCCGGTACACGTAAATCTGGTCAAACGATCCTGATTCTGATGTTCCTGGCGTGGATTCACGGCGATGGATTTTGGGAACGAATCGACTTCGAGCTTTAAAAGAAAAGAACTTCATCCTCTCGTAGCCTTGTATTCTTAAAATGGGTACAATCAGAGTAAAGAATCACGATTTCCAAAGCCAGAATTTAATGTTTAGAGAAGGGTTGCCCTATCGGGATCAAGAGCAGCGAAGCCCCGCCCATTAAAAAAAATGCTACCCGCCTACCAAATAGAGAACCTAATTTCTTTAGAAAGCGTCAGTGTTGGAACATGAGATTTTATGCCCAATGAAAATCAGGAGCAACAAAGCCCCGCATACCACATAAAAAACCTTATTCCCTTAGGGTCAGAATAGGAATTCCCAATGTTCGAAGCGTGACACAGAATGGCCAATGAAAATCGGGAGCAGCGAAGCCCCGCCCACTGTAACGGCCCTCCTATCGGGTCAACGGGAATTTCCTCTTCTCCATCGCAATTTGGCCGGAAGAGTATCCTCGGGGGCCACTCGTTCAGGTGAAATCCGGCCTAAAACGTGGCCAACCTGTCCGCAGCACGTGACAGCTCTGTTCCGTGCGTTGCAGGCGAGTGGGGCCTAGAATGTGTTGCGACTCTCCAGCAGCCGGTGCGCGCGTGCTAGATCGCAAAACATACACACACACCTTCCGTCTCTATCCCTCTCCCGTCTATCATTCTCTCCGGGCAGCCGTTCCGGTTTTTCGACGAAGTATTTCACGCGAATAAAGAGGATCCCACTCGCGGCAGGATTTACTGGCCGAACAGAGCCGCTCGTAAAACCGCGACCGGAGCCGCGTTAACGCAATGGAAACCTGGACCCGGCCGGAGGGTACATCTGTCCGCGGCCGGTGACGTGCTCGCGGCGAAAACCGGCGACCACCGGTCCACCCACCATTGGAATGCGAGCCAGTAATTCACCGAGCATACCGCACACTCGCTTCAGCCAGTGGGTACCTGCTGCTTCTCGTGGACATCATACACCGCGCCTACCCTATAGCTACTTTGCCACCAGCACCATTTTCGGTGGCCGGCACCCGGTGACGAGCCAGTTACCGCGGACGTGTTCAGGGTCGCTATGCCAGGGTTAGCCGCTCGCCGTATCGTTTGCCAAGACCTCGACGAGTTAACTCGCCTTTTTTACCCTTAACCCCCGCGCGCTGCTTATTTGCTAGCTCTACCTGCTCGGAAATCCTGATCACCTCTATCACTTCATCAACCTGTGATATTTCCACACCTTCTGGCTTACCAGCGGCGGATTGCTGGCAGCATCAATCACAGGAATGTGTGCACACGTTCTACTAACAAACATACATTGATTGTTATTGTGCAATTATTATGCAATATGATTATTTATGCGTTTATACAGAACAAATATTCACAAGGGTCTGCCTGCATCCTCTCATGACTGGCTCCACGTTCACTAATCAGTTTAGAAAATGTGGATAATGACGACGTTCGAGATTATACAAAATTATTATTATTATGTATTGATTGTTTATACATTTATACAAGGGGCACAAATATTCACGAAGGAGGTTCTCCAATGGGTGCCTCCATGTCCACTAATCAATTTAGAAAATGTGGATGATGACGATGTTCGAAATTATACAAAATTATTATTATTATGTAGTGATTGTTTATACATTTATACAAGGGGCACAAATATTCACGAAGGAGGTTCTCCAATGGGTGCCTCCATGTCCACTAATCAATTTAAAAAATGTGGATGATGACGACGTTCGAAATTATACAAAATTATTATTAGGTAGTGATTGTTTATACATTTATACAATGGGCACAAATATTCACGAAGGAGGTTCTCCAATGGGTGACTCCATGTCCACTAATCGATTTAAAAAATATGTATAATTATTTTTCAAGATGGCTATCAGGATGGTCTCAAGAGGCCGACTGCTAGAACGTCAATAAAGAGGTGAAAAAAATAAGTGGACCAAATGTAAACCAGTAAATTCAAAGACACATGGTGGTTCAATAAAAAGACAAACACGTGTACATGTTACGAATATAATTTTCAAATGTCTGACTGGGACCGTCTGCAGACAATTGTAAGGGAGGTTTCCTCTAATCACCGGACGCATCGCCAATTGTTTTCCGACGCGCAGAAAGGCACCGACAGCTAGCCAACAGTGAATAGTATTAAATTCCATCGAGCCTCCCATTGTCCCCGAAAGTCTATAAATCCCGGCAAGGTCGTCGGCCGACAACACTGTCCCGCGAAGGACAACGAAATATTCCTCTCGTCGCAGCTTGTTTGTTGTTCTAGCGACGAATCGACCGGTGCCATTTCCACGCGACAGCCGCTGCAATTAGTTTTCCAATAAAAAAAGAAACGCATCAACGCCACCGTTTGAGCTTTGTGGGAACGATCGAGGTCAAGGAGTCGACTAAACACCGTGGCTCAAACCCCTCGGAAAAACCTCTAGGTACCTCGGTAAACCTCTGGGAGGAGCCTCTGGGAAGAAACCAGTGAGGTTTCCCGGCTTAGGGCGATATCTTTTGATCAATCAATCGTTCCTTGGAAAAAAGAGAAAGCACAAGAGAAAGAGGGTCCGTTGCCTGCCCGGGGAAGAAGGCATCCTGGCGCGAGAAATAAACGAGCGTTTGCGAGTCAGAGTCCGGGTCCGACGGAGCTCGCCGCGTCGAGTTGCATGCCACCGCGAATTTCACTACCGGAGTATACTAAAGAAGCACTAGAGATGTATTTTCGCAATTTTCAGTTACCGTTATTTGTTCGATATTTTATTCGCATCGGTTACACCAATGGAAAATTTGCTGTTGATCCGGTATTCATTTCTACGAGTTGCAATGTAAAAGAATTTCTGAAAAAATTTTTTTAAATGTAGGTCAGCTCGATTTTGTACACATATATTCTTCATAATATTCAAGCTGACGTCGCAACGAATTGAATCAGTGTATATTCCAACCTTATACCTTTAAAAAAATTCTGAAATAATTTTGCATGGGATTGACCACTGTTGATCAGTGTCCACGTTTCTAGAAATTCCGAAACAAAATATATTTTTCATCAAAAATGTAGGTCACCTTGTGGATACAATGAGTGTGAAAAGCATTCGTACACCCTTCAAAATAGAATGACATTTCTATCATCGTAACGAATGACCTGATTTTTGATGATCAATTGGTTTACAAAAGGTTCTCGATGAAATTTTCAGTATGTGTACAACCAATATAGAAGGGCCCAAATTAAACAGTTTTCTAAATGCTTTTCCTATTTGTACATGTAACCTTGTAAATTATAATTATGTAGCAAATATTTTTCGCATATCCTTTCGTAAACCAATGCTTCTAATTGATTACAAAAAAATAAGGTGGTTTGGTACAATTATTAAAAAATTATTCTATTTTAAAGGGTGTAAATACTATTTACACTCACTGTATGTATTCCTGTCTTTATGTTTTAGCCAGCCGGTGTCGAACCGAGTGAAACCTTGAACCTCGGAAAAAAATGTTAAGATAATTTCGGTCCCAAAAACGGAAATTTCCGGGCCACCCGTGCATCGAGTTGCATGTCACTGCACCGCGCGGTCGGTTGTAGAGTCGAGTAGTGTATAGTCGAGGAAAGTTTCAGCCGGAGGCATGCGCGCGTGATCACTCTCCCTCTCTCTCTCGGGACGACGGAGCGAGACGAGAGTCGGACGGTCCGCGGTCGCACTTAACCGCCGGCTATCAAGGTGCCAGGTAGGCTCCCGTGGCTCGCGTTCCGCTCCGTTCCGCTCCGATCCGCTCGCGAGGTCCATCTTGATCGTCCTCGAACGTCCTCGCGAGTGAGCGAGTCTGAGGTCCCAAGATCGTTCCCGCGGTTCTCCTATTTTGTGTGCGCGATGACGATCGAACGATCCATGCTGATCCAGGGATCGAGGCCGCGACCCTCCCTTGGCCCGCACGTCGACACGTGAATCGAACTTCTCCCTCTCTCTCTCTCTATCCCCCACCTCTCTCACGTTCTCTGAAACTTGATTCTCTGTGTATCCACCCTCTCGAGTGCGCCAAACGAGTTCGCAAATACAGAGAGCGCGCGGTGTCATCGACTTTGTTTGGTGAACCCGGAACTGGATCCATGTGTCTTCCGGTTTCCCTCCCATGGGACACCGTGATGATAGACTCGTGCACCTGATCGATCTATAGAGTGATTGTGTCCTGTGTTCTCCGTGGACCCATACGGCTAATTAATCATTTCAACGATGGACCCCAGAAATAGAACAGTAGTCTGGAGATGCTGGTGTCTGCTGGCGCTGCTGGGAACCGTAGGTGAGTCACGAATCTGCTTGATCTTTTGATCTTCTTAGCCACCGCCGCTCGCCGCCTGCCGACGCTTTCAATTTGTTCTACCTGTTGTTCCTACTCTTCCCTGTTTATTCCAGCTGTCTCTGCCTTTTCCGCGATTCACCGGCGAACGGCGGCAAGTAGTGTTTGACTTATTTTACAGCGGAAAGCCAAGGTGACACACCGCTTAGGTACACTGCTATTTTATACTTAACGAACTGTTTTCAAGGCTCTTACTATGTCTGCGATGTTTATCTATGTTGTTTATTGTTGCTCTATGGCTCCGTGAGAAATTTAGGGGCTTCCATTTTTTTTCGACAAATTCTGTGCAGTTTATTTAGACTGTCATGTTTGAAATAGATTAATCTATTGGACGATACGAAATATTGATTTATTTCAAAGGTGAATTAAGCAACTAAGGTAGTCTGAGGGTTTTATTAAGTTCGTTCTTAAATAATATTTAATATTAGAACAATTTAATGATACTGTCATATTGTCAATTGACTGAAATCATTGATACAATTAAACTTCTAACTTCTTTTTCTTCCTATGAACGTGGTAAACAATTTTTATTGTCCATACAATCCATAGTCTAAATACTGTGGTGCCCAAGGTGTCGAATTCTCATAGAAGAATTCAAAAAACGACGTTAAATAAGATAAAAAAATTCGGAGTCTACTCATCAGGAAACAATAGCAAATATTGTATAACTTCTTCGGCAATCAATCATTCGATGTGACACTTTTAGAATTGTCCTGAGAAGATGGTAGAATTCGCCGAAGAGAAAACACAGTTCTCTTCCAGGAATTGCACAACCAAAAGTCCCACGTCCTGGTAATTCGACGATCTTTATTATCTCACTAAACACGATTCCAAATGTACGATAACTCGTCTGTTGTTGCTATTAAAACGCTTATGAATTATTCGTCTGTGTCGGGCGATTCGCGCCGTAATGCACGAGGATATTTCTTTTTTAGTTGGTCATTAAAGCTGGAATATTGGAACAGTAGATGCCCGATGAAAAGTATGAACAATAGACATAGATTTCCTAATGCCTTGTAAAGATAAGAGCCGCCGCATAAAATTAATTTTACTTTCTTCGCGCGTAACACGAGATCCCGGGTCGTCACACATATGTGCCGCTGCCAGCGAGCGTGCTACCCCCACCAGAAGTTGGGTTCCGTGGGATCCCACGAAGAAAATCATTATTCCTCTATTTCCGCTCCACTTTCTTCGAATTTCTTAACAGCTCGAATATGTTCTTTTTCTTCTCTTCTTTCGTGTCGCGACAGTCTAGTTAAATCGACAAACTACTTCGCGAGGGGGGATGTTTATTAACAGCGGTCAGAGGATAGTGTCCTTTAGAGCCGTGCCGGGGGCGGTAAAAAAAGATGGTTATTAAGGGATAATTATATTTAAATTTATTCCGCATCGTCGAGAGTTTTCTTCACCAGTGCACTGGAGGATTAACCAAGTTTTCCAATTAGAACGACTTAGAGGATTACTCGTAACCAACTTCGATTTTATTAAATGCTAGCACACCGCTCCGTCGCGAAACGACAAAAAAAGTGTTTACTGTACAGTCACTCTGTGTCGAAACAAAAAAAATATATATATATACAGATAAAGTGTGGCACGTATTGAAAATAGTAGGAGCTTTACAGTCGAAGGATTTTCCGTTAGGGTAAATCGAAAAGAGTTTCGAATATCATCGGATTTATTTATAAACATAGCCGCGGAGGATCCTCGAAAAGCTCTGAATAAAACAAATGGCTCGCGTCTCGTTCAATAAATTATTTATTGTGCTAGAATTATTGAATAATTCACTCATCTTCGAGCATACTTATTAAAGGACCATTTTAATATTAGACATTCAATATTTTCAAAATTTCACTCTGAAAAAAAAATCCAGATCGTACGATCCAATATGTACAAGGGTCTTTAAAAAATTGATCGAATATTATTTCGATTCGCTGAATATCCCATTTAGTGACGTCGCGAACGCAGAAAAAATTCGAGACTCGTAGCATAGTTCGAAAATCGTATTTTCGGAAACCAGCTCGCATAAATCGCGGTTACAAACAAACACGTCCGGGGGTTCACTAAACGCTGTAAATAAAATAAACCTTTCCCATAAATCTTTCATTACACTCACTTTCGACAAAGTCCGCCGCTAAAAATGTGCAAAATCCGTGGTTGTATCGCGGCAGGCTACCAGAACCCGGCTCGTTTCCCACAAAATAAACGACCGGCGATTTCCCCGAATGTTGGGGGCAGTGAACGCGTTAAAAATACCTTCCGGAGCAACAAATAACCCGGCGTCTGGCTTGTTCTTGGCAAGCGCGAAACTCGTGTGTTGCACGACCAAGGAGCCAACGAAGCCTATGCTCAACAGGTTCCTGGGTTGTCGCGGTTCATCGCGAAAAGAATCAGTAATTCGAAGCATATAACCAAAGTGGCCAAATGGAGTCTGGTCTTCCCAGTGTACCTACCCCTTGCACTTCTATTCCGCCACGGTTCCGCCGCGGCCGGATCACGTGACGCATTCCGTCAGAACGTCACGTGGCTGATCGATTATTGGAGAAAAGAATTAGAAATTAGAAGCATAACTAAAGTGACCTAATAGAGTTTGGTCTCCCCACTCTACCTATTCCTTGCGCTTGTATTCCGTTACGGTTCTGTCGCAGCCGGATCACGTGACGCGTTCCGTCAGAACGTCACGTGGCTAATCCGTTAAGGTGGGATCACCTTTGCGCGTCTAAATGCAGCGTTTTGCGATCCATGCGCCAATTATACTCCATTCGTCTTACTTCACATCAGAACTGCGTCTAGGTGTGAGCCACTGCGTCTAGACACGTGCGTCTACGCCGCATGGCACAATATCCCATAGGAATATTCTAGAATGCTCTAGAAAATTTGTGTCGGTGATTTCCCTGGGATCCGTCCCCACTCTACCTTCCTCTACGCTTGCTCCGTTCCAAGACACATATCGTATGTATGTGTCATAACGTCACGTGACCGATCCTGTATTAGTCAAGAGCGGGTAAAGCTATTTCCCTGATCCAAGCCTAACTCGAGTCCGTTGGCACTTAGAGAGGGGAAGGGGTTGGGAATAGGAGAGGATTCTGGGAAAGCGAAAGGGTGTTGGGCCTCGGCCAGAATCAGGCGAATAAGGTCCGAGTTACGAGCGGCAAGACGCCGTGCCGGGATTATCGTTGGAAAACTGCGCCGATCCCGAAACGGAGCAGAGCGTGTTCTCTTCGAAAATTCGCCGGGCGGAAGTCGCCCGCGGCCTGCCGAGGCGAATGCTGCCGCGTCAGGAATTCGCGTTGCCAGCCAAAGCGGATTTGCCCGCGAATCGTCGCTCGTTCCGCCTGCATCATCCTCCTCCCCCGTATTCGTCGGGTTTCCTCGTAACCTAAATAACGCGATTTCTATGGCTCCCCGCCGGTTTTCGGGGACACTGGGAAAATTCACTCTTCCCAGCACGGGCACAGGGCCACGTCGCCTGTACGCAGCGAGCGTAGACTGCAACGAGTTCAGGGAAGAAGTCAGCGAACCCGAAGACTGTGTCCGCGCTCCGCTTAATTCGTTAAGAACTTGCGCAATTTATGCCGTCCGCCGCGCCGGTACGTCCGCGAATAAATTTTCATTTACTTGCCAGTTGCTGGCCGGCCCACCCTCGTCTGAAAACCAGCGGCCTCTTTCCCAACCAACTTTCGATTCGATTCTTCCCTCAGTCGCCAGGCTACGCTCGACTTTCCTGCACTTTCAGGAAGCTTGAAACCGCCCCAGGCTCTCCTGCGAATTACGCGCTGCGTGGAGGCGCCGAATTCTGCGTTCCTCTCGCGCCCCCAGGCGTTTTTCGATAGGGTCGCCGGTTGCTGATGAGCTTGAGGCTTCTCCAAGAATCCTAGACATTTCTATTTTTCGACGAGCCCGTGTTGCGGCTTGAACAATTTTCTGCGCTTCACGTATCAATAAAATTCAGTTAGGGTGAGCAGCTACAAGGTATCTTGAGAGATTCAAACTTGGGAACTCTTCGTTCTGCAGAATCTTAGGCTCCGGTATTGTGTCCGATGTGTTAAACAAAGCTGGATAAATTCACTTGGAATATTTTCTATATTGTTTTTTATTTTGTATGGATATGAAATTGATACGAGCGGACCAAATGTAAAACAATAAATTCAAAGATACATGATAGTTCAATGAAAAGGCTAGTCGAAAAACAATAAAACATTCGAAGGATATAAAGATACATGGTGGATCAATAAAAAGGACGAACATTTAGCTGGCGTCATTCCAGGTACCAACATATTAAACGAATAATGGGTATTTTTGTTTTTTGCATTCCATATTAGCTTCGAGCAAACTCATTGTTAATAATGATGGTCGAGATATTTTCACTGATGTTACATTGAAATCAATAAGAGAAATTAGGTCATTTCATACGGGTAATGTCTCGAATGATATGTTTTTCCAGGATGGCATGAAAAAGTTGAAGGGTGGAGGAAAGTCGTAGAAAATCGTGGTCTCGTGAAATACACATATAAGACAATTATTATAGTTTAGGGTGTTAATAAACGAAAATGTGTTTCTCTGTAAACAAAGAGAATTTTGTCTTTATTCGTTATTTGCCAACAATTATTTACACTATTTACAACCTTACCTGTAAACAAAGAAACGACAATTAAAGTTTACTAATCTCACTTCTCTGCCTACACTACTAATTTTATTTATTAATTTTATTTTTGTAATTTTGTACGTGTACTCTGTTGCGTAACCTATCTATCGGTAATTGAATTAAAGACGCGCGGCATATTCGAATCTAAAGAAAGTATACTTTATTTACACACATATTGGAATAGGATAATGAATATTTATTAACCCTCCCTGTTCTTGTATATTCTATCATCAGCAATACATTTCAAGTGCACGTCACGAATCCATCCTTTGTTTGATGAAGTATAAAAATGTGCATAGCAGTAGGGGTTAGCACAGCATTATGTAGTTCGAAAGTTGGACACCGAGGTTGCTTTAATGAAAACGTCCCTAACGACACAGTTTCGAGCACACAGAGCAATCTTCCGCGCGACAAATTCAAGTAAAATGATGGACTTGGTTAGCTGCTAAAGTTACCCAAGTTACACTAAGTTCATAATCGTGTTACGCTTTCTGCAACGCACTCAGCCGTGCTCATTTCAACAAAATTAGTAACACGCTATTCGTATAAAAGGATTGAAAATGATACGTCGTTGTGGATTTGAAAAGAAAAACAACACGCGCACACGCAGGATTATTACGAGCTTCGAGAGAGAAAAAATTACTCGGAAAAATCCACGCGCAGGATTAAAATTAAACGTTGTGCACAATCTGCCAATGAAATTCGTTCGAATGCGTTTTTCTCGGTGCTTTTAAATTAACCGAGTTTGAATTAATCATTAACTTCTGCGGTTGAAGTTGCGGAATGCTCAAGTCACCGCTGAAAATTGATATTTAATGTTATTCTGAAAACAACGTTTCTGCCGCGACGCGGAGAATAATTACTTTTGAAATATTACAATTTATGAAAGTTTTGGTGATCGTTCTCGGCTGTGCCACATTCATCTGTGCATTTAGAGTACTTATGTATATTGCTGTACGAATGGAACGCGGAACGCATCGCGAAAACGAGTACAGAGGTCAAAGCATCGTTGAAACAATTGGGGATAATATTATTTAAATATTAGTAAGTCATTGTTCGGAAAATTTTCGGTAATGTGCAACATTCGCTTCTTTTAATAATGTATGTGGAACGAAATCGAAATGCATTCATCGTCGCACAGTGGCATGTAAAATCCATTTTAACGGGTCAAAGGTTTCATTTGTACACCGGAACAATTTGAGCAATGCCGATGACAAATTAACGTTTATTATATTAACAATTATTAACAAAAATATTAAATCGGTCTTTATCATTCAAAAATTAATGCATTCGTGGATATTGTAATACTATGTCGGACATTTTGACAAAGAATTCATTTAACAGAAGCATTGCAAAATTTCACAGAATTGTCGAATCAAATATACAGGTTGTTTCATTGTCAATCGAAATATGTTTTCGCTTTACAAAAATTTTCGCTGAGAATTCGTTAACAAGTTATTGAAAAAACACACACAGACCAATGGGCATTGAGTATGCTTACGGTAACCGCTCTCTGGTCAGTCCCGCGTTTTTTAATGATAAATTGAAACGACTTCGTGAATCACTTGCTTCGAGAAAAATAAATTTTTGGGACACTTTGTGTAACCGAGGTTACCTGACCCGCTAGACTCGGCGTTAATTCAGAATTACCGTGCATCGATCAATAATCCCGTAAGCCACAAATTCGGGATTAAATTCCACGGAAAACGTACTTGACGGATCCGAAGGGGTTGTAGAACGAGCGGCAAACAGAAAAATGAAGGTTTAAACAAACGGTAGCAGAGCGATAATTCGCGGAACGCGTTCGCAGCTGGTTTCTCTGGCTTTTCCAGCCCAAGGAGTCGGTTTGCTTGAATCAAAGCGAAGATCCTCTTCTTCAAAGGGTTAGCATGGTTCTCGTTGACCGACGCACGGCGACCCGTCGTTCGGTTTTCGCCGCTACACAGACGTGTACTCGAGTGCGCACACGTTACTCGATACCGGAGGGTTTCGCCGGGTACACGGGGCGCGGGTACACGCGAAAGGGAAACGAACCGCGGGATAACTCGACGCTACGCATTAGCCTGATTAAAAGCATGGCCGGCTGGTCGAGATCCGCTGATGTTTAATGCGTTTTCAAGGGGTTGCGCGGGGCACGGTGTGCGTCGGCGGAAGGTCGAAGCGACATGGGGGGCAGGGGTTGCCGTGATTTTACACGGTGAATGCCGGGAAAACGCAGCCGGGATTCAAGAACCGGCAGCGGGAAGGGGAGGGGTAAGAAGAGAAAGAGAGAGAGAATTTACGCCGGTAATTTCATCGGGCGTATTACATCGCCTGCGAAATCTTGCGCGAGAAGGTGCAGAAACCAGCTGGTTTAGAAACCAGCCTAGTTTAGGCCGACGATCATAGAGCGACGATAGAGTTCCCCTTGAATTAATGGCGACACCTCTTTCCTCCACCCCCCGCGAAATTATTAGGTATACGAATTAAATATTACGGTGGACATTTTCTTGGATCAAGGTATTACGAAAATTCGATCGAGTTTATACGCGAACCTAATTTAAAAGAAAGAATAGAGAGAGAGAAAGAATTTACGCTTGGTAATTTCTTCGGGCGTATTACATGGGCTGCGAAATCTTGCGCGAAAAGGTGCAGCTCTAAATCAGCCTAGTTTAGGCCGACGATCATAGAGCGATGATAGAGTTCCCCTTGAATTGAAGAAATTATTAGGTATACGAATATTATATCAAGCCTGAATTAAATCTTACGGTGGACGTTTACTCGAATCAAGGTATTACTAAAATTCGACCGAGTTTATACGCGAACCTAATTTAAAGGCGAGGCATTCGCCGTGGTGGCAGCCACCCCTAACCGAAGAATTCCAGGGAGAGGAATGAACCTTCGGGAACTGGTTTGAGGATTTCGGATTCTCTGTAACGCGATATTTCGCAGATAGTCGATCCTCCGCGCGCGATGAATTACGAGCATTACGGAGGATGAACGCCTCGCGTGGCTGCCGGCTGATAAACAACGCGTTGCCAATGGTACAGCATCGTTCCCCACCCTGTTCAGAGATGTTCTGTTTAGTAGAGTGGACCGTAGAAATCAGAATTCTCGCGAGAAGCTGAACGATGGCTCGCGACCCAAGCTGCATCGGCGATCCTCCGGTTGCGCGCGAACGGCAGCGCGTTAGGTTAATTGAACAAGGATTAATTGATGCGAACCGCGGCGCGGCGGTCGTTCTGCGGGAATGTATAAGTAAGAAGGTAATGGGATTAATTCGAGCGGATTATTTATTTATTTATTATAAACGGCCGGCTCTGTGTCGCGTCCGGCGCGCATGAATCGCTACCGGATCGATGGAACCGCTAATTCTCTGTTGGCCAACCACGTTTTCCAATTCTGGAGACGTATCGCCAGTGAGTCACTGTAATCGCCGCAATTACGGACGTTTTTTTTATTTTACGTAATTAGGGGCTGCGAATTGTTTAGCCCCTGCACGTGAGAGCTCGGGGGGTCGTGTGTGGTTGTCGATTTATTTTTTCAGATCGCGTATGGTTCCTTTCGCGTGCGAAATTAAAGGGTGGCTAAAATTTATTTAAAAATCGTCCGTGTTCGCAGTACCGTAACTTCGCGAACGAATAAAATAGTCGCGTGTTCGGTTTTCTCAATATAATTTCTCACAGTGTGCAGGGAGGGCGAGAACGTGAACAAACTTGAAAATTTCGCGAATTTAAAATCTCGTGTGGACGTTGAAAAATTTGTTTGATAAACGAAACCAACGCTGATTTCAAGATCGGAGTGTCGTCCTTCGAATGACGCCTGGATGGTCCCTGTACGTTGTTGTTTACCTGAGTAATTAAATATTGAATGAAAAGTGGCAAACGAACATATTCATTTGTATATTAATAATCTGTTGATATAAATCCGTGACACGCTTTAAAAATAATCGTTAAATTAAAATATTTATTTCCCGCATTGAAAATACGAATTATTTATTTGATTGTTCGTATAATTTCTACCACGTGAAGAGGACGGGACATAGTTGATTTAAATTGTACACACGGTTGAACCCTCATGATAAAAATGAGTCGGTGCAATTCAAAGCAGCACATTACGAGAATTGAAGGGATGAAAATCGATCAATCCTTGTGGATATTGCAATAGAAAAATCTAACCTGTAAAACCATTGACGATCGAGTAGTTTTTCGAAGACCGGTCCGCTAAACTCTGTTACAAAATAATTCCTCGTAGCGTCGATCGGATTGCGCCCTTTGGGAACCGAAACTGGAAAACCACCCTCCGCAAAACCAGTTTTCTATACACTATCTACAAGCCATTACCACTGACGAATTCACGTCAATCTCGAGGGCAAAACACTGAGAACAGAGAACACGCAAACAGAGATAAAATAAAAAAACGGAAGTTGTCCCGTTTCCTTTACAAAGGAATAATAATTGAACAAATCGAAGTTAATCTAGTGGTTCTTTCAGTGTAAAATGGTTCGGTCGGCGGATATCGCGCAACAAAGGGCAGAATTGTTCGATCGAGACGATCGGTGTACCTTGGATTCGCGTTTGCCACGTGTGACGGCGGCGGGTGAAACGAGTATGGGCTCACGCGGGTCTCTCGTTGGTGAAACGGGGGCGGGAGCGGCAAACGAGCCGGAAATCGGGCAACGAGCACGGCCTCGTCGCCGCGAGAAGAACACGGGGGGATACGCGTATACGAATCCAATTACGCGGGATGGAGACTTCGCGTACCCTCGGTCCAATTAACGGGAAAACTAATTTTCACGCGGCGAAATCCGCGCTCGCTGGCCGCGCTTGCTTTTTTATCGCCCCTTTGTCCCCACTCGCTAGAACCTACTCCCTCTCTCTCTCTATTCCTCACTCATTTACGCTACTCCGGCGCGTGAGGCAAAGAGGTCTCTTGATTCGCGGCACACTCGCTCGCTCCCGCACGCTCGCTCATTCCGCTGAATTTAATTTAGCACTTACCGTATTGCTCGGGGGCACGGCTAACCGTTTAACCGCCTAACGCCTTCGTCAAGCTTCCCGAGGGCGACGGCCGCCAGGCAAATTTTCGTGGACGCACGGATTCGAGCCTCTCTCTCTCTCTCTCTCTCTCTCTTTCTCTCTGTTTCGTCGTGTGGAGAGCACGCTCGACGAAATGGCCTCGATTCGCCGCGACCGGCCCGCACGATCAAATCGAGTCGCGAGGCGTTCGACCGCGTCCTGTTGCGAAAGCGGCCTCGATTTTTTTCGGGCAATCGGTTTTTTCCCGGCGACCACCCCCCGTTCCTTCCACACCCTTTCTCTCGTCGCTATTCCGTGCCGGGAGCGTGTGCGCCACGAGGAAATTCCGCTTCGATATCGTTTTCCCAGCCGCGGCGTCGATTTGCCTCGGGAGTTGGATTAACGGCGCCGCGCCACTCGCCGAACGAAACTCTAAAATCGACCGGATGCTCGCCGATGTACTCTCCGTCTCCCTCTCCACGGTCTCCATTTCTTTCTCTGTTTCTCGATTCCTTTATCTCTGTCTCGCTTTGTTCGAGGACACGGAAACCGGTCCGAAATAACTGTTTAAATCTGTTATATCGGACGCCGACGAATAACGTGCATCGGCAGGGGGTGGGTTCTACATGTTAAAATAAATCGAAAAAAGGGAACAACCGTTTTTTCCGGCGCCTCGTTTTCCGGGAAAATCGAGGTAGAATGTACCGTGAACGGGACACGGTAAAGTGAGACGACTTGTAAAAATGAGGAGATCGGATTTATTTAAACTTTAATAATAATACGCAAGTCTCTTTGTGCAAAAGGAAAATTGTACAGCGAAAACAAGCTTGAATCCTTTTCTCAAAATCTAAAGATTCTTTCCAAATGTTTCTGTGTCTGGCTACCGGGAGTGGCCGAAAAATGTGTGATTTGTAAAAATGTGAAGATCGGATTTATTTAAACTTTAATAATAATATGCAAGTCTTTGTGCAAAAGGAAAATTGTGCAGCAAGAATGAGCTTGAATCCTTTTCTTAAGACCTAAAGATTCATTCCAAATGTTTCTGTTCCTGGCTACCGGGATTGACCGAAATATGTGTGACTTGTAAAAATGTGGATATCGGATTTATTTAAACTTTAATAATAATATGCAAGAGTCTGTGCAAAAAGAAAATTGTACAGCGAGAATGAGTTTGAATCCTTTCCTCAAGATCTAAAGATTCTTTAGAAATGCTTCTGTATCTAGCTACCGGCAGTGGCGAAAAAATCGCGACAACAGCTAGGTGGGACACCCTGTATATCAGCTGGGAATTTCGATTCTTCAGTTATTCGGATTGAAGGTCCTCCATAATTGTTTGAAGAGCAGAAACCGATATTATAGTTTCCCTGGACTATGTCTATCTGTATCTCCATCTCGCTTTTTCCATCTATCTGGTCCGTCGTCGATCGACTGGGGCTCGGTCCTCGATTTTGTTCGCCGTCAGGACTGCGAAGCAATCGCGGCCAAGTAAATGACGATCGTTCCGCATTGTTGCCCGGGAGAGAACGTGCGCTCGCGGCTTTCGGAAATCGAGCGGGGTACGCGACGAGCGGGAGCGCACCACTGTTTGAACCAGTTTTCCCTTTTTCCTTTTCCCTTTTTCCTTCTCCCTTTTTCCCTCTTCTCTGTATCTTCCTTTTTTTCGCGCTCTCTCTCTCTTTCTCTCTCTCTCTCTCTCGTTAGTGGATTGTCGGCGATCTGACAATTGCTCCGGCGATCACAATGAAGCCGTGTGTCGCTCTTTTTAGGGCGGCGGACTAAATCGAGTATGCCACCAGCTATTATCCTTGCAATTATTATTATTATTATTATTATTCACCGGTGATGTCGCCTCGCCCATTATTGCTGCGTAATTGAAAGCAAACAGTGTTGACGCTGTCGCTGTTCCGATACTTGCGGAAATTGTCCGAGAGTGCACGTAGGCTAGGCAATCACTTGAATGATTTTCGAAAATTATTACATTGGGAATTCTCGATTGATATTTTATTTATTTATTAATCTTTTCTTCACAATATGGCGTCCGATTCGAACCAGACTCGTAAAGATATATATAAATATTTCTCCGGAACGAATAGACTTTAAAAAAAAAAATTTTTAATAATGCATTCAGTTCTGAGCCATATATCCAATTTCAAGTCTCTAACTCATCAGGAAGTTACTTTAAAATCAATTGCAAAATTTATCACCGAACAGACAGACAAAGAAACGAACAAGAAAGCGAGCTAATAAAAACGTGGTAAAATAAAGAATATATGGTAAAGAAATTTTACGTAATAAATTGAGGTTGGAGCTGGTCCTGATTATTGTAAAATAATCTGTAACGGTTGGAATTATTCGAGTGGATTACACTAATAATTTTCTGTTCTACGTTCTGCGAAGTCCTCTCGCTTTCGACGGTTCCGCGGGCTCGTACAGCCATTGCGATTATTATTACATTGTATCGCTAAGCGGCCGGACGGTAATCCCGTTGATAAATAAGTAAGGCGCCGTCCCCCGGGGGCGGTTCGGGTCGAGGAAGACGAACGGCCACTTTAAACCGGGATTACCGTGATCGTTCGAGAGGGCACGTCCGGTTTTCCGGCCGCGGAACCACGTCCGCTCCCTCTCTTCTTTATCTCTCCTCTTCTGGCTCGTTCCTGACCATCTCCGGGCCCCGAAACGCTCGCTCGCGCGCTCGTTTTCTCCGTTGTTTCTCGGTCGGCGAGAATCGAGCAGAGAAAACCACTCGTAACCGCCGCGCCGAGCCGGCCAGGATAGTTATCGATCGAATCGCACGACGTCCAGCGTCTAGCGTGGACTTCTCTCGCTTTTACGAGGATATTATTAGCGAGCTCGGCACTGTTCGCGCGAAACGGCCCCATGGAAACGAGCTGACGAGATAGCCGACCCTGGAGAACGTTCTCCTCTGCTTCTACCTTGTTTTCGCTCGCTACTGCTCGCATCCGATGCCAGATCCACCGTCCTACCTTTGTCTTCGGCACCCAATGGCGGAATGATAGCGGATGAAAATCGCTACTGCAATCACACTCGCAAATTGCCGAGTGGGCGGGCCGCGTACCCCCCCCCCTCAAACTGCGCACTCGGGGTTCGAGAATTTATGTTCCGAGTTTCCCCTTTGAGAACTTTGGACTTCAGGAGGTGCCGGATTTTGAAGAGGCCGTTTGAACATTTTCCAGCTTTGTGCCCATTTTTATTTCGGCTTGTTAGGGAAATGGTTTTCTCACCCCCAGCCTTGAAACTTTAGACTTTAATTTCGCAGAGATGAAGGAATTTTTTTAGAAAACGCTTTCACGGCTTTTCAGGACTAAGTTTGATTTGCGTACCCAGCAGTTTTCGTATAGGGTTGTTTCGGGAAAAGTTTTCTCACCCCCTCCCTTATGTGCTGTAATATTGTAGAGATGAAGGAATTTTTTAGAAAACGTTTTGCGGATTTTGTAGTACCAGTGGTGGTTAGGTCTACGTACCCAGTCATTTCCGTGTGGGGTTGTTACGAAGAAGTTTTTCTCACTGCCAGCCCCATATGTACTTCAGGCTTCAATTTCTCGGAGATGAAGGCGTGTTTTGAGGACTTTTTAGTACTACGTTTGATTTGCATACCCAGTAATTTTCGTATAGGGTTGATACGGGAAAGGTTTTATCACCCATACCTCCATGTGTACTTCAGGCTTCAATTTCGCAGAGACGAATGCGTATTTTGCAAAACACTTTAACGGCGTTTTTTAGCTCCACGTTTGATCCACCCACTTAGTAATTTACACGAAGAGTTATTACAACGATTTTCCTCAACCACCCCCCCGACCCTCGAAGAACTTTAGACTCTAATCTCTACGAAATGAAGGTGTACATATATCGCGGAACACTTTGAGGATTTTTCACCACAAGGTTTGATGTATCTGGCCAGCAGTTTGCACGTAGGGTTATCATGGTAACCATTTTCACACCCCCAATAAACTTTAAGCTCGAGTTTCTCGGAAACGAAGGCGCGTTTCGTAAAACGCTTTGATGGTTTTGCTGAACTAAGTTCGCCCTACCTATCCCGTACTTTGCACGTGGGAGATTACCTGTGCCCTGAAATTTTCAACCCTTAACAATTCTATGTTTTGTGCTGTAGTTGGCGATTATTCGAGTCGTACAAAAATTTTTATCGCACATGGTCCTTGATGGTACATCTTTTGGTAATTATTTACTTTAGGTGCTTCCTCACCGATTTTTGTGACCTTGAAATATGTTGTCAAGGTCATCATTCTGACAACTTTTTCCTCTACATGTTACCGCTGCTCGATTTTAGTTTTCGAGATATTCGCAAAAAATGTTATTAATACTGTATTGAATTTGTCGTATTTCGAAATTTTCGTTTGTTTATATTTTTCTCCTAAACACGCTGTGGTGATGAAAGAGAAAACAGGGTCTCATTCTGATCATACATATATAGGGTGAGCTTTAAATTTTGAAAGACTACTCCTGGATTTTCGTATACCTTGACAATATATTTCAAGGTCATCAAAATCGGTGAAAAAGCCCCTAAAGTAAATAATTACCCATCTTTTTATTATCCAGCTGGCAATTTATCTTATTCGACAGAAATTTTTCAGGCGGTTTCGAAGTTTCTCAAAGACAAAGAATGCCGATTCGAGGGTTTAGGGAACACCACGTGGCCGTCGTCATTCGAAAACCGATTCCTCAGATTCTCTTTGCCAGTTCCTCTCAATCTCGCCTCTCTTTCGCGTGTACACGGTCCGCCCGTTTCCATCGGTAATTTACGTCCACTCGACGGATCGACTCGTAAAGCCTCCCCCCATCGCAAAGGACACTTAATTACCCGACGAACGTCGACTTCGTCGGAGCTATCGCGAGCTCCTCGGTCCCTCGTTACCCTTACTCGCCTTCTCACGGGACTTTCGCCGAATTGGGAAAAGATATCCGTTTCTGCATTGCGGATGGCAGTCCTCCATCCTTCGGGATACCAACCGCGAATCGACTATTAACCTGCCCCTGAGGAATCGTCCCGGAAACTGTCGTGCAATCTGACTTAGAAATTCCGGGAAATCAATCCTGCGGGGATCACGTGTTTTACATGTTTGGATCATTCCATTTCACCGAGAGAAATTCATCCCTCGTTCCATCCCCCTTTTTTTTCTATACATTATTTCATACTTTCCTCAATAAATATTTTTATAGCAACTAATTCAACTTATTTAATTTCTTTAAAAATTTGTTAAATGTGTCCTGTTTTATATATAATTTTTTGTATTATGGATTATATAGTCTCGAATCAATAAGTCACTTTCAATGAAATAATCCAATTGAAATAATCCATTTAGGATTATTAAGTAAAAGAATATTTTTAAGCTTCTCCTTGATAAAACACAGTCATTGAAAAGATTAATAGACTTCCAGTAGGAGAAGTGTTAAGTACTTAATTCGCTTTTGTTCGGAGCCGAACAATCGAGCTAACTTTTTATTGCTACCTTTCCCGGGGAATTTTAAAAGAGACATATTTGTCTCTTGAGCATTAAAGGGTTGACACGTTGAGTGCCGAACCACCATCCCGCAGAATCCCGGATATAATGAAAGTAATTTAATTAATGAGTCCGAAACCGTAGAGTTGAAGTTTGTCAGAGTGATTACCAGACCGCGGATTTTCATGTAAAATAAGAATCGTCTGTATTAATTGCGACACGCGAGTGTACACATTTATATAATTTCTTTTTAATAATTCTGATTATTTGAAAATAATGCAACGATATTATAAAATGCTTTGATTATTCGACATTTCGAACAAACATTTTACAAATGCGTATAAAATCTATTAACATTTTTCTTGAAGAGAGGAAGGAAAACATCGTAACGTCCTCCAAGATCTTTTGGATCAATTGAATAAATTCCAGGAGTACTTTCTCCATTCCGGATGAAATTAAACGAAGATTTAACAAGCAATTGAATTTCCAAGCACCGGTTTCGCCGGAAGGAGAACTCGTCTTTGGAACGAGGTACGAAATATTAGCCTTTTGGCGTGCCGGGTCTGCCGTGACCCAGAGTACCAACATCCCTGACCATCCGAACTTTTACACATTGACGAAAGTAAATGTTATTTCATTTATCGATTGTAAGGTTGTTAAAAACAAAAGATGTATTAATGTTCTCGGCGCAACGGTTCGATCAAGAAAACACATTAAAGCAATTTTGATAGTTTGATTAAACTTTCAACGTTTCGATCCTAACATGGATCTAACCACATCAATCAAAACCATACCATTAACCATAACCACAACATTTTGACAACAAGTATACCAAAATGTTATGGTAAAAATTTAATGAACATCAATAGAGACCACATAATGAAAACATTATGTAACTAAGATGTTATGCAATTAACAAAACAAAGGACAAACATTATTAGGAAAGGGATTCATCATAGCAAACTACTAGTTAATCATATGAATCGTTTCCAGCAGTATCCTATTACTTAAATTAATCTCCTTGCCAAAACGATGGTCAATCTCTAAAGAATATTTTGTTAACGCAGTATGTTGTGACGGATTTAGAAAAATGTTTCGTTTATGTGATTCTTGTTTCTAAAAATCTCGATGTCTGTCGAATGTTAACTTGGTTACATCCCTTACAAGGTACTAAGTAAACAATATTACAGCTTTTAGTCTGATCGGTGGAAACCAGTTTTTTAAATAATACGGTATTGACGAAAGTGCCTTAAAAAATATTTGTCTATTACTTAAATTTACCAAATAATCGTGACGATAAAAATAAAATGGAGTGATTCGTTCGAAGCAGCGCGGTAATAGGCGTGGCTTAGCTGCTCCTCGACTGCTCCGCGGGGCAATTTCCTCGATTGCCACGTTTGGGAGACTGTTCGTGGACCGCGAGTACAGGTTCGCAGCTAATGAAACGATGTATCGAGACTGTTTATTTTTCCGCGCGGTTTTAGACGCTCCGAAAGATGAACCCGCGGCACCTCGTTCCGACACCCAGGCAACCCCTCTTGGAAAAGCAAACAGCCATCAAGAAACACGTGTTTATTTATCATGGAGCACGCTCGACGACGGCCAGGGAGCCGCGTGCGTGTTTCTTTCGTGTAAACCTCATTGCGGCAGCCACCCCATAAAGATCGACTCGCCAAAAGGGGGGGTTAGCGGTGGTGGTCGTGTTCGCCGCGAGCTGTAAACCCGGGTCGAACGTCGAGCTCATCATCCGCCGCGGTATAAACCCGCGGAATCTAACCCGCCATTGTTGCGAGGGATGATCAAAACACAGGTGTCCCGAGGAACGAGCGTCGGAACGAACATCTAACAAAAGGCGAAGAGGGCTTCGAGACTCGTTCCCGGTAGCAGGCGAGAGGATGCTTCATCCCCTATCTTCATCCACTCTTCACCGTCTAATAGGTTCCTCGAGGAAAAGTCATCTTCCCTTTTCCCCCTCCTACCCTCTCCCTTCGATAAAAAGATAAAAGGGCGCGCCGTCATCCTGCCAATTCCGTCGACGCCTTCCCGTATTAGGCTGCGGCCGCGCTCGACGCATTTTCGGTTGACTAGCCACTCGCTCGAATTCGTCATTCGACGTGGGCGACGATAATCGATGATGCGTCCTCGATCAGATCTCGATTATCCGTCGACTGACTCATTCGACGATCCTTCAGCCATAATCAGGCTTAGAAAATGCATTGGAACAAACTTGGGGGTTTGGTTAAGGACCTTTGACGTTATTGTTTTTTCTACTTCAATAAAATAAATAAAAATAAATTCTAAAAATACCAGGTTTTTAAAAACGGACTAAAAAGTATAAAATAATTTTTCCTAGTCCCTAACCTCGTACAGATAGTCCTGAAAATTTGTGATTGTAAATTTTTAATAGCTATGAAAATACTTGTAAGATTTCGAATGAAAAACGTGGAGCGCCAAATGCATCAATTATCTATTGCATGCGCCCCAGTTCGTTTAAAGTCAATTACAAAATTTGTCACCGAACGGACAGACAAACAAACAAACAAGAAAGCGAGCTAATAAAAACATGGTAAATAACACGTCCGTAAACACAAACAATTAACTTGTTATTTTAAATGTAAATGATACAATCGATAAAATTGTCTCGTTTAAATCTCCGTCTGAAATCAGACACGTTTTTACTTTTCAACACGTCGAACCGGAATAATCAAAAATCGTATAATAGAAATCTGAAGAACGCAAATAAATCAATAGATGACTTCTCCCTACATAAACAATGTGGTAATTTTTTCTAAGAGGAATACAATGGACCACTATAGAGAGATCGTTCAGGGCCACTCAAGATCAATTATGATAGAAAATGAATTTCTCATTTAAAACTGGAGAGCTTGAACATAGAGTCTGTCTATTCTCTGTAATTTCTTCAACACCGAAATAAAATTCAATTTCGTAGCTATGGGACAGTCGTTGAAAAGTTTCTCTTATATTATCAGAATCATTTGATCCGTTATAGCTATCAGGTACACCCAGTAGATTCGACAAACATGGTTGAGGAGGGGATAGGTTTTTTCGGCAAGCAGTTCCATCCCTTCGCAATCTTCCTCGGCGAGGTTCGCTTCCGTTCATGACTGGGGGCCGTCCATAACGTTCGCCTAGTGGCCGGCATCGAGTATACTTTAAATAAACGATAACCGGTTGGGCGCGCGGGGGCGTGCTCTCGGACACCACGTCGAGGCGGTGCTCGACTCTCGTTGCTGGGGCGAGCATATTCAAAAAGTCACACTTTACTAGGACCAGGTCCGCGGGGTTTGCCGGCCTCGTAAACCCGGCAGTCTTATCCGCGAGCAGACATTAGCGTGGTAATGGACGGCGGCCGCGTGCCGAGTAAAATCCGTGCCGGGCATCGGTGGAAAAATCGATAAGCGCTAACGAGCAGCGAAAAACCTTCTTCCGGGTGGCGTTTGCACGCTCTCTCTTGGCTTGCGACCGTTGCTGGACAAGGGAAAAAAGGGAAAACTAGAAGCGGGTGGGGGTTGGAGGAAAGAGTTGCAGGTCCTGGAGGGCACGTTGCGACGTTCCACGGTTGCAGCTAAATTCGAGAGCTCGAAACCGAGCGAAAGGCGCGGCGTGTCGTGCGGACTCGCCCACCCTCGCGACACGCGCGCGTATCGGCGACAAGGGTTCACCTGGAATAATTTCACTTTGCCGCGCATGATAAGCCCTCGGGTGCATGTTACCCTGCCCGGCCGCGTATGATTGCGAAATCGCGTGATCCGCACCAGGGTCCGTCGCGCCGAGAAGGAACTCGTATGCTCGGCCCTTTCGCAGCCACGCTGAAAGCTGACCCGCGACCAAAACCACCCCCCAAAGGGCCGTGTTCTCGCGAAGACGTTGCACGATGAGGGGCATGCACCGAATGCAACCACCGATGCAGCTCGATGTCCCCTACACATGCACGCCATCTCGAACCCGCCCGATTCCTCGCGAACCGGCGATTATACTTCGTAAGTTCGCGAGTTTCGATAAAAATAATCGCGGCTTGCGGTTAAATATGATTTACGAGCGAACACGGGCCGGGAAGCCTCTTCGACACTGCCTCGGCCGCTCGAGCTTACTTATCGATTTTTTGCGATTAACCCACCGGCTATGCTCGAATAACCTATTTTTGGATAATAATGAGAAGAATAAAATTAGGAGAATAATTACGCGTCAACCTCCAACGTGAATTGTGCCTACCCCGTATCTCTGCGATCTCGAACATGCTAAGGGAGTGTCCTCAAGGTGTCCAGCACGTTGAAACGATTTTACATGAAGAATTTCGGGGGCTGGGCCATCACGGTTGGAGGGAACTCAACGGGAAAACCGTCGGTGGTTGTTTAGTTCGGTGTCGCGCGACAAAATGGAAGTGGCGCGCGTCGGCTTGGCTCGGTACGGGGGCGGAAAATCGGGGCCAACGTCACGTTTATTTTTATAAACATAGACTGACAACGGCGACGCACTCGTCTCGTGCATTTTCATTTTAATTGCTTCAAGAGCTTTCCGGCTGTCGGAGCGCAGCGAACGTCAAAACCTTGCGTGTGTATCTGTCCCTCGCAGCCTCTCCTTCTCTCCACCGCACGCGATCTCGCTCTTCCCCAGCGTGTTCTGTCAACGTGTGCGCGCACCAGAGAGAGAGCGTCTATCTCTCTTTACAGGGTCACACAAGTCGACAGAGAATTCGCGGGTTGCTGCAGCGCACCGGCGTAAACGTGGCCTACGACGCGGAACCGGCGGCCCTACGGTATAAGGCCATCGACCGTGCACACGCGGCCAGCCATGTTTTCTCCGGCTTCCGATTGCATCGCGAACACCGCCTTCCTGGAACCGTCGATCCACAAACCCCGATACTCGAGAATCTATGTCGAATTTTTTGTATTTTTATTTTTCTACCGCCTCCATCGAACGCCAACGATCCCGGAAAACATCCCCCGCTGCCGGCTACCTTCAGCGATGATGGACACCGACAATTAGAAAATTGTTCCAGCCGCACACAGCACGCCGCGATTTTTCTGAAAATTCCGGACCACGGCTTTTCACCAGATCCTGAGTTTTTGTAGACTCAGTCCATTTGATGAGTCCGCGCGTGCTTTTTGCTTTTTCCACGTTTATATCTCTTTGCACTCGCTTCTCGAATGAAATGCGCGAAGCACTACAATTCCTGCACGATAAAAATCGTTCCATCTTGCTTTCGCCCTTCCCACTCGACCGGTGACGCTGCTAATAATTCTTACACCATCATTTCAGATATTTTATATTCGCGTAATTAGTATGTATTCGATGAATGACTGATTATATGTGTATATTCGAATGAACTACTAAACGTATCGTGGGGTACGTGCACCAGTAAATGAACGCTTTTGTATATTTCAACAAGTTTAAATCCGCACGACATACTAGCGATAATGACTCTTGGGCCAATAATTATTATTAATAATTATCAATAATAATTATTACCAATAATTACTAGAATGTTGTGTTCATTGACTGGTATTTTCTACATTTTTTATTTAACGTTTAATAAGGAAAAATAATAATTTCATTTTATTTGTGTTCATTTATATTTGACAAATAAAGTACATATAGGGATCTTCCTAAACAATTTCTTAAATGTTCATTCACTGGTGCAGTTCCCCTATCAGTTTTATAATGACGAGATCAAGAAGTGAAAAGTAAAATTCGTTTTTCGAGTCAGAATGTTTCCGCGTGCGAAGGGTTAATAACTTGACTGGATCGAGCATAATATTTCGACATCCAACTTTAAGCAACCCCTTCATTTTCAAAGGTTAATCTAAACTTTCAATTCCCCTGAATTTCAATTTTAAATCAACTTTCTCTGACTACCCCAAAGCAGTTCTTCCGGCAAAGGGTTGAAACACAATTACAGTAATATACATACAAGTATCAGCTGTGAATGCACCCGAATGTATCCTCCTATAATATTGAAAACCAGTGCAGCGAGTTGTAAATGAAATATCAGCTCTTTTTTTACAAATTCAATGGACGTCGGCTACTTATGGATGTGGTTGATATGTGTCTCTCTCTGTGTGTACGAGGTGCACGGGGGTGGCGCTTGTAAATACGCTCGATACCGATAAATCGGGGGACGAGGATCCATAAATAGCGGGGGCGATACGTGCGTTGTAGGTTCGCGATACATCGCGTACGCGAGCCGGTTTTCGGCCTACGAGCGAGAGTGTCTCGCGGAAAGGCGGCGGAGGCAGCGAGTTGGCTGTTCGCCAGCGGATATTTTCGTAGTATTGGCAGCCGTGCATGCGGCCCGTGCGCCTGTGTTCTCGTGCCGCGCAACCCGTAACCCCGTCGTCTCGGCACGGGCTGCTTAAATCACCGGGAATGTACGCCGCTGGATTCCCGGCGTACGGTTCGACCATCCGCGCGTGTTCGTCTTCCCACCCTGCCTGTAATAAGAGCCATGGCCGAGGCTCGAAGACCGATAGCGATAGATCGGCTACCTAATCGCCGGCAGTTGGCCGCCTGTACGCGAAACAGATTCCGAGAATCCTGTGAGAACTTTCATAGTGTACCCGTCGAGACCATCGCAAGACTATTCTCCATTTTACAGGTTGATCCTTTGCGTATATTATACAGGTCACATACATACATTGGATTGTAGAAAATATACTTCAGAGTGTCCCGAAAATGTACTTCCTCGAAAGTGGACTGTTGGGGCGTACAACGAAATGTACGAAACACACGGAGGAGTAAAGTCTTTGAGGGCCTCCTCACCGATTTTGATGAGCTTCAAATATGTTGTCAAAATCATGATTCTGATCAACTTTTTCCTATATATGTTACCGCCGCTCGGTTTTAGTTTTCGAGATATTTGCAAAAAAGTATTACTAATACTGCATTGAATTTTTCGTATTTCTGCACGCTCCGTAGCTACGTAAGCTTGTTCCGGCGCGGCGTTTGTTTACATTTTGCTTCTAATCAAGCTGTGGAGATGGGAGAGAAAACAGTGTCTCATTCTGGTTATACATATATAGGGTGAACTTCAATTTTGAAAGTCTACTCCTGGATTTTCGTATACGTGGTTCGTATACGTATAATTTTTGCCACAATTTCAAATCAAACGTAACCTAACCACAACTCGTTCTATTCGTATGATTTTCCCTTAATAGTTCAAATTCCGGATTACAGTTGCAATGCAAAAATTATGCGATCAGAATGAGTTATGGTTAAAATCCAGGAGTGGTCTTTCAAAATTGTAGTTCACCCTATATACGTATAACCAGAATGAGACCCTGTTTTCTCTCTCATCTCCACAGCATGTTTAGAAGCAAAATTCAATACAGTATTCGTGTTACTTTTTTGCAAATATCTCGAAAACTAAAATCGAACGGCGGTAACATGTATAGGAAAAAGTTGTCCAGAATGATAAGCTTGACAACATATTTGAAGGTCTCAAAATGAGGAGGCCCACAAAGTAAATAATTACCGGGTCTTTCTTGACCTGAAGTTCATTGCACGTCGAGCGTTGCTGTTTTCTTATGCAGAGAAAATCGACTACCTCAGTCCTTGCCAGTCTACCGAGCCAGCCACAGCTCACGCTTCTTCTTCTCTTCATCAGATCATTTGGTGTAGATCAAATTCAATGTAGCAATAATAAACTGTCACATTGTGTTATGCGCGAACAATTTTCATTCATAACTGATACATGTTGATAAACTTTTGATGGACATTCTTCAGACTTCCTTTTCATGAAGCACGGCTCCATGGGAACGGCTGGTGATGAGGGTCTTGTCTGAATTGAAACAAAAATGCTCACCCTTGGAGTTTGTAATAATAATAATACTAATGGCCAGTGGCCGGTCGTGTAAAGGATACGAGAACCTCGACTCCATCGCGTTGCCGAATCGGTCGGATTTGACCCAGATAGATTTCTCAAACGGTGAGCCATCGCAACGTGCGGGTTAGATCGGCCGCCGTATCCCGGTCGTCTTCGACTTCGCATTCGAACGCGGGGCTCTTGGACCAGGGTTTTCGGGGTTGGTATAAAGCGATAGTTGCGGGACCATTAATAATTCGAAACAAGTAGGTATCTCGGCAGCCGGGCTCGGGCATCGTCGAAGTTTCCGAGCCACGGCAGTTTAGTACCGGCACACCGTAATCGTGATCCGTTCTGTCTACCCGACAGGCGAAATTGCGGGGGATAATGCGTGGTAATTCCTGTTGCACCGGGCTCCGAACCGGGCTCACGGTATTTCGCCTCGTTAGCCCGGCAAAGGTGCAGGAAAATTGTATGCAATCCCCCCACCATGTTGCCTCGGTTCGGTACCGAAAGAAAGGTAACCATGGGGGAATTCGGTTGATTTATCGGATAGCTACCAGAGTCACGCCAACGATTTCCGTTCTCCCTATCCAACAAAATACGAAGACGACAGAGGTCCTCTGTCTCGATCCGGAAACGTATTGCGTATGGGCATCCCGTCTGGATTGATAAATTCCTACACCAGATGCTGAAAAACCCTTTCTACACTTCTAGGACCTAGGGTCATCTTTTAAATCCTAGATTTAAAGGCTTCAAGACTTCCAGGACCTGGGAATCCTTTTTTAACCTCTAGTTTTGGGACTTCTAAATGTCCAAAATCTTAGGGGATGTTCTTCTACACTTCTAGGACCTAGGGTCATCTTTTAAATCCTAGATTTAAAGGCTTCAAGACTTCCAGGACCTGGGAATCCTTTTTTAACCTCTAGTTTTGGGACTTCTAAATGTCCAAAATCTTAGGGGATGTTCTTCTACACTTCTAGGACCTAGGGTCATCTTTTAAATCGTAGATTTAAAGGCTTCAAGACTTCCAGGACCTGGGAATCCTTTTTTAACCTCTAGTTTCGGGACTTCTAAATGTCCAAAATCTAAGGGGATGTTCTTCTAAACTTCTGTAAATCCTATATTTAAAGACTTCAAGACTTCCAGGACCTGGGAGTACTCTTCTAACCTCTAGTTTCGGGACTTCTAAATGTCCAAAATCCAAGGGGATGTTCTTCCAAACCTCTGACACCTAGGATCATCTTTTAAATCCTATATTTACAGATTTCTAAATTTGTAGAACCTGGAGGATCCTTTTATAGCTTCCAGCTAAAATCTACTTCTCAACTCTACACTTCGGAGACAATAGACTTCCAAACTTCTGAGACCTAGGATCATCTTTTAAATCCTATATTTACAGGTTTCTAAATTTGTAGAACAAGGACATCCTTTTATAGCATCCAGCTAAAATCTACTTCTCGACTCTACACTTAGGAGATGGTAGACTTCCAAACTTCTGGGACCTAGGATATCCCTTTCCAGATTCCTTTACTTGGAAACGATTTTTCCCTGCCCACCGAAAATACGTCTCCGATCCTGTAGGGGATTCCGATTCGAGAACGCATGCAGAATTCATTTGCCCAGGAATAATTTAAGATCGTCGCCCGTAAAGCGCCCTCGTGTCGCGCATGAAACGGCTACTAAGTTCACTTATGAAGCTAATAAATAGTAATGAGACCGAATGCGAGTCTGGGGAAATACTTCGAGCAGCCGCCGACGCCGTGATAACGTCCCGATACGGCTTGATCGATCGCGACTCGAGAGATCCCGAATTGTGGCAGGCGTTCCGTGATGATGGGAAATCAGGCTTTATCGCATGAGTGCCTGGTTCCTTAAAACACCTTAAAACTGTGTTAGCACAAAAACTGTAGGAGAATAGAATTTTTACAGAATTTTTGAAAGACCAATTTTTCTTTTTTTTTAAATCATGATTGATACATATAGCTGATAATAATTATTTATTATACTTATATATTTATATATTATACTTATTATATATATTATATTATTTATTATACTTATATATAATATTATACTTGTTATTTATGATACTTATTTTCATAATGTAGGATTTAGAATTCGTACTTGACAGACAACCTGTTAACAAGCGTGCGAATATCTCCGGGAACAGTGTTTTCGGAATCCCGGTTCGGGACGAGCGTGTCAGAAGTGACGAGGGACTCAGAAATGTCTTCGGTCTCCCGCGATTCCGCGTTTTAACCGTTGACGGCTGAGAGCGTCAATGCGGTTAATGCGGCTCCTCGCGAAGCGTAAATTCAATCTTCGATATTCCGTTGGCAACTTTCAGCTTGTCCGGGGATTTCGCCGACGATGTTTATTCCACGGAAACCGATTTGCAAAACCCCTTGGTTGAATAATATCCTGAAATTTTCTGAGGTCCAATTAAAAATACTGCACAATCCCCGGACAGCCTGGGACAATCTCCGCGAAGCGAGAACGGAGGTTGAACGAGTGAGAACAAGCGAGGAGGACACGCAACACGTTCCCGATAATCGCGGGCCGTAGAGGAAACAGCCTCGCGGGGGTAAACACCGGGAGAATTTCCAAGCGGAATGCCCGCCGGAACAAGAAGTCGGGGTTGGAACAATGAATAATCATCCCGATATCGACGCGCCAAATAATTATTCTTGAACCAGCTTGCAGCTTGGCTGGCGGTGGCGGCGGGCAGCGGCACCACCTCGATCGACATATTCACGCATGGTGTGGCACGACGGGTGTCGCGGTTAATGAGAAGAAACTTTTTCTTCGGCTCCCTTTCAGAGGCGAAGTTTCCCGGTTGGAGCGGCTGGGAGAGAGAAAGAGAGAGAGAGAGAGGTCTGCTCTCGCACCACACCGAGTCTCTCCGGCCCATTTCCTGCCGGCGAATCCCGTGGCGCAGGATTGAACGGCGTTAAATGGTTTATTCTGTATCAGCGAGCGCAACAACAAACCGTCTACGCGCTCGGCCAAGGCGAGACGGATATACGCTCTTCTCGCTCCCACTCCCTCCAGTTTACTCCCTCCCACTCGCTCCCACTCGCTCCTACTCGCTCCTACTCGCTATTACTCACTCCTGCGAGCGCCTACTCGCTCTCACTCGCTTCTACTCGCCCTCAGTCGAATCGCTGGTACTCCCCTCTACTAGCTATTGCACGCTTCTACTCGCTCTTACTCCCCTCCACTAGCTATTGCATGATCCTACTCGCTCCTGGAACTTTTACTCGTTTCCCAGCTCGTCTCACTCGCTCCCACTCTCTTCTATACGCCTCGACTCGCTTCCACTGACTCGCGGCACGGCGGAATACCGTGGAACGATATTATTCGACGGGCGGTATTTTTTCAGCGTGCCGCGGGGAAAAAAAACGGCCCGCGTAGCTCCGGGCTAATGCGATTACGCGGCGAGCTAAAAACGAGCGAACGGCCGAGTTAAATTTACCCCGCGAAATACCGAGGGAGAGACACCGTGGGGGGCCATGCGGGGGTGTGGAACGGGGGTGGACGGTCTTCCTCCAGCAGCGGCGCTATTCAAATTTCTTCCGGTCGCGTTATCTACGGACGGCCGCGCTTAGAACGAGAGGATCCGGAGAGGATCGAGAGGGGGATTCGAGAGACATAGGGGGTTGGCAACCGGGGAAGAGAAAGGCTCGTTCGCCTAAAGAAACGATAAGTTCCACGGCACCCGCGGGAATCGGTGTTTCTCGAACGCGAACCGCCCGCCATTAAGGGGATTCCGATATTATGCAAATGCCTGGAACCGTGGCGCGCGGATTATTCCGCGTCTAGACCGGTCCGTTTCGCTCCGTGGGTCCTCTCGATCCTGAGGAGGAGGAAAGATCGCTTGCGGTTTCTTCCGCCCCAGCGAGTTTTCTTATATCGAGAGTGCGAAGTTGACGGTCTGGAGGAAAATCGGTTGACTGAATCTTTCGACTGGATCACGGGATCTTAGGGTCGCGAGGTTCAAGGAATAATTGTTTTCAGGGGGCTTACAAGCCCCCTGGAACTATTGTGGGACAGCCAAGAACAGGAGTGGTGACTTTCGGAAATAATCACAGGGGAGTGAATCAAAGAAAGAGGAAGACAGTTCCATCTTGGGAGAAAGAAGGGTCCTCGGAATAATTGATCCCAGGGTTCCAGAGTCCAAAGATCTTTGAACTTCCAGATCAGTCGACCCCAAAGTACTGGAGACCTCAGAACAGTTGAACCCGCGATGATAGTGTCGCCAGTGAACTCTGAATCACTAATGACTATGTCCCCAGGTCTCTAGAATGGTTAAATATTAAGTCCACCGCCTTTACAGTCACTGGAAACTTGAACCTATCGGTCTAAGATCACAAAGCTCGACTCATTCTATCCTATAGTCCGAAAACCCCGTAGTCTAGATCTTTCGAATTATTAAAACACAACCTGAAAGCTCCAACTCACCCCCAACTTCACCTTACAATTTCAATTTTATTCTCTCCTAGAAAACGATGCCGTTCTCCAAACTTTCTGCAATTTCTCCGACCGTTGAGATGCCGGTACAGCTTCAATTCGAGATAATCTGGAAGATACGCCGCAGAAATTGCACGTCGCAAAAGAAAAGAAAAAATCATTTCGGATTAACATGTAAGAAGAAGGAAAAGTCGATGTTTGACCTGGCCACCACCAAAACATATCTCGTATCCGTCGGTGAGATCGAGTTAACCACCTGGTTCACCCGTTAACCAACGTTGGAAGGTACATAGCCCCTTCAACCCCTTCCAACCCCCCACCACAGAGTTGCCGGTAAGAAAATTGAATGTTCGCCTTTAATTAAGGCACCGAAACGTACCTGTGTGGCGGGGGCGTGTGGGTATAGCAGTGATAGAGAGAGAGGGAGAAGGGCCAGGGGCGATCATGACGGAACGGTTTTCGTGGAAAACGACCGGTTTCCTGAGAGGGGGTGTGCAATGGAGAAAAGGGTGTACCAGCAGGAGGAGGGGAAGGGTGGCGGTGGATCTGTGGCAGAGTAGAAGCCCCCTGTGCACTCGGGAAGAACGATTGGCGTTTGCGCGCGGTTCAGTGACCCTGGTTCAATCTCCAGGCAAATTGAATTCTTTTTAAAGATCAAAGAGCACGATATACCTATAAGCGACGCGGCTCCAACCCCGCTACGGGACGCGCCGGCCGACGCGTTATCGACTTATACACAGCCAGCAATCCGTTTTTCTTCGGAGACGACCGATTGGTCGGCTACGGATCGGACCTAGCGATGTTTAAAAAATTCTACGTATGAAGAGCTGGACATCTAGTAAAGGGAGGAGGCTTTTCCTGACCCTAGGTTCCAGGATTTCAAATGTCTAATATCCTGGGACCCTCTTGTGGGCTCTAGATTTCCGGGATTCAGGGACATCTAAATTTCTAGGATCTTAGGGACCTTGTTCTAGGGATCCGGAAATTATCTACTAGACTTATAGGATATAGAGGGGTCCTCTATTAAACTTCTGGGAGCTAGGGGATCCTCTTCTACACTTATGGGGTATAGAGGAGTCCTCTATGGACTTCCAGATTTCTAGGACCTCCTTAGGGAACCCTTCCTGACCCTAAGTTCAAGACTTTTAAATGTCTCCTGGGATCTGCAGAACCTCTTCTAGGCCTCCAAACTTCTTCTAGCATATATCATCTTTCAGACTTCTGAACTTCTAAATTTCCAGGGTCCAGGAGGGTCTTCCTCTAGACTTCCAACATTTAGGGACACTAAATTCTAGATTCTCGACTTCTACTCATTCAGAACCTAAAGGAACTCTTCAAGGCCCTAGAGAACTTCTGAACTCCAAATTTTAGACTAGTGATTATAGTCTCCCAGACTTCAGGGATTCCAAAGATCATCTCTTTTCGTTGAAGAGCTTTAGCTGATGCACCGCGCGTCTTCGACTTCGCATCCACGTTAAGTAAGAAGACGGCGGCGGGAAACTGGTTTTTGAAAGTTTTCGCCCGTAACCACCTAATCGACTCGCCATCGCATCGCCCGGAACTCGCGGGTGAAGACAGCATTAACCCGCAGCTGCGAAACGGGTAATAGGGATGCATTTTCTCCCGGGAAGCACGCCACCCTCACCACTACCCGGTTCGACGAAAAATGGGACGAGGGTGGATCTACGAGCGGACCCCTTTGTTGTAAAATCGCTTTACTCGTGTTTTTCTCGGGAAGTGGTATGGACGTGCATATGGGAACATCGTTGGACCATCCCATGCTTGTTCCTTGACCAACATTATTGAAAATCCACAGTTCATACTCAATTTTTCAGGCGACTGAATTTCCGATTCGGAACGGATTCCTCTTTGGTGGATGCATTAAGAACATATTGTTATTTATAAATTCCGAATATATTCGATATATGTAATTACGAGAGATCATTAAGTTGCCTAGAAGATCGCAAAAGATCATAGAACGAAATGTCAAAAAACTCATTCTCTAAATGGTAAAAAAATGGCTTTAATTTCCCCTTAAGAAGAACAAAATGCTGTTCCGAACGACCTAATATAATTACAATTCTGAATGTATTTCAAGATTCTGAATTTCCACTGTTCAAAATTACCAGCAGCCAAGCGAACGAGACAATAGCCATTCAGTTCCAGAAGTGCCATTTCCCGTCCCTTTCATTTAAGTTCATTTATCGTCGCGATTTTCCTTGAATGTGATACGCGTGCATTTGAATCAAGTGAAAAAGTTCGTCGACGGTGGCAGAGAGGGGCTCGTCGACGCACGAACGCAACGACGACGACGAGAGGACGAGCGCAGATGGGTCAACGAGAGGGAAAAAAAAGAGCGAACGACTTTGCGACCGCGCGTTTCCTACGCGGCCATTAACTGAAACGTCCTGTTCTCACGGACTCGTCGCCCGCTCGTTTTAACGTCGGGACGTAAATACAAGCGGGTCTCCCTCTCCCCACGGACGTCATCGCGCCATTCCGCGTGAAATCGCGCAGAATTCACCGCACACAAAATTTTATTCAACCTCGCCGAAATTCGTTGTGTCTACCTTGAGACGCACCGTGTCGCGTCGTGCTCTATCTCCTCCCACCATTCATCAATTCTCCCCTCCCGTCGAAGCCCGTGCAAAAATATTTCCCTCTCGCTTTATTTTAATATGTTGACCTTGGACGATTTTTAATGATACCGCGCTGGTGACAGCCACGGGAAAGATGTAGCGTTCGGAATTAAAATTAGAATTTTTTGCAGGCACGAGCAAAAATTCGCAGCAAAGAGTAACTCCGATTATTACTGATGCTCGTTGACAGCTACGAAGCCACTCCTACTAAGAATAATCAAATATAATGCACAGGGACTCTGTTTGAATTTAAATTTAATTTCCTGCGAAAGAATTCAGACCCACTGGAGCGAATAGTATTAAATATTTGGGGAATGTAATCACGGCTAAACAGATTAGGATAATGGTTTCCCGGGGGCCACGAAGCCACGCCTACTGAGAATAGTCAAATATAATGCATAGGAACTCTGCTTGAATTTAAATTTAATTTAAAAACAACCAAACCAGATATAATTCCTACTACTGTAAAATATCATTAAACTCTGATCCTGCGAAAGAATTCAGACCTACTGGAGCGAACAGTATTAAATATTTAGGGAACATAGTCATGCCTAAACATATCAGAGAACACTTTCTGGCTCCATCAGAATCGAGGGCCACGAAGCCACGCCCACTCAGAGCCTCCCTAAAAAGAACAGTTCAAAGACGAATATTAAATCCACATTATTTGAAGCCCCTACAAGAATGCTCCACTTAAGAGATGAAAGTCGGAAGAAACAATTACGAGATTGTAGAGCAGCGTGGAAACTTGTTATCGCAGCCGATGACGTAGAAGAGGACTTGTTGATTAGGCGGAATGAGATACCGGTGGTCCAAGGAGGTTCATCAATATTTCAAGGGATGATGGAACCTATTTCATAGCTCTGGATCTCTATGGCAAACGTTTCCGTGGAGCTGTTCCGACGCTTATGTCCCGGGGTCTCCGAAATATTTCAGCGTGCTCGTTAATATCTTAAGCAGTGTCTCTCACGATTCCCGATGATCCTTGTTGTGCAGGGATCCGGTGAGGGATCTTCGGGATCCCTCGGGAGCAGTGCAGCGATTCGATATGGAATTGGACGGGGGCTGGCGCACACCGCGCCGTGGCGGTATGATCGCGATACCGCGGATGCAGTGGAGCGTGTGCGCGCCCGAGAGGCTCGCGAAAGGACGGAACGGTTAATGCTCGGGCATAAATATCGAGGCTCTAATTACGTCGACGAGCGTGCACGCGCCGCACATATACCGAGGGCATATTCCCATCGAATTCGTAATTATGGGCTTAATTGAAAACGTGCCGGCCATTCTCCGTCAGCCGGTCGCCGTTGCGAGCGCGCTACCTCGTAATTCCTAAAAACAAAACTCTCTCGGCGTCTCTCTCACTTCCTGGCCCTCCACGGCTAATTCTCTCTCCGCTTCTCCTCCACCCCGCCTTCTCTCTCTCTCTTTCTCCTCTTCGTCCGCAGTTTCTCTGCCCATTCCCCTCGCTATTCCGCGATCGCAAACGGCCGCGACACCGTCTGCTTTCCCCCGCATGCGACACGAACGATGACCTCGATGGAAGTTACGGTACTGCGACTGCCGCGGAACGCAGCGCCGAGAAGCGGATTCGGGTCAACCGAACCAGCCAGCGAAAGAGCCAGCCAGCCAGCGAACTAGTCAGCCAACGAACTACATAGTCAGCTAGCGAGCGACCGTGAACGCGTTAGCGAGAGACTGGCCGCAGCCCCTCGCGACTGCTCGCGGGAAAAAAAAGTAACCCTGTCGGGGATGCAAAGCGACGGCCGTGTAATTTATTTCCGGGACCGGAGCCAAGAAACTGACGGCGACTGCGTCCCGTAAATCTCTACAACGACGAGAGCTCGTCCTTCCCTGATCGGGACAACGCCGATCGCGATTCCCGACGCGATCTTTCTGCTCGCGGAGCACTGGGCGGAGCTAACGCGGAGGATGATCGCGTTAGGAGAACAGCAAGTGGATATGTTCGCCCTGGAAGCACCTTGGTCCTGGGATAATGTTTTCGAGAAGGAAGGTAGCGATTTGATGTCTTTGGGCGTGGCTTAGTTTGCTCCTTCTTCTGAGGGAGTGCTCCGTAGGGCAATTTCATGCTCCTCCTATCCTCCACATTTTAAGGGAAACGAAGCACTATGATATTTTTGGATGTAGGGGAATTTTAATGTTGTGGTACCTCTGAGTGGGCGTGGCTATGTTGCTCCTTTGTCCGAGGGAGTGCTCCGTAGGGCGATCTCATGCTCCCATTATCCTCTACATTTTAGGGGAAACGAAGCACTATGATGTTTTTGGATTTACGGGGAATTTTAATGTTGTGGAACCTCTGAGTGGGCGTGGCTATATTGCTCCTTTCTCTGAGAGAGTGCTCCGTAGGGCGATCTCATGCTCCCATTATCCTCCACATTTTAGGGGAAACGAAGCACTACGTATCTTTGGATTTCCGCGAATTTTAACATTATGTTTCCCCAGAGTGGGCGTAGGTGAATCCCATGCTCCCACGTCCCTGAAAGGGTGCAGATCACCAGCCTCCCCAGTATTCCTATTTTATTCGGTAGGCTACTTCCTGATCCCGGACAAATGACTGCGGGCCCTTCCGACTTTTCCAAAGCAATTTGTAAGGGGGTTCTCGGTAGAGTGTCGTGTTCGTAGAGGGTTCCCAGGACCACATCTACCCCGGCGGTTCCCAGGAACGACCACCGGCGGTTTCAGCAGGTAAGAACCCTGTCGGTGGTGTCTTTTGAGGATTTCTCCCACGCAGACGGAAAAAAAGGATAGCGTGCGCGCTATCGACGATGATCGGGACAAGGCGAATGGTAACGAGCCGTGAAGAGAAGGGCGCGGGGGTGGGAAATGACGGTTTAGGTGGACGAGGAAGGCACAAGACGCGAAACACGGTCTTGCCGGCTTCCGATCCTTAATTGGTTGCACGGCGGATGCAGTCGTTAGCGCTTGACGGAGACAGATTTATTGACTCGCCGCGATGCGCCCTGCGGGACGCGGAATGATAACAACGGCGCGCAATGGTAACGATGATCTGTCGTCCATTAACATGCTCGGCCAGCACGGCTAAGTTTAAACATAAAGAAAAGCAATGGCTTCTAAGCTGTCGCGAGTGAACTCGCAGGCCCAGTTAGAAATCGTGTTACACTCGTTTCAAAACGTCGGCTAATTTTACGTTAAAATATAGAACACCGGGAACGCGTTAACTCGCTGACATTTAATGTTATAATTAGATCCTGTCCAAACCGCTTCTTTATTCAGTGGAAAATCGAGTCGCCGCCAGACCGAGAAAATATGAATAAACTGGAAAGTCCGCGCGCGGTCCCGCTGAAAAATTCTCTCGATTTTTTCCATTTTTTTCCCCCGCGTCAATTTGATACATTGTTCGCGTTAAAGAACGGCGGTGTTCTGCGATTTGTGGAACAATCGATCTGGAAATTTAGGAATTTCACTTTTTTCAACGTGGATTATAAGCAGCATTGTTAAGAGCAACGTGACACAAAAACTCTGACGTTTGTTACGAAAACTCATATAATTTTCACGATCTCTGCAAGTCCTTTGATGGGGTAGCTCATTGTTCCGTAATTGTCGGCGCGACAATTTTGCATTCATTGTACAACCCCTTCAGAGACATGTACAGCTTTGAATATGAAAAGTTGCCGGGAACTTGAAGAAGTGGAGAAGACGCGTTGCGTATTCTCTGCGTTCCTCGAGGAGACAAAGCTGAGGACGACGAGATCGGAACAAGAGGAACGCGAATATAACGCGAGCGATCGTATTGTATAAATATTTATTACTACGCTTGTGCTTTTATGCGTTTACAACGGAAATGACGAAAATGATTATTACTTCCAGCTCGTTAGATTGACAATAAATACTTTCTTGTCGCCTTATAAATTTTTCGGAATTCTTCAGAAGAATTAACAAACTTAACTGTCGTTTTACGTAATTTGTTCTTTTTCCATTTGGATGAATTTTCCACACGAGGGACGGACGGAAGTTCAGAGAAAAGTATGGAAAAGAAATTATAAATTTTTCGTAATTCTTCAAAAGAATTAACAAAGATAACTATCATTTTACGTAATTTATTATTTCTCCATCTGGATGAATTTTTACACACGATGGACGCATCGAGTTACGAGAATGAGGGATGAACGGAGGTTCAGAGAAAAGTATGGAAAAGAAATTATAAATTTTTCGAAATTCTTCAGAAGAATTAACAAATTTAACTATCGTTTTACGTAATTTATTATTTCTCCATCTGGATGAATTTTTACACACGATGGACGCATCGAGTTGCGAGAATGAGGGACGGACGGAGGTTCAGAGAAAAGTATGGAAAAGAAGAAAAGTCCCCGAGGCGGAAGAGTTAAGCTGATGTCTTTTAAAGTACCAGGAACCAATCGATTCGGAATCGTAGCTGGGGAGACTCGTTCCGAAGGATCCTCCAAAATTCTGTAGAATAATGCGGCTTTCTAATTCCGCGGAGAGGTAGAGAGTTCGAAAAAAAAACGATTTAGGTAGCACAGTGAATTTTTACCGGGCTGTAAACGATACCACGGGTAAATGGAGCACGCCGTTCCGCGGACGATTCTAGTTTCGAACTTACTAGCGAGCTTCGTGATCGATGACAACCAGTCGCGTTGCTCGAAGGCGCTCCGTGTAACCGCTCGTAAAAGTTTCCGCAACATTTTCCGCGCGCAGCTTTTTACCCGGTGCCGGACCGAACAGCCTCGTAAATCTACCAGGCAAATTTTAGCTGGTTTTCTGAATGAAGTATAATGGAATCCGTCGGCGTTGCTGGAGGAGTCACGTTTGAACGTCCTCGAGCCTGGGACGTCCTTGCTTCCGGTTCGCAGACGTCACGCGCTCCACGTGCTCGGCAGATGTCGACCGTTCTACGAGACGTTGTCCGGACGCGACGGATCCTCGTTTGGTCCGTCGTCGACGTCGTTCGGAAGACGTTGGAAAAAAGACCGGAGAGAAATGTGACAGGGTCTGGCACAGAAAAAAGGCAATTGGAACGCGGCCGGTTGTTAAATGGAACGCTACACGACAGGTTACGTCTGACTTCACGGCGGCGAAGCGATTGGAACCCGTCAAAACGACGGGTTAAAGGCAGTTTTACGATTACCTTGAACGGGGTCGACTGCAGGGGAGGAAATTAGGCAATACAGTTATTTATCCGGCCGTTTATTGCGCGGCTAATGGAAAAAGTTCGCGGGGATCTCGAGTGGAAACTTGTGGATATCAGTCTTCCTTTTTAAACGCCAGTTTTTCTCTGTAATAGAACATTCGTTCTCCGGGCTGGCCAGTACTTTATTTCTAATAAGTTCCTAGGAGAAAAATACTTGGACATAGTATTGGTCCACGTGGGACAACTGTAGACCTCACATTATAAGGGTAGGAGTGAAACACTTATTGTTCTTGTGCAAAAAGAAGGCCCAAAATTTGGGACTCTACCCTTCATTACCGCTTCTCTTGAACGGAGCACCAACTAGTTAATCGCGTCGTGGAAACTTGTAGATATTAGTCGTCCTTTTTAAACGCCATTCTTTCCATATAATAAAACCTTCTTTCTCAAGGTTGGCCAGTACTTTATTTCTAATAAGTTCCTAGGAGAAAAATACTTAGATATAGCATTGGTCTACGTGGGACAACTGTAGACCTCACATTATAAGGGTAGAAGTGAAACGTTCATGTTCTTGTCCAAAAATAAGGCCGAAAATTTAGGACTTTACTCTTCATTACCGTTTTTCTTCAACAGAGCACCATCTAGTTAATTGTGTCGTGGAAGGTAGAGTGGGGACACTTAAAGTTTTAATCTGACGACTCTGGCTATACCGGGGATGACCTATAGTGCTGAGGAGAGGGTGCAGAATGTTTCTCGTCATTTCAGCCCTTTCCTGTAAATCGATTCGAAACATTTGGCGATGAAGCGCGATCGAAGCGCGACGGTCGATGGATCCTCGAAGCTGGATCGGCGCGGCAGCGATCGACGATGCGATCCACGTGGAGCGTAGAGCGGCCGGCCTCGTCCTAACGATACGAAATGCATATTAATGCCGGCTCGCCCAACGCAGCTCGGAAACAAGCTTTTGCTCGGTGGCTCCTCCGCGCGCTAACCGCTTTCTTTCTTTTTCTAACTCTTTTTGCAAACTTTTTCCGCCGGACTCTACCCCGACTTCCTTTTCCTCGCACCCCTCCGCACACCCCCTCCCCCGTCGTACCGGCCACTCTGCTCGCTAATTTCGCGACCACACTACGGCACTTTTTCGTGCCGCGTCGAGATTGTCGAGAGGGCAACAGTGTCGCGGCTGTTTGGAACGCTTTGTATGGTAAATGGAACTGTATGTGGCTTCGTGTGTGCGGAGATTGTTGGCCTCCGAGGGCCACCCAGCCGGTCCGGGAACAGTTTCTTAGAATTGACGGTGGAGGATTCTTATTTCAATGGTCCGGCAGTTCAGAAAATTAGCCGAGCGAAGAGGAGATCCGTGGCCGGGAGAGAGGCGGAAACGGCGATGCTCGTGGAAATTCCGCGCGCGTCGCGTCCCGTAGATCACGGGTAAATCGGCCGCGGCGGAATCGGCGGGATCTGTTCGCGGTGGCTCGGAGGAAATCAGACTCGTAGAACCCGTAACGCCTTTAATTCCGCGATTACGCGACATTGCCCCGTTAGAGAACCGTATTACCTATGCAGCCATACTCGTTCGGCCGCGTCTCATCCCTTTTTACAACCGCCCCCGCGTTCTTCCAATTCGCCTCGCTAATGGCCGGACGCGTCTCGCCTTTTGTCTCTGGCGTTCGAATCAAGCCTGAAACAAATAGAAAGCAGACGAAGAGAGGGGATGAGAGCCACGCTTATCTGGTATCGGGGGACACGGGTTACATCTCCTCTTGGCCCTTCGAAAGATTCGCCCTCGGAGCGGAGAGAGAGGCCGGGGAGATAAACCGTCTCGTAAACGTTGGAAGAAAATTTCTTAAAGAGGGGGCAGCCGCGAGATAGCGTGCCCAGTTTCCGCGAGAGGTAGAGAGAGAGAGAGAAATGGCCGTGGAGGAGAGGCAGAGGAGGTGGGAGAGGTTTACGAGGTGGCCTCGCGTAGCCGGGTAACTAGCCGTGCAATTATCCGTGACAATAGCCGCGCGTCGCGGCAAACCGTGGCATTGCTGCCAGTCTACGACGCCACCGCCGCCTATTCACCGCTCCCTATTCCTTTTTCTCTTTCAGTAAACCGGTAATGGAACGGTCTCGCCGCCGCCGCAACGGTTCGCCTCTATCTTGCCGATTCCAGATTGAATTGCCTTTCTGGTTACCATTTGACCCCGCTTCCTGCGGCCTTCCTCCTGCCCCATCCGCCGCGAAACCTACCTCCAACCACCCCGTCCGCCCACTTTTCTCCGATCTCGGACCATCTCTCTAGCGTTCGTCCAACGGGAAGATGGCGCGCAGACACTTACGACTACTTACGCGCTACCTGGTGCCCACACCTCACGCTCAGCAAGCGTGATGCTGGGCTATTTTCTTTTGGGGAGGACGTCTTCGGGATTTCTAGGAGCTAAGGGATTATAGACTTCTTGACTCTAGGAGGATCGTCCACTAGACCTTCTACACCTCTAGGATTCAGGAGATCCTCTTCTAGACTTCTAAATTTCCATATTTCTGGTTGGTCGTCACACTCCAAGGGCCATTTGGCCCAAGAAGCACCGGCTCGATCCCACTAAACCTACCCTCTTCTCCGATTATGAATTCTAAACATTTGTCTCGATAGGCAAGCCCACAGTGGCCTCAAAAACGCTCTTCACCCTCTTCAGAGGACCAGTGTCACCTCCATTGAAGGTTCCTCCTCTAAACCAGCATAAGATAGAGCATGTTTCCGGAAACTTGGCCCGTTCGAGCGTGTTGTGTGCACAGTCAGGGAACACGCGGTTCCGGCGAAGCTGGCGACGACGTCATCAGGCGATGTTGGCATCGCGTAAGCTTAGAAGAGCCCCGGAGAGGCCGTACGGTAAACAGAGAAGACCCGCAGAAGACGTCCAAGGAAAACACGGGGAGCACAGTAACGGGGGCGGGTCGGTCGATGCGAGGCCAGAAAGTAACCCGCTTTCTACCTTCTACCCGCGGCGGCGTTTACGCTCCCGCGATTAGAATTGACCTTACTCTCAGCCCCTGATCCTCGAGGGGCAAGCTAGAGAGCCTCCTGTCTCTTTAAAAAAAGGAGGAGGAAGATTCTCAAAGGACGCAAAAGGGCGCTGTCCCAAGAGACAAGCTCTCTCCGTTATCGATCGCTTCCCGATCGTTTAAATCCAGTTAGCGTTATCTTTGTAACACCCTTCCGAACTCTTTCGAGGGAGTCCGCCGAATCGCAGATCCCCGGAAAACGAGGTCGTCCGACGACAGAGCGACGTCTCCAGAGGCTTTCCCGCGGGTCCGACGGCCAACTCGGAACGAAATCACGGTTATCCGGCGACGATTTTAACGCCGGATGCGACCGGAGCTTTACCGCCCCTCTCTCGGCACAGCCCTCGCAAAACCCCTTGCAATTTTCAACAGGACGAAGACGACCGTCGACGAGGAACTTTGTTCGCGCCCTCGGAAAATAGTTTGCGACAACTTATTCACGATCGAACCCCGTAGCGGACTGAGATCAATTCGATTCGAGTTACCGGGCGCACAGCCGTGTAACAGTTGCACTCGCTCGCTTGCTCGCCTCCTCAGTCGCTCGTTCGCTCGCCTCCTCGCTTTTGCTAGCTCGCTCGCTCGCTCGCGGATATTCTGCTGAATTGTAAGGAGAGAGCGGCAGGAAATGCGCTGGCACTTCGGACCTCGGTTGCAAGACCCCGGGGTTTTAAATCTTCTCGCTACCCTCTCGGAAAGCTAACTCCAGAATGCGCCTCCGCCCTTTTACGCCCCTCTCTCTCTCTGCCGCTCACTGTGGCTCTCCCTCCCTTTTCCACTCGCGCTAACTAAATCTCGAGCGGGGAGCAAAACACATTTTCTCCTGCAACACCGTCCGAAAAGTCGCCCCGAAATAAGAACGGACGTGTCACGAGATGATGAATAGAGTCGGACGAAACTTTGGCAACCTGTGACGGAAATGTTTGACAGTTTTTTGGCGGATTTGTTCCGAGGGTGGAAACTGTACGCGAAGTTTGCGGCGGGAAATGCCGGGGTTGGAAATCTCGGATGTGCGAGACGCTGAGACTTGATTACCAGACTGCGGATCTTTATGCAAAATTGAAATTCTTTCGAAAAAATTTTCTCAGCTCGGAAATAATGTAACCTAGAGTTTTCTGAGTTTTTTTTTAAATTAATTTTCACTTGCTCAATCCTTTTATAAAATACGTTCGGTTGGAAACGTTACGGCCCACTACATCACCCTTATCGTCCGTCGTCCATGTTGAAGGGGTGAAGGCAGCCCTTAAACACGAACTGGAGAACATTCTCTTGCTCAGACATCTAGAAAACTATTCCACTCTTCTATCTGTAATATAATATATTTCCCTTATCAGCGGCCGTTCATATTGAAGGGGTGAAAACAACCCTCAAAGCCAAGAACGAAAAACACATTCACTCGAATATCTCCCATCGCGGCTAGAAAAACAGTCTAAATTGCCTCTGCTATTTCCAGGATATTCCCTTAAATACGCGACCACCCCTAACATTTTACTTCCTCGTTAAAACCCGTCGCTATTTATTTCACGGTTGCGGTGATTAGAATCTCTTTGTCGTTCGTAATGTCCCCGTGGAAAAAGACTGTTTAACATCGATGATCAACAAGCTAGAATTTTTAGTTTCAACCCTTAGCGCTTGGACGTTTACCTTAATTAACCCTCCAGCCTTAAAATCATGTCTCGATCCTAAGGACCCGAATGCCAAAAGAAATATCTACGGGAAGAAACTTTTATAAAGAGGCAGTTCAAATATCGACTTATTTTTCACGAGACCGAATCTGCAAAATTAAACTGCGAGGCAAGAGTTTGATTAAAAGAATTATTTTAGCTGCTGGCGTACATCCCCCTCGATTTACAATTTCAAAAGAAAAATCTACACGAGCGAGTTAAAATATTTTTACACGAATCCCCGCAGAATTAAATTGTAAGGGGTTGATGATCTTGGTACACTTAGTGTACCAAAATTTACACGAACGACTTAAAAAAATTTTATACGAGGCTGAATCCTCGCAGAATTAAATTGTAAGGGGTTGATGACCTTGGTACACTTAGTGTACCATTTACACGAGCGACTTAAAAAAATTTTATACGAGTCTGAATCCTCGCAGAATTAAATTGTAAGAGGTTGATGACCTTGATACAGTTAGTGTACCAAAATTTACACGAGCGACTTAAAAAATTTTTATACGAGGCTGAACCCTCGCAGAATTAAATTGTAAGGGGTTGATGACATTGGTACACTTAGTCGTATGGACTCCACCGATTTCCAGTTTCGCAAGAAAGAACTACGCGAAAGATTTCGAAAATACTGAAATCTAAGGGGTTGACGATCCGTTTCCGATACATTAGCAGCACTCTGAATAAAAATGTCCCACTGTTCGGAGTGGAATCGTGCTCCGGAATCGAATAGAGATTCGAAGGAACGGCGGGGGGCCGGCGTTGGCGCGTAGTAAGGCGGCAACAGGGTGCAGAAGGAAAGAGTGCGAGGCGCGGAGAGGAGGCCTCTGAATAATTTACCGGCAGGCTTGTTTCTCTGAATAAGCTGGAGCACGGGGGCGGCGTCCCATTGTCGGCGGTGGATGGAAGGAAACGCGGTTAACGAGTGGCAACGGTTGGGTAATTGTTCGACTCCGGGGCTGTCTATCGGGCTGGCGGATCGTGTCCGCGTTATTTAAACGGCCGCGTAATCTTCGGACAATGTCCCGGACGCCGACAACAGCTGGTAATCGTCCGAAAAATATCGATCGCGACACAGACGCGACACACGAACAGCCGAAGGATCGATACAGAACTCGCGGGTGGCTCGTTATTATGTTATGGGCGTCGCGGCCTCGACAAAGGCGGACATATATTTTCATAAACTCCATGGGACATTTAATTTCGCGTTGTCGAACCGATTATCAATTTTCGGGGGCCTCGACGGTTATTGCCGTTTCATTAGTTGCCATAAATCCCACTGGGCGCGCGTTCGCGATTGTATGAAAAGCTTCGTTCCGGCGAGCAGCCGATTGTTTTCTCTCGCATGCATCATTCGCCATATTCCGGCTGATTATTCCCGACGAATATCGTCATCCATTGGCGATAGAACACGCAACACGTTTCGGAACGCCTCGCGCATAAAATCGGACCCGTCTTTATCGATTCTCCTCGAATACGTCGCGGGAGAAGGGACGCGCCCGACGAGACAGAAATGCATATTTCATTTCACCGAATAATATGGCGGCTGTCTACGGCACCCGGGGATATCCTAAGAGCACGTCGCCGACAATTGTTTGCCGGGTTTATTTGATGATCGCGCGATTACCCTTCTCGAATATTACCCTGTAATTGGGTCACCAATTACCGATGTTACGGGTGTCGTATTTTCCAGCTTGTTAACTTAAATAAGACCGAGACGCGCTCGCGACAAGCAATTTATTTCAACGCCCCCTCCCCTACCCCCCGCCGCACACCTGCCCCCTCGCGCGTTTCAAAATCGTTTTATTCCTCAGACTAACAGTGGATCGCGAGAGAATTAAGCTTGATACTGGCCGCGTTCACTGCGGAAGAATAATGAACAGCCCGCCACCTACCCTTCCTCATCGCGTTGTCCTCCGCTGTTAGGAAATACGATATTATGGGAGTTAGAGCGTTTGCTGCGTCGCTATTGGAGGAAGACGATCCTGGCCAGCGTCATTTGCCAGCTACCGTGACAATATTTCTCGAAAAAAATTCGCTAACGGCTTGATTAGCGTTCCAGCAGTCTCTACCTTGGGAATTTATTAAACACGAAATAAAGTTTATTAATGGTGCAATCGTTTCAAGCTGCACCTCAGAATTACAACCATTGCATTCGTATAGCAACATTTTGTTTAATCGCGTTACTGTTTGAATTTGCAGATGGCAATAATGATTAAATCTACAAATTTAATCCAAAATCCGACAAGTTTTAAGCAGATTAGAAGCACGAGTTTGAAATAATGAAATTCCCCGCGTAAACAGTCGAAATTCCGGCATTGTGCTGGCGCTTCTGGGGATTGTTAATGGGTTAATCTTGCGGTAGAAGGAATAACAGTGATAGTCGATCGACTATTTCCCAAGGAGTCGATTAAAGAGTGTCTGGAGCGCAGAGGCGAAAGAAGCGCGGAGTCCCGAACAAAAACCAGCCAGATAAGTTTGTCCTCGCGAGAGAGAGGTTTACCTTTCGTTAGGTAGGAGTGCTCGCCACGGTTTTCAGGGGGACAGAGTGTCTAGTTAGCCGGCTCGGTGGAGCTCTACTCGCTTTCCCAGAGAGTCCGCGTAACCGGGTTCGTCGTTGAAACGATTAACGCGTGCCTCTTCCTCCGATAACTGACTACTGCAATCTCTCTCTCTCTCCTTCCCTCTTTGTTCTACGGCCGCTGTTACCGGCTCCTTAACATCCCCGTTGCTATATCTTGCGGCACCCTCGCCTTCCCAGAGAACTCCTCAATAATCGTCTGAATGAACCGAACACTGCCGGGGACAGAACTGTGTTACAGAAACGTGATCATCTTGAAACTTTCGTGTATAGCGGTTGGGTAATATGCCATTATTCCCGAACGTTGTGCTGCGAGGGTTCTTACAGTAAACAAACTATTCTCGAATTTTTTGGTAGCCTCGTTCTAAGAGTTGCTTTAGAAAACCTCTGAAACCCAATATTTCTCTCATTTTTTAATTATCCAGCACAAAAGTCGAATTCTTGATTTTCTTGGGAATGTTGTTTTAAGGGTTACTTAAGAATTCATTCCTAAAATACAATCCTCCTGATCTCGAATTTTTCGTGCATAATAGTTGGATGATTATTTTTTAATATTTTGGAGGATGTCTCTTAAAGGTTCGTTCATAACAACCGCCCGTAAAATACATAATGTACCTCCCCCCATCTTTTATAACCAATTTAATATCATTTAAGAAATAGCCCAGACGGAGCCCGCCCTGTTATATTAAAACTTTCACTTCTAATAATCACGTGGCAGAGTCTTGAATTTTTAATGGATCTTGCCAAAGGGTTGTTTGAGAAAGCAACCCCTGGAAGTACAATCTTTCTTCCACCCTTCATAATAGATTCAGTCTCATTTAAATATCGTAAACCATCACTCCCCCAAATAAATGATAAACTCAAGGGTTTCTACCCTTGTATTACTCTCAAAGTACAACAGAGTTTCGAAACCGTATTTCCCAGGTAAAGCACACAATTTAACAGACTGTGAAAAGAATTCCCATAGGATTCAATAGCACATGCGTACATGTTGGTCCACAGTTGAGTGACTCCGCGTCTTCGACATCAAGGGTTAAAGGTTATCACGGTGCCCCAAAAAATGGACCGTCCCTGTCCGTTCGATCAGAGTCGAACTTCCTCGATATTGTGGAGCCAGAAGGTCCCGAAGCTTTGAAAAGCGCAGGAAATTAGAAAGAGCTGGAGGACAGCCACCGCGATTCCTAAAGCGTACCTGATCAGTATACGAACCTCGAGTTCGCAGATCCGAATCCCGTTTATCCGGTCCTCTCCTCTCTCCTAAAATCCCACAATATCCGCAAGCAAACAGTGGCCAAGAGAAAAATCTCTGCGACTCTTCTTCCCTTTGATATCCACGGTTGGAACCGGACTCTCCTCTACCTAAGATGATGTACTGTTCCCGCACACTGTGTCCGAGGAAACAAGAATTATTCGCCAACTCTCGGTCACTATGTTTTGGCGACCACTGCAGAAAGGGTGCATGTTGCTAAAATTATATTTCAGGACGTTATTCATGGCGTTTTCCGTTACCATAAATCGTTGAAATATACTTTTCGACTTTATTCTCATGTCCAGCATTCCTCATGGTTGAACCTTTACGTGCGTCGCTGAGCTCGCATAAAAAAAAACACGTTGCAAGATTATTGAACTATACAAAATTGTTCTTGTTTTTATTTGCAATAACTACCTCAGGCTGTGAATTGGAAAATAAATAGTACCTTTGAACACATCGAATTTCATTTAATTCCGTGCGTCAAAGAGTTAACGAATACGAGATTCCTGCGACGTCAAACGATTCAAAGAACAGCAGTCTCTTTCATCAAGCAGAGGGCTAAATTCCAAAGAATTCAGGGTGGAAATCATCCCCGTCTACTGCTTCGAGACGTCGTAAAATGTTTCATTATTTTCTGCTGGCGCTGTAAAAATTTTATTTTCTTAAAATGTGGCCTTGTATATTAACCCTTTGAGGAGGACCCTCGACATATTGGCAACATCAAGACTGCGCGTTTCCTCGTTGAGATTGCGAACGCCTACTTTAACAGGAGATCATTATTCCTCACTATGTTCAACACTCCTTCTGTATACGATCTAATATCCTGGGCGAGATATTTTCAACCCTTATTTCTACCGAATGTGTTGAAAGGCACCTCTGAAAATTTTTAATAACAACATTTTCTACATTCGATTCGATCTATTTTACCTAAAAATAACATGCCACAGAATTTGCACAGTAAAAAATAAAACTGAAGAGTTAACCTTCGAGAAGGGTGAGTCCGAAAATAATTAATATGTCGACGAGTGTAAAATTTCTGCAATGTTAGCTCCCCAGGAGTTCGACGAGGCACCTCTGAAAATTTTTAATAACAAAATTTTCTACATTCGATTCGTTCTATTTTACCTAAAAATAACATGCCACAGAATTTGCACAGTAAAAAATCTCGATCAGTGAAGGGTTGACCTTCGAGAAGGGTGAGTCCGAAAATAATTCATACGTCGACGAGTGTAAAATTTCTGCAACGTCTAGCGGATCAAGGGACACCATAGCCCTCCTCCATCAGACGAAGGGTTAGCTCCCGAGGAGTTGGACGAGGTTTTAGGGGGTGCAAGGCGGCAGGGCCAGTGTTGACGTAATCGCGAGAAAAAAGGCGTGGAAATATTGACTCGGTCGCAATGACACGAAACCTCGGATAAAATAGGATAAGATATCCGGCGGGTGTCTCATAGAGGCGGTGCGGGGTTCCGGCGAATCGGCCGGCTAGCGTCGAGGATCGGGGTAGTACCGGGGCCAAGTTATACGGCAGGATTACGAGATTGCCACCGGGGGATTACGAGGATAGCTCCCGGAACGTCCAATCTCAAGGATAAACACTTTCCTACGTTCATGGTGCTGCTCTCTCTCCCTCATCCTCTGGAGGCCTCCTTCCGTGAGAGAAGAAGATTCGCGGAGGCGGCTGCTACCCCTCTCCTATTTTCCACCCCCTGAGTTCCACAGCCCCGAAGACGCGATGGAGAGAACATCCCCCCTTATTGAGACACAACGGCGCGAGGCAACAACCACCTTCTGTCTCCTCTGGTGACTGTCGCACCCCCTGCGGCCCTCGTCCAACCCCCGACCAAGGGTAGAGATCCTCGTTCGCATTCCTGGTCGCTATCGTCGGAAAGTTGACGGGGACCGTGGAAGAAGTCTTAACGGCTCTGCCCGGTCGACGAAGTTGCCGATCACCGAGGAAAAGTCGCGGGCCCTCGCGAACGGCTCGATAAACGGGAACAAAGGGGCTCCGAACGGCCGGGGGAGGGGCTGTCGGGACAGGGGGCGGGGGCTATATCCTCGAGCTATTCGAGAACTAGTTTTATCGAGCTTACTCGGCTCGCCAGCTCGTACGTCGCGTCGTATGCTGGGGATCTTCGGTTCCAATTCGATCCTTTTGCTTAGCAAATTCGGCAACATTGTGCGCGAGACTTTTCCGCGTCGCCCCGGTACAATTTCTAGGAAGAGCTTGCTGTTGAATCTATTCGAGATCTCCCAAGATTATCCCTAATTATTGTATTAGGTTGTTGCAGGTTTATTATACATGCAAAAAAATTGTTGGGATGAGATGGAAATTAGTACGGGGTACTAGTAATATTTTATTTGATTCCCCTTGGAGTTACAACGCCTCTTTTAGACTTTAACTTAACCTATATATACGTATATAGAGGTAGAGAAAATAAATTTACAAAAGAACGAGATGGAAATTATTTTCACTCTTTGAAATTACAGCAAGCCATTCTTGTCATAAATCCACGACGAAATCGATTCCTTATGCTCCACTGTTTTTCCAGCATTCCCGGAATGGCGTACTTCTTGTCTCGGTTCGAAGGGAAACAGCCGAAACTCCCGGGAGACTCGATCAATCCCCGAAATAGCCGGTCTCCTTCGATTTCGGTGAATAACCAACGACCCGCGAGGACTCGACAACTCGCGATGGGTTTATAATTGTCCGGGTAGTGTGTCGATAAGGAATAATTCATCCGTGTGCCTGCGAGAGGAATAAATGAATAAAGCTTGGCTGTGACCCAGTGCGTAAAGTGGGACGTGCACGTAGAACACAGCCGGTCGCGATAATAACCGGGGAAGAATAATACTTTGTCGAAAGAAGGGTCTGGAGTAGGACGGTTAAGAGTAAGAGTTAACAAGGTTCGAAGGGGAGGGGTCTCGTTTGATCAGAATCGTCGGCGTACCTGAAGATGAGCCGGAAGAACGTGGACCGGGAGCAAACAGATGCTGAAGTGGTTGTAGCGGGAGGCCTGTCCACAAACGTGGAAGTGCGTGGCGAGCGAACAAACGAACGGACAGAGAGTCAACGAAAGAGCACACTTGAAGGGTTACTTTTCCGTTTCATTCAACGGAGTATTCCTAGCGGAAACGACGACGGAGACGGCGGCGGAGGCGGCGCGCGCTGTTGGAAAACAAGGGCTCGCATTCAACGCCGCCCGGTGGTTGACTACGAATGGTCGGCTAAAGATCAACGTGTTCGCAGGCAGTCACGTACCCTCGAAGACCGTCGAGCACGAAATTCCTCTAGTCTCCCTTAATCCTTCGGCCACCAACTTTTTACCACCTCCTGGCACAATTCCGCTCCCGAAAACCCTGTTCCGCCGAGTTACCGACATCCGCGGATCTCCCATTCTGTCCCCCTTTTTATCAACCGACGACTGACATTGCGGACGTGCCGGACTGTACAGACGTTCATTACATTACCGTTCTACCGGAATAATTTCACCCCTCGTCTACGATTCATCGCCACGCCGGCTGGCAGATTTTCAAGGCACGCTTCGCTGCCAAAAGTCTACCAATCTACGGTAATTTAGTTTTTAGAATTATAACCTTTGGATACGTGGCGTTCGCCGGATCCTTTCAGACTACAGTAAGTCCGCGTATTCATAAATTCTTATTATATTCAGAAAGTTTTTATATTGACATTAAGAGAATATTACACTGATATTATAATTATTTTTAAGGCCGATTAAACGTTAGAGATGTGGTGTTGAATCAAACACAAAAATGTTGACCAACAATTGTTTGGGATCGTGTGGATACAAGATCTCCGTCTTGGGAATGACTTGTTTTGCCTGCGGAAGCTTCGGTTGGGGTGAGGGAGGTTACAAGAGAAGATAGAAGGCTATTTGTCTTGTTTTATCCATGTAGAATAGGCGTGGCTACGGTGCTCCCGAGTTCTATGGAGCCGGGGCAGTGATCCATGGGGCGATTTATGTTCGCGTTCGGAGTGTACACGTTAAGAATGTTGCTCTGAAGATCGCAATGATGTTCCACTTTGAATCTCTTTACAGAGACTGTCTTTTTGTGCGAGGCGGACCGAGTGGGCGTGGCTTCGTTGCTCTTAATTTCATTTTAATGGGAGTAGGGACAATCTGTGTCCTCTGTAAATCGGACTGTAAAGATCGCAATGAAGCTCCGCTTGAAATTGATATCTTTTCAGAAACAGTAGGTTACATTTTTTAATATAATGCCCTTGGGCGTGGCTTCTTGGCCCCTGATTTTAAAGTAACTAGTTCAACGTCAGCTTCCTCCGCATATTTGTCTCTCGAGGGACTATTTTACACATTCGTACGATACCTTTAGTAGAACAGATGGATTCAAGTCTGAAACAAGAATCTACTGGACAGCTCTGTGGGCCACGCCACTCCCTGATGTGGCCCCGAGGGCAACGATCATAAAACACCCCACAGTTTCGCCACTTTCCAGAGAAAAATCCGAGGCTTGTTGAGACATTTCGTTGACCCTAACGGAAAGCGACAACTCTCTCTATCATCGAGTAACGAAGCGGGTCGCGGGCTAGCTGTTTCGACCTTTCATCGGTCAGAATTTATAGAGCCGGGGTCAGATTGAAAAATCCGTGGCCACCGGTCACAGGAAAGTTCGACAGCTCGTAAGAGCGGCGCGGAGAGGCGAGGCCAGCCTCGTTGTCCGCCGCTTATTTATGAGCTCGGCGTTCGCGTGGTTACGCAATCCGGGTGTTTATGGTCGAGTAACGGTGCAACTTACTAGGCCAGGCTCTGTTGGTGCCGGTGCTCGGCACTCGGCTCGTAGTAAACCCGTCCGAAGCAACACCCTCTCCCCCGAACTTTCCCCCTTTAGCGTCGCGCCCGGTTGGTTCTTGGGGGTGTCGGGCAGCCAGGGGGTGCGATATCATCAGCTCCGTTGCCCGTCGTTTTTATAAGGAACGCTCCGCGAGCGTCGGATCGCGTAAATTTCACCCACTCTATCTCTCTCTCTTTCTCTCTTCTCAGCGTCTCGGCCGTCCGCGCGAAAACTTTCCGACGAGCTTTACAGCGACCCACCCCTTGCCACCCCTTTCTCCGTAGGGTGTTCGCGTCCGCGAGGGGCGTGCGACGGCACGGGGGATGGAAAAAATGAGCGGCGGCCAAGGGATACGCGTCCGCGCGCGCGTTCGGAGATCGTTACGCTCGAGCACATCCAGCCAGCGAAGAAGTTTATCCCGGCTTTTCCGGGGGAGGCGAAGAAGAAGGGTGGGAAAAGAACGGAGAGAAAAAAGAAAGACGTGTCGGGGGCAGAGGGGCGAGACGGTACCAGAGGGACGACGACGCTACGGAGCCGTCCCGATCCGGGCTGGCAATATCGACGCCAGGCGGGCACACACAGATCGACTCATCTCAAAGAATCAATTCCACTCGGAATCGAATTGTGAGAATCTCTTGAAAAATAGGATTCCTGCGGAATTAAGTGTTACTTACTTTAGCCAGACACGATTCCGTTGCGGAGCAAAACAGTTGTGGCTTTCAGCTAGAGAGCGTAACAGGGGTTGAAAACATTTACGAAAATGTTTCGAATCTATTGAACGTATTGAGAAAGAATATGAATTTCCATTTCACTCCAGATTGCCGCGATTTAACTGGAAAATTTTTATCTTACTGGAAGTAATTTATTTTTGTCCTGAGTGCATAAAATGTATTCGTTAGAAGAATGCAAGTTTCCGATAATGTTGGTTTCAATTCTATTAAATGTATGTATCTAATATTTTATTATAAAATTTAATTAAACATATAAAATACCTCAAATTTTATATAAATTTGATATTACGATTCCATTGTGGAGCAAAACAGTTGTGGCTTTCAGCTAGCGAGCGTAACGAGGGTTGAAAACATTTACGAAAATGTTTCGAACCTATTGAACGTATTGAGAAAGAATATGAATTTTCATTTTACTAGAAAATTTTTATCTCACTGGTCGTAATTTATTTTTGTTCTGCGTGCATAAAATGTATTCGTTAGAAGAATACAAGTTTCCGATAATATTGGTTTCAAACCTATTAAATGCATTGTATGCATTGAGGAAGAAAATTAATCTCTATTTCAATCGAGATTGCTGTACTGCAGCTAAAGAATTTTTCTCTTACTGATCGTCATTTATTCTCGTCCTAAGTGCATATAAAATCTACTTATACCATTTTCGAAGTAACTTCGATTTCCCCATTGAACGGCACTCTAGACGCCTCGAGTAATTTCCCGAAGTTTTCGCAACACCGTAAAATAGTCCGAGGGGTTAAGCAACATGTCTGACAATTACCGCGAGCGCAAAGTTCGAGCGAATTAAATCGGGAATAGAAGACCCAATATTAGTTCGCAGGAGAGCAGTTCGCCCAGAATGTTGCGAGCGTCTCCGGGGCACGGAGGGTTCAACAAAGAAGCAGAGGTCGATATGGGACGCATAACCGAGGCGCAACCTGTGCACACAACCAGGTTTCCCGGTCTCCTACGACGTCGACGGTGCTCGACAATTTGTTTGCAGGTCCCATTCTTCCTGGCGTGCATCTTCAGGTGTGTACGATTGGGGCTCCGTGGAGTTCCAAGATAAATGAACACTGAACTCTCCACGGCCCAGATCACGCCCCCCACTCTACCTTCCCCCTCCACAACCCTACTGCCCACGCTACCACAGGCCGGTCACGTGACTGTCATATTATTTTCAAACTATCAATCATATTAAGAAGGAAGATAAATTTTTATTTCGCTCCAGATTGTTGCAATTCAGTTAGACAATTTTTATTTTGCTCAAAATTGTTGCAATTCAGTTAGAAAATTTTTATTTTGCATAAAGAGCCGCTGTCTAGTGATGACAGAGAGGGGTAACTACACTCCCCTCAACTCGCGCTCCCACCCCTCATCCTTAGTTCATCTGGCGGCACAGCTTCGGCCTGCTGGCGGTCGAGGGTCTTCTTTTTTTCTTCTTTGGAAGCCGAAAATCGTCTCTGAGGGGGCACAATGGGGTCCTTGTTGTGCGCCGTTTTTCCCGGAAGCCTGGAAAGAGAGCTTCCTTGTGCGGTGTCGGGAAATTCTGAGGAAGCTCTTTACATTCCAATTGTCGATCGGATCGATTCCCGTGGAAACGGTTCCATAGGCCAGGTTCCAGGAAAAGACGATACGGCGAAACCGTACCATACCATTCCTTCTACTTCTTCTTAGTTTCCCCTCCCCATCTCGCTCTCTTTCTCTAGCCGCAGACGTTCCGAGGCCGCAATCGAGAAACTAGAAGCAGACTTTTTAACTGCAATTAGGCCGACCCTATTACCCTTCGCCGCCCGCTAGAATTTCCAGTTGCCGTCGTCGGAGAGGAAAACTTGCGAGGTTCCGTTGACGAAGTATTCGCGCCCGGCCAAGTTTCGTATATCCGAGCCCCCGGGAAAATGAGCGGCTCAGAATATTCAACGGCACCGACATTGAGTCATGGCCGGTCTGATAGCTCGCCGTGCGAGATAAATGCGCCCCGGAATTGAAGGAACCGGCCACAATCTTCTCCGATGACGAAGAACACCGCGGAACGCCGCCGCGCGCTTTTATTCCGAAGTGTAAGCCCTCGATGAACTATGACGAACTAGTTGAACGGACATAAAGTCCTATTAACAATTTTTATTATTGCCATCTTGGACGGTGAGGAACTTTTATTCGAAATTTTAAGTCCTGGAAGCTTTTCATCCTGCTCGACCATTCTTACGTCACATTAACGGTCAAGTTTTTACAGATTCTGTAAGTGTCGCCAGTTTGGGATTTGTCCCCCCACTATTCCCCCTCTACGGTCACGTGACTGATCTGGCAGAGAGGGGATTACTCCCTCCCCACATCCGGCGATTCATATTCACACATAGAAATTTTTGCATTACACCTGTAATCCGGAATTTGAACTATTAAGGGAAAAATCATACGAATAGAATGAGTTGTGGTTATGTTAGGTTTGATTTGAAATTGTGGCAAAAATTATACGTATACGAACCACGTATACGAAAATCCAGGAGTAGTCTTTCAAAATTGAAGTTCAGCCTATATATGTATAACCAGAATGAGACCCTGTTTTCTCTCTCATCTCCACAGCATGTTTAGAAGCAAAATGTAAACAAACGCCGCGCCGAGACAAGCTTACATAGCTACGGAGCGTGCAGAAATACGAAAAATTCGATACAGTATTAGTAATACTTCTTTGCGAATATCTCGAAAACTAAAATCGAGCGGCGGTAACATGTATAAGAAAAAGTTGTTCAGAATGATGACCTTGACAACATATTTCAAGGCCATCAAAATCGTTGAGGAGGCCCTCAAAGTAAATAATTACCAAATATTCTAGCCCCAGGGGTTGAACCGCGAGGAAGGAATAGGAAACCTCGGAGTTCGGATATTTTGAGGCTTCGAAGGTCTAACGCTAGGAAAGCTGATTAGAAAAGCAGAGTTTCGTCTGTGAGTTTCGAGTCCTTATCGCCGCCAGAAACGATCTGGCCGCTAAGTGGTATACGTTGTTTAATCTACTCGTGGATTTCAAAAGAGCCTTTAATCAGACTCTCGGTGCCTCTCTATCTCGCTTTCTGTTTCCGTCTCTTTTTTGACGCGAGGCCTCCGACGGTTTCTCCGCAGACGACTACGACGACGACGACGACGACGACGACGAAGTGGCTGCGATTAATGGCAGCACCGCTGCGGCGCAAATAGGTCACCGTTTCCAAAGTCGAGCGTCGACGCGACAGATTGATGGCGGGGGCACGCAGAGAGCCGGATTGCCAGCGAAAGTAACGCGCATCGATTACGCCGCTTTGAATCCGAAACGAGGAGGAGGAATCGAGTCGGCGCACACTGCCTTGAAAAGCCAGTTTTCTCTGTGAAATTCCATTACTTGGAAATTACGATTTATACGAGAAAAGGTCGCCGACGAAATCAATCAATTCTAATATAAAAAATAGATCTAACAAATATTCAAACACCTATCGAAGTCCCTGTTCCTGCGTACAGGGTGAGTCTCTCCCAAGTTATTCGAAATACGAAGAAATTAAAATTAACAATTAAACATTTACATACGAACAATATTACAATAAACATTGGAAAGAGGAAAGTGGTAAAATACCAGAGTTCACGTATCATAGGCGCGTCAAATGTTCGAGGCATCGACGAGAAGCAATTAAACGTTCATACATAAAGAATATTATAAAAAATATAGGAAAGAGAAAATTGTTAAAATATCCAAGTTGACATTTTATTATTTGCGTGGATTGTCAACGCACTGCGGTCCGACGGTCGTTCTGGAGGAGGATGAGCAGCAGAGCAGCATGCTCTCTGCCTCGAGAAGGTCTCCGAGAGAGGTCGAGGTGGGGAGAGGGAAAGAGAGAAGGAGAAAAAACCGTGAAGAGAGAGAACGGGGGCGGGAAGGACGGGGGAGATGGAGAGGTGAGAGAGACAGGAAGGAGGCGGGCACGAGGGGCAGAGAAGGTAACGGCGAGGTAGAGGAGCGGCAACCGGCTCGACTGGAATCCAATGGCGCAAAGCCAAGAATTTTCAGTTTTCATCAGGAATTTTCCGTCTCGGCGGCGTTTGCAAAAAACATCGCCGGGATGGATCTCTGCCCGGCACCGGGGAAAACGAGGGACGAACAACGGGCATGCCGCGGACAAAAACCTGAGAGACCTCTATCTCGTCCGGGGGGGGGGGGGGGGTTGGAATGGGTTCGAAGTTGTCCGGAGGAGTCCGAGGGGAGGCCTTTTGCAACGGTGGAAACCCGGCGTAAAAATGCGACGGTCCCGGGCCGCTGTCTTCCATTAAAAAGTTGCGGGGGAACCGCGCCGTGTATTCCGAGCACGAAATGCTCGCCCGCTAGTCGACCCGAACGACCCGCTTTGCTCACTGCTCGCGGGAAATTACGCTCGGAAAACGCTCCGCAGAGGACGAGTAGGTGTGTAGTCTTCTTCCAATTAATTGTGAGCCGTGACGTCGTCGCTCACCATCAACCGCGTCTCGATGTCTGCTTCCGGAGGGTCACCATAACGTCTCCGAATACGACGTTTCCCCCAATAGCGTCGCGCGGTGAAAAGAATGCATCATTTTTCTCTCGACTACATACTTGGTTACTCGCGAACAGCCTACAGGACCGAAATGTCTTCGAATGTGACGTTTTCCCCCTTAGCGTCGCGTGGCGCGCGAGGAGAATACCATCTTTGTATCAGGGACATGCATTTTGGGCTAAGCATTGGGTAATTCCTATGATACTATTAGATGTTCCATGTGGTGGGGATGAAAATTGGGCCCTGTTAAAGGAGAAATCAATCTTTGTATCAGGTTCATGCATTTTGAGCTAAGCCTTTGGTTATTCCTATGATACTATTACACGCTCCATGTGGTGGGGATAAAAATTGGGCCTTGTCAAAGGAGAATTCAATGTTTATATGAGGGACACACACTTTAGGCCAGGATTTGGATAATTCCTGATACAGTTAGCACTTTTATTAGTCGCATGAAGTAGTGGGGATGATAATTGGGCCTTAAGGAAACAGGATTGAATCTTCGTATCCGGAACAGACATTGGGCAATGCTTGTGACATTAACCATGACGTTGACAAGAAAAATTGGGCCACTAAATTCCAGTTTTTGTTTGCCGAGGACCGGAATTTTGGGCCCGACCTGGTATTAGTTGCGTTAGCGATGTATAAATAAATGAAGAAGGCTCCCCGGCGTGTTGGTAACGCAGCCTCGTTACGATTCACGTCGTCCATGCGCCATTTAAATCGCTGCGAGCCGGCCTCGGGTCGCCGTTCGCTGAGGCCCCGGCTCCTACGCCAGTGGAGGGAGAAGTGGGACCGGTGTGACGGGTTCGCAGATGCGAGGGCCCCAGCTCGCGCGCCGCTACTTATCCTCCGCAAGCCTCGGCCCGCTCGTACGTAAACGGCCAGGCGATCGGCGCGCGTTTCCTCCTGGAAATCGCGGATAACGGTCGGTCCTCGATCTCTCGGCGTCGATTTCAGGCGTCAGCTTCCGGGAAACGATCCTCTCCTGGTCCTCCTGTATCTTCTCTCTCTGCCCCTCTCTCTTGTACACTCTCTACGCAAGATCCAATGATCTGACCCTCCCCGCTCTCTCTCTCTCTCCTATCTATCACTGTTTCTCTTTCTCTCTGTAATCTCTCGTTGCATTTCGATTTCGTGATCACCGGCCACGTAACCATGTAACCATGTAAATGAGTCACGCGTACTGGATATCGAGCACCGGCGGAATCGGATTAATAGTATCGGATCGGCCGACATAGAATGCTCGATTGAGAAAGCACTCTGATGAAATGACTTCCAGCCGAGGTGATGCACAACGATTTTATCCGAATCGAAGAAGTGGGTTGCAGCGCCAGTCAAATGCTGTATAAAAATTTGCTGATTCCCCGTCTGGAAAATTTAACGATCGCCGATTTCATTGCTACTTCGGAACCGATGGGTTCTCAACGTCGTGGTAGATCAACCTCGCGTTGTCTCGTTGAGACGGGAGACCCACTAATTGTTTGGTTTCCTCGTTTGCAATTAAACTTCCCGGGATCGAGCGGTATGTACAGCGGAAATTATTGCGTGTTCAAACTTCTTCATGGCTGACGAGGGGTTTCGAAGACATTGAAAGTGGTTCTCTCTTTTTTAATAAATTTAGAATAATCGATGAGCGAAACATTCATTCATAAAAATCTTTTAATTCTTACTTGTCGGTCAAGGAAATATATTATTACGCGACTTCTTCAGGGCTGACGAGAAGTTTCGAAGACGTTGAAAGTAGTTTTCTCTTTTTTAACAAATTTTGAATAATCGATGAGTGAAACATTCATTCATAAAAATCTTTTAATTCTTACTTGTCGGTCAAGGAAATATATTATTACGCGACTCCTTCAGGGCTGACGAGAAGTTTCGAAGACGTTGAAAGTAGTTCTCTTTTTTAATAAATTTTGAATAATCGATGAGCGAAACATTGATTCATAAAAATCTTTTAATTCTTTGTTGTCGGTCAAGGGAATATACTATTACACGTTCGGTGGATGGATAAATGGGCCCGATGTGGTCGCTACAACTCCAACCATCTTTGGAGATAAAATTGACTATGCTCGCTGCAACTAGATCTGGAAAATTAGAACATTGCCAGCGGCTTGTACGAACTAGTTGATGCATTACACTGGCATAGTAGGAGCAAAAACAGTGAAAACAGCGATGTGGAGAATCATGTAACAATTTCAATGGTGATCCGGCGCGGTTGGCAAGCCTGGCCAGGTGCGCGGTGGTCCCGGTACGTCGATCCTCGACGTTTAATTTCACCGAGACGATTACATATTCCAACTAGCTGCGAAACATTCGCCGGAGATCGTCGTTCCCCTAAATCAACGAACAAGTTCGACGCTCGGTTTCGCGCCGGAGTATTCGGGCTCGGCGGAAAGTTCGTCCGCGGGGACCCGTTCAGCATTTAAATGGCTGACTCTTAGCTATTTGCGGTTCGTAGCCGGCCCGAAAACTGCCTGGCTAGAATCGCCGTTGGAAACGGTCAACGCCGGTCAACGTCGACCCGGAATGGCAAACGGGAGACTCTGGGACAATGCTCTCTCTCTCTCTGTACAGCTCCCCAGGTGAGGAGGAAGGAGGACGGGGGCGGGTATCGAGTGACGCGAATTCGAGCAACGCTCGCATAAACAGGAGAATCGAATTTAATTCCGTATACGCTGGCAATCGAGCAACGCCGGAGTTTAACGCCGTTCCACAGCGATCAAACGCGCAGGCACGGAGAAACTTGGCCCGTAGTTTTCCCGAGTATCGCGCAATGGCTCTTCCGATAACGGAGGTCGACTGCAGAGGTTCGTTTCGAGCCATCGCACCCGGCACCGTTCGCCTAACCTACCCCCGCGGAGTCGGCGATAAATTAATCTCTCAAATCTTCCGATATATTCTTCAGCGAAGACAATCTTGAACAGCCACATTTTTGGTAAAACAAAGGAACACTCTCCGAAAAGGTTTATAATTAACATTGAATTTTTAATTGAAACTTTGAACCGCGTTCTTCTTCTGCAAGATTTTTGTCAGCAGAATTAGTATATTCTTCTTGAATAAATTATTTCTGTCTCGTGGCAATTTCGAGGTCGATGACCTGGCGCTAAAATTGATTTTCCAAGGAAAGATGATTTTATATATTGAAAACATGACTGAAAGACTATTCAACCAATCAATTTGATCTCTTACACACGCGTTCACTTATGTTTCCTGCTCGCCACAACCTCACCGATCAACCCACACAATTCAAACAAATTGAACCACTCAAAATGGACCCATTCCAGATATAAGCCTCTGCTGCTCCTCGACGAGCAACCCTTTCCGCTTAAAAAAAAATATCCAGACCTGCCGCAAAGACGTGTCAAAACACCCATAAAATTTCGCGAAGATTTTCCCACCCCGTGCTCAGCAATAAATTCCCAAAGATTCTCCGATTTTCGACGGCTTACGCGACGGTCTCCCCATTAGCGCCCGCGTTCTCCCAGCGCTCTCGTCCGTGAAACTAACCCCGTGGAATGGGGGTGTGGGTCGCTGGGGGCGGGTCGTAAATCTGCTGGGGAGTCGTCGGTGATCGAGTGAACCGCCGGGAGAACGAGAAAAAACGCGCAAAAAGACAATGTTTCGGGAAAGAAATCCGCGAGTTTCGGAGCCGGGACTCCGGGCCGCGGTGTCGCCAGGATACATGGCAGCCGGCTGGGCGATTTATCATCCGGGGAAAGCGAGGGAAAAATCCCAGCAACCTCTACGATATCGCCGTCGAATATCTCGTCGGCCGGTGGACGATCGATTTCGATTGGAAAACGCGACACACACCGGGTCTCCCCGTTGCTCTCCCTTTCCGTCCTCGCCCCTTCTCCTCCTCCACCTCCACCCAAAACCTGTACAAGTATCCTGCGAAACTAGAGAAGTTCAGCAGGCACCTGTTGCACGGATTTCCGCCACGTTTTCCGCGAGCCCGCGTGCGTGTCTGCGCGAGCGCACCTTCGACAAGTGGGGGAGGAAAATGCGGATGCGACGAACGATTAACTCCGCAATCCGCGAACCCGCCGCCGCTGGAACCTTGACGAGCCGACGACGCACTCGTGATTCAGTTATTTCTGCTGCTGGACGAGCGTCGCGAATCAAGGCGATATGACTCGTCGAGTTTACGTAACTACGTGTGGAAAAACCAGCGAGAAAGTCTGCAGCTGTTCCGAACTAGCTGCGAAATCGGCTTCAGCCTTTATGCGCGAAGTTTCATCATTTTTCTCAGCTCCTTCGAGGAGGTTGCTTCGACTGGGAATTTTTCATGGGGTAGATTTAACGTTGAGGTGTGCGTACGAATTTTTTTAATGTTGCACTTTTGTTGGTTTGCTTTTTAAAATTCGTCGAGGTCTGCGAACGAGGTGCTTGAATATAGAAGTTTCATCATTTTACTCAGCCCCTTGGAGCGGGTTGTTTCGACTGGGAATTTTTCATGGGGTAGATTTAACGTTGAGGTGTGCGTACGAATTTTTTTAATGTTGCACTTTTGTTGGTTTGCTTTTTAAAATTCGTCGAGGTCTGCGAACGAGATGCTCGAATACAGAAGTCTCATAATTTTTCTCAACCCCTTGCAGCGGGTTGTTTCGACTGGAAATTTTTCATGGGGTCGTTTGAACGTATGGTGTCGTATGAATGTTTTTGATGTTGAACATGTTTGTTGGTTCAATTTTTAACAATCGTCGAATTCGACAATGTTCGTCATTTTTGTTCTCAAATTAAAAAGTTCCGGGTCTGGATTTGTTTGTCGCAGTGGACAATGGTAAACAATGCATCTGATTGTTTAGCTGTGCGTGGTTAACTCTGTTGTCCTGTGTGGGTATATGCGAAAAATGTACAATATGATTGAAAAAGGACCCGTATTCGATATCCTTTCAGTCGTTATTTTCCACCGGAAATTTTTCATTAGTTCCAATGGTGCGCGAATTTTTAACGATGTCCTTCCACTAGTTTAAAAATTGTCGGATTCAATCTGACAGGACTGCGATTGTAGAACTCGTGTCAATATTTAAAAGAAGGCTTGAAAGTATGGTGACAATGGTGTTGTACTAAAAATTTTACGCTTTTATATTGGAATCTATTATCTGAAGTGGGAAGAATCAATCTGTGATTTTTTTATTCCGAGCACAAATGTTTAATTCCTCGTTCCATCGATAGCTCTTCGAAAAATTGCTAGAGTCGACTCTCCGTGACGTGTCGTCGTTGAACTGTCATAATTAGACAGACGAAGGTTTCTTCTCGTTACATAGTCGGCCAATGTCGTTCCTCGGTAATCATTTTTATCAATGAAACCTGATCGATGCGCCATTCCGGCGACACTTTCAATTCCCTCGAGCGCATACTCATCGCGCGAAAGATTAATTGCCTCGGAATCATTTTCGAAAATAATTTCCCTCCGAGATTAATTGCCGCGAAGATAAGGGAAAAATGCCATTAATCTCTCCGACAAGATATACCCGGAGAAGAAAGCTTGTTAACAGGAAAATGTGCATCGATTAAATCGTATCGATTACAGTGGTCGGGTTCGTGTCGCTCTCGGGAACGAGTGCAGTATGCAGTCGGGCCGCAATGGGTCACCGCTGCGCCCATGCGGCCAAAAACACTGGTCAGCAATTTCCCGTGAAAGTTCCGATTCCGCATTGTTCGGGATTTCGCGCGACATTTATTACGGGCTGCTCGCTCACTCGCTCACGTGCGCGCGAATAAATTAATACAATCGCTTAGAACGAAAGCAGCGGCGAGGCCGTTTATGATTTTCGGGAGCGATAGTAAAACTAGAAATCTGAAATTGCTCGTTCGTACGATGCGGTCCCGACAGCCCGGGATAATATATAGCCGACAATCAGCTTTTTCACTGGCCAACAACGCCGCTCGTTACCCGCAAAATTAAACCGCATCGATCACGCGTGCACACTCGTTAATAGTTATTCACGTACGGCCGCCGTGTGCCCGGCTCTCGCGTCGCGTAATTCTCCACATAATCATCGTCGTCGCGACGACGGCGTCCGTATCAACAAAATATTTCTTTCTCTACCGGCCTGTCTAATTAAAAATACACCGTTTACACCTCTTTCGTGTAATTCATACAGGAACACAGTTCGGCTCAGCAATTATCCACGTATTCTCTGACTCAACTAACAATTCAATTGAAAACTGTTCGGACACTGAACTTCACCTTCTATTTTCATTCGGAACCTCTCGCACTAATTTTACATATGCAAAATAGAAATCGATACGCAAATTTTAGTATTTCACGTGCCGCTAGAAATTGTTAGGATTGTGCTCGATGAGGGGCCATTGGACCACATTATTATCGCAAGTACCCGTTTGAATACATATTCGAGTTTCTGCTTTAATACTGGGGTCGGTGAATCAATTTTTTGATATTAAAATTAGGAGATCGTAGTTTCCATTTTTCAACAGAAAATTTTTTACGTAGGGCAAATTTAAGCCTGTGGAATTTTATTCCACCAGTTTGTAACTCACTTGGTAATGGTAGAGAGGGTGTAATTGTACTCCTCTGGGACCCAATATGCCCACGTGGTTAACCCTTAGTACTCAAAGAGTCACTAGTAAAAATTGCTGTACCATTCTTCAAAATATTGTATACATTATTAAATATGTTGAGATCTATCCAATTAATTTTATACGCACAAAATCATATAGCATGGAATTATTCAAGTTTCGAATAATTATTAAATTTTCGAATTTATTCCCCACATTGTAACTCACCTGGTAATTGAAGAGAAGGTGTAACTGTACTCCTCTGGGACCCAGTATGCCCACGTGGTTAACCCTTAGTACTCAAAGAGTCACTAGTAAATATTGCTGTACCATTCTTCAAAATATTGTATACATTATTAAATATGTTGAGATCTATCCAACTAATTTCACACCCACAAAATGAGGAAAATCATATAGACTGGAATTATTCAAGTTCGGAAGATATGTTTAATTTTCGAATTGATATAGCTAAGAGTTTAACAATCTTACATTTCTTCAATTATTTCCACTGTCTCTACAGTCGGCCATTTTAAAATCGAAAAAGCCGCGTCGGAGAAAAAGAAGAAAATGATATAGAATGGAATTATTCAAGTTCGGAAGAAATGTTTAATTTTCGAATTGATATAGCTGCGAGTTTAGCAATCATATATTTCTTCAATTTTTTCCACTGTTTCTACTAGTCTTCCATTTTAAAATCGAAACAGCCGCGTCGGAGAAAAAGAGGAAAATCATATCGAATAAAATTATTCAAGTTCGGAAGAAATGTTTAATTTGTTAATTGATATAGCTACGAATTTAATAATCGTCCATTTCTTCAATTTTTTCCACTGTTTGTACCAGTCGGCCATTTTAAAATCGAAACAGCAGCGTCAGAAAAAGAGAATAATAAAGTAAAGCGAATGACAGAAAATTTCTAAACAGTCATTCTACGTGGACTCTCGAAACTTCTTGGGGAGCGAATCCAATCAGTCGACATCGAGTGGGAAAGTTCGAAAATCATGCTCTCGAGTCAGCGGGAGGGGAGACCTAATTCGTTACGCTCGTAAATATCCCGGAGCTCGTTACATACCGACGTACCGTCAAAACAACGAGCGACGGTGTTCGGGGGCGTTCGTCGGGTTCGAGTCACGTTCGACCACTCTTCAGAAGCAGAAAAACTTGGAAGGGAGACTGGTGTTGGCAAGCGTAGGCACGCAGCAGCGTTTGTTCCCTGTGCGTGTCCCGTGTGTTGCTCGTTGTACGTTGTGCGTACGAGAACACACCGGGGACACGTGATACGCACGGCTCCTACGTGTCCCACGCTCCTTGCTCGGCCCCGAGAGTACATTGTTTCACGCGAGGACGAGTCTCCGTGCTCGGATGCCCGACTGCGGGAGTATTATGCGGCACTTCTTTTTTCACGTTTTTATTAGGCGACAACCTCGGAGATTCATTTCAGCTACACGCGGATAGATTTACGGCGAATCGACGACGCTTCTGGCGACCACCCCCTTTGTCTCCGTTTTTTTAGGCTAGCTCTTGATACGCGCAGCAAGGTTCCTCTGTTGGATTCACACTTTGAGCAGTCCGGACACTGTTAGAATAAGGAAACTCTCTGGGCAGAGTAGAGGAACAGAAGCGGATATCATTCTATGTAATGTCTTCATTTTTGTTCAATTTTTAGTCTTATTTAAGGAGGGGATGAATGGCGTCCATTTTGGTACAGGCTTCTGAAAATCATTTTTATTTTGTTCAAGTTTTATGTTGATTTAAGGAAGGGATGAATGACGCCAATGTTTGGTAGAAGCTTCTTAAAATCATTTATATTTTGTTCAACTTATATGTTGATTTAAGGAAGGGATGAATGATAACCATGTTTGGTACAGGCTTCTTAAAATCATTTTTATTTTGTTCAAGTTTTATGTTGATTTAAGGAAGGGATGAATGACGACAATGTTTGGTAGAGGCTTCTTAAAATTATTTTTATTTTGTTCAACTTTTATTGTGTTTGATAGAAGGGTTGTATGACGTTCATGTTTGGTACAGGCTTCTTAAAATCAGTTTTATTTTGTTCAACTTTTATGTTCATTTAAAGAAAGGATGTATGCTGTCCATGTTTGGTACAGGCTTCTTAAAATCATTTTTATTTTGTTCAACTTTTATTGTGTTTGATAGAAGGGATGAATGACGTCCATGTTTGGTACAGGCTTCTTAAAATCTTTTTAATTCTGTTCAACCTTTATTCCGTTTGATAGAAGGGTTGAACGTCGTCCATGATTGGTAGACTTAAACGACTTCGATGGGCTCTCCTCGCCGCAATAAACCGGCCCGAGCATCGAAATTTCTAAACGAGGTAGAGATACAAATCTGTCCGTGGCCCAGTAATAATAAACTGGCGTGAACAGACAGAGTGCAGTGGCGTTTAGAAAAAGCAATCGAGGAAAGATAAACGAGGCGGGAAAACTGGCGAGCGATACGACTGACAGAAGTGCGGGGGCCAAGGAGGGCGCAAGAACGAACACGATGCGACTCCTTATCGCGACGAGGTCGGATGGAAGATGCTTGCGTTATCTCTGTCTGTACGCGCGAGAGCAGACTTTGCCTCTGTAAAGAGAAAGAGAGAGAGGATAAGAGATTTTCGTAGTCGATCGCTCGACACTTCTTAATTGCTTCGGTTCTTATAACCGCATCCGCCCCTGGTAGAAATAGGATCTTTCACGGCTTGCTCAATCCTCGGGTTAAAGGTAACCTCCAACGATTGAAGAATGATTTTTCTGTTGCGAAAATGTTCTACACTGCTTTGTTACGAAGTTATTAGCGAAAACCGCTGACCTATCACTGACGTTAGCCGAGCCGGTATCAAAGAATATTTTCGCAAAGGAAAAAGTTACTCGACACGACGTTGCGCGCCATCCCTTTTAATTTTTCGGGCACAATTTATACTTAAAAAAGAATATTACGATAGAGGGCAGTTTTCATTATGGCTCCGATTAATCTAATAACTTCTGAGCGAATTCTTTCATCGAAGGACCACGATGTCCGTAAAACGCTGCAATAACGCTGGATCAATCAGGATCACTATATTGGAACGCGGAATAACGAAATTCCGGGACAAGCTCCTCACGCGCGGCGGATATCGGCTTCGGAGCTTTTGTCGGACCGTCCGCGCGCGGCGTGTATAATGCTGGATAATAAATGATTCACGATTTGGCAGCGGCGATGATGCGATAACATCCGGCCGACGAGAGTTAATACAGAGATCGGCGGGAGCTGTTTTTAGAAGGCGGGGTGGTGGGTGAGAGGGATCGAAAGTCGCGCTCAATATTTATCCATAAAACCGAAGCCTCGACGTTGGTTGGTCGGCGAGTGCATGCTGACGAGCCTAACGTTTACGAAACGGCCAAGAAATGTAAACGAAGCCGAGGGAAAAGCTGGATAGGGCCGGCCCGATAAGACCGAACACGTGCCGCCTCGTTAAAACACCAACCGGATATCAGCTTCTGTTATTCGGAGTACGGTAATGCCTCGAGACGTATGCGGAAGATATGTGCGCGACGTTCCCGGAAAAATTTATTACTTTTACTGAGAACTGTGGCCCTAAACCTGTTTGCTATATATGCTCGATTTCAGACTGCGGATTTTGTGCATATATCAGCTAAATTTATACAGCAACAACATCTAGACCGTCTGAAAATGCTGCTTGCACTACTTTCAATATATTCAAATCATTTAAATAAATGCCTATACGACTTCTGTATATTGCAAATTCGCACAGACAATTTTTATTTTGCACACAGCATTTTATAGAATAAATATTAAATTAATTAGACAAACATTAATTAATAGGCAAACAGCAAATTTACAAATTAATTAATCTCAACGTTTCCATCCCTCTATGGATCATTTTCAGGAGAGACATTTTTGCGTCTGAAAAATAATACATTTATAGTGAAAATTGAATAAATGTTGCTGTGTACACAGCTGTGAAAAAATACCGTAGAAAAGAAAAATTATAACACACTCTATAGAATATTTTCGAGTTCGAGTTCAAGAATAGACACATTTTATAGAATATATTGTTTGCAAACAGCATATTTTTTATAGAATATATATAAACAGCAAATTTGCAAATTAATTTATCTCAACTATTCGATCCCTGTATGGATCATTTTCAAGAGAGACAATTTTGCGTCTGAAAAATAATACATTTATAGAGAAAATTGACACAAAATTGAAAAAATTATAACACACTTTATAGAATATTTTCGAATTCGAGTTCAAGAATAGACACATTTTATAGAATACATTGTTTACACTTTTCCGAAACCTTTACCAGGATAATCGTGACATTTTTCCGATTAAACCGAGCCCAAACACGACATCATACATAGCGTATCTACTTATTCAATTGACATTCATAGTGGAACGTCTCTTATCCGAACCGAAGATATCTGTAAACATGAATCGCGAGTATGAATCTGTAAAAATGGTGTAAGGAGTACAGTGATTCTTGAATATTCTCTTCTGTTGGTTAAATGTGTTTACCTTGGAATTATTTAGCTGTTCTGATCGTAATAGCGTATTTACGGGAAGACTGTGTGATTTTTGCGAACTATGGTGATTCTACAGTGTTCGTAGGAGAGCGTAGCAGCAAGGGAGGCCGACCGACCGGCCAGGGAACAGAAAGATCGCTGAAGAGAGGGGACAGAGAGGGACGGGAGAGCGAGAGAGAAAGAGAGAGGCTGGAAAGGTCTTGGGTTCAACGCTTCCTAAGAGACGATACGAGGAGCTAAATTTAACCCTGTTCGCGTCACGGCACCCGGGAGATACGGGAACGCCGCGCCGACCGGACCGAAACACCATCGCGAAATTCTCTCCCTCTCGATCGAACCAGTCTCTCTCTCTTTCTCTTTGCCGATCGATCGATCGGACGATGCCGAAACTCCGCGAAAAACCATCCAGGGAAACCGTGGGATCCCCGCAGTCACGGAAGCCAACGTGAAACTCCGTTTCCGCCGGAGAGACACGCGCCCCGACGTTTCCGATCTGCGAATATCAACCCCGTCTCCCGATTTCTTCGTCCTCCCAAAAAGGAATCTTCGTGTTGTACCCCGGAGTCGATCGCGATCACTAGTTTATTTTAATTGCTAATTGATTTGCGACATTTACAAAATTTTACAAAATCCACACAAAAACAGATTTCATGGATACATTCTCGACGTTGCTCTGGTTAAAATGATACCAAACACGGTGCAACTCGGACTACTTTTACTCGGTTAATACACGATTCTGTGGGACCTCTAGTATCCGAACCGAGTCCTACTCGAGAGCTTCCTATGGTAACAGTTTAGTCTACAGCGATCCATGTACGAAGCTATCCATCGTATAAATCGGTGAAGATTTGACTCAAGCTTCCCCTGAACAGTTTGGATAATGTAGATTCCACTTTGATCGAGAATCGCAGGAGCATGTCTGATCCAAATTGCCTCGTGTTTGGAGTCGTATGAATCGGAAAATCTTGACGAATACTTTGTACAATTACAACTAGACTTTTTCCAGTAATTTTAACTTGACAGTTCTGTGTTTCGCGAATGATCAGATTAAATCCTGAAAATACAAGACACGTGTCACCTTCGGTGTCTAATTGCATTAGACCACTTTGCCGTGGCATGAAGGAATTCCTGTGCGATCTGAAGAGAAGCAGTTTCGGCTGAATGAAAGTCATTATTTTCCGTGGGAGTGGGGTGAAGGGCGAGCACCCTGAATAAGGGCCAGAGAGGAGTAGGGTTACAAGATTGGGCCCGACATTCCGACGACGCCGAGTCGACGACAGACTCCAGGAATGCTCGCAGCATCGGTGGCGGCGATAAGCGGTCTGCTCCTCGTGTCGAGTGTTTTTGCCGGCGATATATCCGTCTCGTTGCTCTCCGACGCCGAAATGAAAGAGGCTCGTTGTTCCTCGATGCCCCCGGGGGCCATACGGTTTCGCTCAAGCCGCCCAGAGGTTCATGGTTTTTCCTTGTTTGCGACCGAAACGAGGCCGAGACGACGGAGACCACGAGAGTCCAAGCACCGTAAAACAACCGTATATTCCCCGCCCAATATCGGCTGCGTAGCGGTAAACACGCGTGCCCGAACTGTTGCGCGTAGAGTATCCTCCACGCATAAAGGCGAACCACGCATTTGTTCGAGTAGGTGGACGCGACGCCTGGGAATCAGGAATTCCAAGGTCGACGAAAGGCGGGACCACGGTAGCCGGCCAGGGAAAGCGGTTCTGCGTCCGCGTGGGCGTGGATGCGTTTCATCGTGCTCAACTGGGAATCACCGATGACTATTCCACCAGCCGAAGTCACCCACTAGTCCCACTAAGCCGCCATTTTAGATTTTTACAAATTTTTTAGCCCCACATGCTTCGACTCATTTTTTCACAATCTCCTAGCAAAATCACTTGACCAAACTTTCCACCGATCAGTTCGGATAATGAAGATTCCACTGAATTGTGGATTGACCTAACACTTCTGATCCGAATCGCGTCGTGTTTGGATTCATACGAATCAGAAAATCTCGAGGAATACTGGAGCCAAGTTTCCGCTGAGCAATTCTGATCCGAACCGCGTCGTGTTTGGACTCATTTGAATCGGAAAGTCTGCAGGAATATTTATCTAGCATGAACAAACATACAGGGTGTCTCAAAATTCCTTCAACATCCGGAAATTGGAGGTTCTTGAGACCATTTGAAGCAACATTTTCCTTTGCAAAAAGAGCGCCCGCGGCTTTGTTAAGAAGTTATTAAGGAGTTGGCCGACTGTACCAACACGCGTCCAGGTCGCCCTCTGATTGGTCTGTGTGTTTTTCGTTAATAACTCCTTAACAAAGCCGCGGACGCCATTTTCACAAAGGAAAATGTTGCTTCAAATGATCTCAAGAACCTCCAATTTCCGGATGTTGAATAATGAATTTATTAATTTGTCCGAACGAAAAATTCGGTGATCAAGTTGATGTGAATCGCGATCGAGGAATCCGGGAGCGTGAAACAGAAACTATTGACACAAGTGGCCAGGCTGAAACGACAGAGATAATTCGAACGACGAGCGAGCAAACAATTTGTATCTTATTCGATTCCCCGAGCGGAGGCAGCGTACTCCTGGCAGAAGGAACGCGTCGGAGGCGTACACGAAGGGTCCGGGACCGGTTCAGCGAGTGCTGTTGCCTATTGTAGAGGTAGAAACAAAGAGAATCTTTCAGAGCGTCGTCGTTGGCGTTTTCTTCGCCTAGCGGGATAGAGAGAATCATTGTGGGGATCCTTGGAAGGATTGGTGTATCCTCTGGCGGCTATTACGACGGAGGACTGTTAATATCAAACACACGAGACAGCGTATCGATTCCTGTTAGTCAATACATTTGGATCTGGTCTGGCCATTCAGTGGCAGCGTTTGGGTATAATCACGGGCTCCTGGGATAGAGCAAGAGCACGGTTGCATATAACCTTTGAGAGATTACTCCGCTGTCCTAGAACTGTACCTGCCTTTATGGGATTCCATCGCCTAGCAGGCATTTTCGTTCCCCTAATTCCCCTAATAAAAACCTACCAACTTTCTCGTAAATAAAGATTTTCTCTTGAAACAAGATGCAGCCACAATGGTATGTCTTTCGTCGCTGGACCCAGGAAGAGAAAGTAACACTTGAGAACGTCATGGTCTTTCCCAATATGTAACCACTAAGATATTAGGGGACCGTTCAGAAAACAGTCTTTCTTTCATCGTCGACCTATGCGTCACAGAGTCCAAGATTTAGACTCGCGTGTCTCCTGCACAATGCAGCCTTTCTCTTTAGGTCCAGCCTATTCAAAGATTCTTCGAACAGTATTTTCTTCGCAGAAGCAAATAATTCATGCACTGATTCCTGATTACATGCCTAATTAAATTCCCCATTTGCGTCCGCAGGAATTAGCTGTGCAGGTTCGATGTCTTCAATGTGTCCATGTTCATCCTCAAAGCGGTACGATCCTATTTGCGTCGCATCTGACAGAACGCTGCAAAGACAGGCTATCAGAGTTCGAAATCGAGCCTGTGAAAGGGTTTAGCGTGACCGGCATGAGCAATCAGCCTATTTCGAATGCCTTTCTTTTGGCAAAATAATGTTCTCCGTCTAATCTTCAACCCAGAAGAGGCCTAACTTTACGGGTACCACTCGAGACATCTAAGCTGAGAATAAATTGGAAGATGAAGAAGCTGGCTCTTTTGTTTTTATTATTTTTATTTATTTTTACAAATTTTTTAGCCCCGAACCCTTTGACTCAGTATAACGCAACAGAGTCTACATTTTTACAATCTCCCAGCAAAGTCACTTCACCCGATAGGACGAAACACCCCTCTTTTCTTTTCCTCGTATTAAAATATTTTAATAGCTAACGTGGTTCTTGAACCTGAAGATTCAAATCCGAATCCAGCGTTTAGTATTCACAAAAATAGCCAATTGTTGTTGTAAATGATCGAACCTTTGCGCCGCGCGTAAAAATTTGTAATATCCTGAAGATAAATTACGATCAATAACCAATTAATTAATTATTTCCACCGATCAGTTCGGATAATGAAGATTTCACTGAATTGTGGATTGACCTAACACTTCTGATCCGAATCGCGTCGTGTTTGGACTCATTTGAATCGGAAAGTCTGCAGGAATATTTATCGCTGCAAAGACAGGGTATCAGATTTCAAAATGGAGGCTGTGAAAGGGTTTAGCGTGATTCTTTTAGCGAAATAATGTTCTCCGTCTAATCTTGACGCCAAAAGAGGCCTAACTTTACTGTACCACTCGAGTCATCTGAGCTGAAATAAATTGGAAGATGAAGAATCTGGCTGGGTCAGTTTTCTCGGAATATTCGATGGGTTATCGAGTACCGAAAAACGTCTGTTGGACATGTTGCAGAGGACGTCAGAGATTTTTCGCGGTCCCGCGACTAAACAGCACTCGATTCAAGTATTCAGCGTCTTTATACGGAGGATTTCGCGATCGCGGGGGGAGGTAGGTAGGACGTCGAGTGGCTCTCGAGTCTTCAGGCCCGGTGGCGTTCGAGTGGATCGTCGGATCCGAAGCATAGGCTCCGCAGATTAGCTGAGCGTGCGGTCGTTGGACGTATCGATGCTCTCCTTATCTATCGGTGAACCTGGTGGGTTTCTCGAGCTAATCACGGGCGCGTGCGACTCAATATTTGCTCTGCGGGTGCGCTCGTCACCCCCGTGGGTCTTGTTCGGAGGTGGAGGAGGAGTATGTAGGTGTAGGGAGCATTCGTGTATCCGAGGAACAAAGGCCTGGCGCCGATAACGCACGTGCTAGAACGGTAACGGTTAAGAAAGTCGAACACGGCGGAGGCATTCGTTGAGCTGAAGGAGGCACGGCGCTGGGGACTATCGCGGGGCCCGATCCAGCAGCGTTGCCGGGTCTACGGGGGCCCGTTGACGGCGTTACGTGGAGCGACGTTGCCGATGCCGGGGAACGTTGGTTGCAAGCCAGAAGCGAGCGAGCGGCCAGGTAGGAGGAGAAGGGGACAGGTAACCGCGCGGTGTGCCGGGAAGGAGGGACAGAGGAAAGGGAAGCGGAGAGTCGTAGCCGAGCGTAGAAAAGAACCGATTCGAGCTGCGGAGATCGTACGGAGAAAGAGAGAGAGACCAAGAAGAACCGATTCGAGTTGGTATAAGAGAGACGACGACACTCGTACCGGAGAGGAGAGAACCTGGCTCGAGATTCGAGACCGTACGGAGAAGGAAAGAGAGACGCAAGAGAGAGAAGCAGAAGGGGTCGGAGCTCTCGGTCACCGGCACGACCGTAGGACGTAACCGCGGTTCAGCGGCGTTGCCGGTTCCTAGGTAATTCCCTGGCAGCCGTATTCGGGGTCCGAGTCCAGGCTGTTGCCTCTCTACCGATTCCTCTCCTCTCACTGTCTCTCTTTCTCTCTCTATCTTGGTTCTCGTTTCGGGGACCATCTGCTCGCCCTCCGGGCCTTTGAATCTTTAATGGCTCGCGTGACTGGCCGGGATGCTGCGCTCTCCTGCCGTCGTCGATGCTTTTTCTGACGATCTGAACCTTGCCTCCATGCCTCTCCGTCTATCGCGTGTCCCCGCGCGCTACCCGGCCATTTTCGCTGTTACAATGCCCCATGCCCGCGATTATGGCTCTTCTGCACGTACCGGCGCTCGGCGGCGGCGTTGCTCAACTTCCTCCACGGAGGAACACCTTGCCGTTGTGATTCGGTTAGGACGCTGTTGCTCTTCTGGGACGCCGGACCTCGGGCCGGACCACGCTTATCGAAGTGTCGGGACTTCCAACGCTGGAACCACCGAGTCCTAGGAGACTGATGTCGTATGGAGTTCTTCGTAATAATAACAGGCTTGAATTTATTCAGATCTCGTGATTCATATGGTTGTTATTGTTATCGATCGTATGAATGTTAACCCAGGAAAAATATTAATGATCTCGGCACAACGGTTCGACCAAATAAACACTGTAAAGCAATTTTACAAATTAATTTGAACTTTCAACGTTTCGATCCTTGTGTGGATCATTTTCAAGAAAGGAGAAAAACTGCATCTGAAATTATAACAGTGGAAAATGTTTTAATAAAATCAGATTGTACTACATTATCCTATGGTAACTTGAACAAAGAAGCACACTAGAAACCGTTTCGATCAAATATTAGTTTCACGTATTTAAAGAAGATATCTGAAATCGATTATTCCAGTTTTAACATTCAGATGACGCACCATATCGGTGAAAATAACAATGAAAATTGTTCCCGTCTTTCACAATGAACGGTAACCGAATAGAAAAATCAGATTGTGTTCCTTTGACCATTTTAATATGCTGGATATTATAATTAAATTCCACCAACTCATTTCTAATTCGAAGAGTACTATGACATCGGCTGTGACTTAATAAAATCGTGAAGAATAAACGTCTGTGGAATTCCTTAGTGCGATCCATGCTCACGATCGCGACTGAGTATCACGGTAACGGGTTAATTTTGAGCGAGCTGATTTTCCGCAGGCACGCTCTCGTTCTCGTCTCTGCAGTCTCTTTAATCCACGTGGAGAAGGGGCGGCGGCTGCAGAGGAAGAATTCGAGAATCCAGCGGAGGAAGAAACGGCCGGTGGTTGTTCGACGGTCGAAGGACACCTAGGTGCAGCAGGTGTCCATTCCTGCGTGATCGCGCCTTTCCACCCGACTCTCACCCTCTCCGGCTACCTGCTCGATGGCTCCGACCATCTGCCTCTTGAAATACGGAGAGAGAAAGAAAGAGAGAGAGAGAGACTCCTCTATTTTCCTAGGAATAAATATTCTGGTACGCGTAGGAGAGTCTGTCGACGAAAGGTGCGCGAACATATGGCCCGCGTGAAAATCGACGCACCCCACCCCCGCTCGCGGCCATTATGCTCTCGAACTATGGTCGAAACAGAGAGGCGAGGTAAAGGAACAAAGATAGAGAGAGAGAGAGGATCAAAGAGACGGAGAGGATAGAGGAAGAAGCGTACGAAATGAAATCGAAGCCGGGTTCTCGAGGACAAGAGGATCTCGTAGCGAACGAGAAAGCAGCCAAGAGGAAAGCCGGGGCTCTTGCCGGTTCGATCGGCCGTTTGAAAAATCGAACCGGCCGCAATTGGCCGGCACGGTCGCGGCGGAACCGGGAGAGAGAGAGGTCCGGCCACGGGAACGCTTCGAAAATGCGCTTAATTAAACGGTAACGATTCCCGTTCGTGGCCCGTTAACGAACCTTTCGTACCCCGGCACCGGAACGCGGAAAACGCTCGCCCCGGGATAAGCCGGCCGGAATCGTCGAAATAATTGCGGTCGCGATAATTGCGCCTCGATTCGGGGCGTTTCGCAGGGCCCGCCCTTCCCGCTCCAACCTCCACCAGCCCTGCAACCACCGGCCAGTCGATTGAAAGAGCGCCCTCGAATACCTTCGACCTTCGATCCCTCGTACAGCGTTCCCTTCCTTTCTTTGGTTTTAGTTCGTGCAACTACGGAACGTGTTGCAACGCCTATTTGCTCCTGGGAGCTCCGAGCTTGCCCCCTTCCCGGGACGCGAGCGAATCAAGAGAGCGTTGTGTTGTTTTGGTAAAGCAATTTTTCAATTCTGTACTCCGGGTGCCCCCAGTGGCAATCGCGATCAAGAGAGACGAGACTCGAAATTTTTAAGAAAGTTAAATTTGTGTTCTGCTTAAATTGTAATTCAGTATTTACCCGCGGGCCCAAAACGAGCCGCGCAGCTCCCGGGCCCGTTTGCGGAAGGACGTTTCGATATCGCGCAAGTTTTGGTAAAGTAATCTTTGAATTCTGTGCTCCGGGTGCTCCCAGTGGCAATCGCGATCAAGAGAGACAAGACTCGCAATTTTTAAGAAAACTAAACTTGGCTTCAGCGTAAATTGTAATTCAGTATTTACCCACGGGCCCAGAACGAGCCGCAGCTCCCGGGCTGGCCCCGCGGGCCCGTTTGCGCGAGGACGCCTCGATATCGCGCGAGTATTAAAGAGCATCCCCACTCCGGGAGATGCAAGATAAGACCCTGGAAAAATTGCCGGGGGTCGGCACCGGCAGGTTCGCCGGCGAAAAAGCTCGGCAAAGCGACAGCCGGCCGCACGAGAGAAGGTTTGGCAGTCCCATGGGCCTAGCCCGCGGCGGCAAGAACCACCTGCCGCAGAGGTCGGTGGGGGCAAGCTGTTCTCGCGCGTCCTACCTCTCTTCCAATCGCGCTCCCCTTACTTCTCCGACCCCCTCTCGCGTTCTCTCTGTTTCTCACACGTGCCCGCTTCTTTCCTCCCGCTTCTTCGTTCCCGTCTTCATCATATCTTACCGTTCCCCCCGGTACACTCCACTGGGCCCCTCGCCCGAACGTGTTCTCCGCGCTCGTCTTCCGTCCCGACTATGCCACCTTCGCCTACCATCACCGCCATCACACCATCGTACCTCACGGCTCCGGTCCGACGACCGTGCATCACGTCGACCGGTTGTATACAGGGTGTCCCGAAACATGCACCACCGAAGAACGTTATGGTGCAGCCGTTGCAGCTCGCCGCTGCCTTCGCACCCCTATGCTATTATGTTACAGACAAAGAAATGATGTTTCGGTGGTGCTCGTTATAGAATACCAGCGTAGGGTCATTTACACTTGTCGAAGTGCATTGAAACAATTGTAATTGTTCCTATTATTTTGTTTAACTCGTCCTCATCCACCGACTGCAAATTTCACGCAGCTGTCGCAGGAACTTTCATCCCCCTCTGCAATAAAGTCGGGCGAAGAAGACAAAGGTATAGTGTCTTCAAGGTTTTCATTGCAGGGATGCAGTGACAGATGCGCAACAATGCGCCATTTTATTTCAATCTCATTTTACTCGACTCATCTTCATTGACTCTGGATTTCATTCGCTCATCCCCCTTTGAGACGAAGATGAACGTGAAACGGACAAAGGGATAGTGTACCCGAGGTTTTTATTGCACAGTGTTAGACGTGTAAGACAATGCACTCGAAGTTGTACGTCGAATGCGTTCGCGATTGTTTCTTTCGTTCCAACTCATTTCCATTGACTGTAGATTTTACTCATTCATCCCTCTTTGCGGTGGCCCAGAGGCTCCTATTGCGACGCGGGGTGCAGTGTTAGATGTTTCTCAAGCTCAATCGAGACGAATGCATTTACATTTGAATATTTAACTTTATTGACTCGGTTTCATCGACTGTTGATTTTATGCAGCTGTTGGATGCGAGAGGGTGGAAAAGACAAACGTGTCTTCGAGGTTTATATTGCACTGCAGGGTGCAATGTCAGATGCAGAATGCAGTTGGAAAGAATGCACTAAGGGACTACGATGTCCTACGATCTCTGTTACAATTATTTCCTAAATGTATTTATAAACAATTATTTGTTGAATGTGTACGAAGGATCAGATTTTTTATTTTTGATAATTCAAGTGTTCCAGCGTTTATCTGACAGGCCTGTAACAATTTGTAATATGGAATTTGAATGAATGTCTCGAGGGGTTAGCACGCCTATACATTTTTATGAATAATAATACCAAGGGTCAGATTTTCTCCATCACTCAAGCTTTTTGTTCACAGACCTGTAACATTTTGTAATCTGTAATATGCAAGTTGAGAGAATGTGTCAAGGGGTTGGCACCCCTTCCCAACGCCTAGCGAACGTAACAAGAGCGCGGCCAAGGCGTAATAAAATTTTGTCTGATTTTCCTTCTCCATAAATTAGCGTCTCAAGCGGCTCATTTGCATAAACGTTATAATACCCCTTGGTCTACCGATTACCCGCTACCGACACCGATTAAAACGTGCTCCGGCGGCGTGCCCGGCGCGATTTTTAACGTAATCGATAATCGTTAGCGATCTGTAATTGCGAAGGGGAACGATTACATCGAGTTGTTGCCGATAATTACAGAAAGCGACTGGCAATCGAATTAACAATTACATTTCAATCCTCGTCATTAACGCGGGATCGGATTACATTTTTGCTTCGATCCAATTCTCTGCGGTCGATTCATCGCAACAGACAAGCAAATATTGCTAAATATCGGTCTTTGTTCTCCTACATCTATCTTCATATCCGTGTGCATCATTGTCATCGATTGCAAAAATCAATGCACACAATTACGGCTTCTACCGAAATCCGCATTAACTACATCCTACATTAACCCAACATACCTAATTTTCTGCACTACAATAATGTATTGTTCAACTACTTCTTTCAGCCCCCAATTGAACAGACGATCTACCCCTTTTAATTAACCCCTTAAAAAGTATCTACACAGTGACAATAGTCCGGTGTTCACAAGTAGAAATTCTTACAAATTCGAGCTGGTAGATATTCCATGATGCCGGGCCTGTTATTTCGTAATGGAACTTTTCCCAACAAATTAGTTTCGCTGAGTTAACCCTAATTAATTCACTAATCATATTATTGATGACAGTTGTATTATTTAACTTTTCAAGGTACTTCCCAAAAGAGCAGTTAACTGCAATTGTGGTGTTAACCAATTTCAAAATCCTGTCCGTAAATATTGAAATTATAAGATGATTAAATTTTGTATGAATCTGTCAACAGATCCATTATACATCGTCTAAGTATGAAATTAGATCTGATGCGTTTATTTTTAATAACATTATAATAGCTTTTGATCAATTGGAAACCAAGAGAACTACTGTTGGATAATGTTTTAGCAAGATGACGAAAACATAAGTTTATAAAACGATCAAATAATAGCGGAAGTTTAGATTCAGCAATGATTTTCCAATAAAAAAAAATTGGTTTCGCTTTTCCGATTCCAACAACACCAAACACGGTGCGATTCGTATTTACTCGTTCGAAGCGCGACACTGTCGAACCTTAATTATCCGAACTAAATGAAAAGTACATTAAACCGGAATAAAGTAAGGCATTGTCGCATTATTCCCACCTTATTAAACGCGACGGAAGAAAATGAATTTCCAGTTAAACAATGGACAAAGAGGATGGATAAATTACCAGGAGCTTTGAACTTATTTATCCTGTGCGAACCACCCTTATTCCCCCCAGGTTCTCAGGTATCCGTTACCTGGCGAGGGGGTAGTTTTCCGGGTCAGGCTCATGTTCGCCATAATTACACGCGACCTTTATTTCCATGTCGCAGTTTCGCCATTGCGTGCCCGACCGCGACCATAAACACACCGGCGCGTTAAATACCCGAGCTCCGATACCCTACATTCCGGACACCCAGTACAATCCTCTGGCGCGCTCTCGACCAGTAGTGGGGGTAATGGCGAGGGGGGAACGTCGGTAGAGGGGCGGGAGCGAAACGGTGGGGGGTAGGAGCGAGCAACGCGACCCCAACGCTCAGTCGTCGCGCGACCCTCGTCGAGTGCGTTTGTGTCGGTGTTGCTCAGACGACTTTTCGGACCTGGAGCCAGCTGCTGCGTGTGTTGGACGAGGTGGATAGTCGATCGGTGCAAATCCACGAAACTAATCCGAAGAAAAGAATAGTTCTCTCTTGGATATTATTTTTACCTGTGGGTACCGCGGGAAAAGTGTTTAACCGATATAAAAAAAAGGTGTGCTGAGAGGGGCGCGTGTTGCGCGCGTAACAGTCGCGCCGAACAAAGGACGGCTGCAACGTGGCGTTTCGAAACCGCGCGCGAAGCTTCCGCCCGCGAGACAATCCGGTTTTCACCTGGAGAGGTGCCTGGAAAATCGGCAGCTTCCAGTTGTAGTACGGTGTGCACGTCGGTGAGACATGGGACACTCGATCTACCGGGTGGACCGCGAACAAGCGACCGGAGTGGCAAGCAGTGCGAAAAATTATTCGCGGTAATCCTCTTCGAGAGAATCGGCGTTGATCGAAACACACCGGTCGCGAGTGACAGTGTTTTCGTTGGAGATCGAGCGGACTTACAGTGATGGCAATCGAAGGATCCAGGCAGTAGCGATCCGTAGGATCGAATCCCTGCCGATTGAAGATCGGTGAAAGTCGCATTTATCTAGCGATTAACTATTTATCTGATCCACGATGGATAGGATTCGTGTGATCGTCGACACGGCGATCGCCGCTCTTCTCATACTGGTACTTAGCCCCGGTGAGTAGCTTCTGCATATTTCTCTCGCGTTTCTGCGACGCGTCTTTTGAATACGATCGCCTTCAAACACGGTTTCGGATTCCGCGAATGAGAGATTCCAGCGAGGCTCTCGAGCAGAGAGGGTCTTTTGTCCACGCTCGGGGAAATAGTAGTTAGGTTGTGTTTTAGATATATGGTTTCTGTAGATCCAACGGCCTTGATCTTCGCGTCGACACCGGAGGATCTCGCCTTGCGTCCGGTGTGATGCTGGGCTACCGATCGGTGCGGAGGAATTCGGATCTTAGACTCGGATTATGTTACTGGTTTGCGAAACTGTTCGGAGGGGTTGGCTCGAGTAGGGTTGGAATTTTGAACGTTTCAAGCCTTCGCAGTCGAAACTATTTTATCACAACATTCCTTCCGATCCGAAATAGTTTTCTTTCTATCTGAAACTCAGTCTAGCTTCGCCGTTTTAATCACTGGAAAAACACTTGCAACGGTTTATTAAGTGAAAACAAACTTTTTAATATAAATATTATGGCTTAGTCATTTTTAGTTAGAATTACGTTCATGATCTCTCGCGGTCCATTCTGATCCGGGATTACAACCGCTATCTTAACTTCAGTACATTTCCTGGAATCCGGAATTAATTTATTAGCCGTTCGAATAATCATTAGACAGCGGATCGTTATGCAAACTAAAATTGTTCTACTTGAATTGCAACAAACTGCAGGGAAGTAGAGAGTTATCTTCTTTTTTAATATGTTAATAAGCTAAATATAGTGCAACAGCGTTTTAAAATAAATAATGATCATCGACACAGCATTTATACAATCTGAATAGAGTCTATAGTGACCACGTTGATCTAGCTTGCATCCCTCTTTGTGTCGGACGTTGAATAGAGCCGGGTCCATTTTCATCTATGATTACAACCCCCATCTTCAGTATATATCCTAGTACTCAGAAGTAATTAGCTGTTGGTATTGACATTAGAATGATTGACACCAAAATACAATCTCAATGGATTATAGTAACCAGATTGTTCCAGCTTGCATTCTTCTTGGCATTAAATCTTGAATGGGATCCATTTTGATTCAACATTACAACTTTCATCTCCAGTATATTCCCTATTACCCAGAATTAATTAGCTGATAGTATTGACATTAGAATGATTGACACCAAAACACAATCTCAATGGATTATAGTAACCAGGTTGTTCCACCTTGCATTCTTCTTTACGTTGAATCTTGAATGGGGTCCATTTTCATCCATGATTGCAACCCCCATCTTCAGTATGTATCCTAGTACTCGGAAGGAATTAGCTTTTTGTATTGACATTAGAATGATTGATACCAAAATACAATCTCAATGGATTATAGTAACCAGGTTGTTCCACCTTGCATTCTTCTTTACGTTGAATCTTGAATGGGGTCCATTTTGATTCAAGATTACAACTCCCATCTCCAGTATATTCCCTATTACCCAGAATTAATTAGCTGATAGTATTGATTATATTAGAATGTGTGTGAGAGAGATCATCGACACTTTATAGAGTCTGAATGGATTACTAGAATCTTCGCAGCTTCATTGTAACGAGCTTGATCTAACTAGCTCCTTCTTTGTGTCGATTCTGAAATGGGACTTGGGTCTATCTCGATCGAAGATTACACATTCGAATCTTCCACTATCCAGATGTAATTACCAGCTTCAGATTCGACGGTTAGATCGATAAGCGTCACGATAGGATCGATATCAATCTCCAAGAAGCATTTACGACACAGCCTACCTCCAGAATACGTTGCCATTAATTCGGAATTATAAATTTCGTTGGAACCAAGCTGATTTAGCTATCTCGTTAATGAATATTGATACTGCTATGGCGGTTCTCGCAAGGTTTAGAACTCAATCGAAATGAAAGTTCGTTTAATTTTTGAAAACAGCGTGTGTACGGTGGCAGTCAGTGCGATTAAAATTTCTGGTAATTTCAGCTGTTTTTCCACGGTTCCATTTATTGTTCCAACTAGAAACACAGCGTCTGTTTTTCTTCTGCGGGAATTTGTGTCGAAAATGGCGAGTCCGTATCGGATTCCAGAAGCCGGTTGGATTATTTTACTATTATTTTGTTTGTTAAGCGAAATCGTTGCCCGGTAGAATCTGCAAAATTTCGCGGCGAACAATTGCCAGGTTCGCGAGTATTGTGTTTGATTTTTGGAGCACGAATAATTGAACAATTCTCGAGAAGAATTTGTTATGGAACACCGAAACGTTCTGTCGACTTGAAATTGTTTGTTCCCGTAGAGACGGTTTAACGAGAGGATTGAAAATCTGTTAGCAGTTGAGGGGATATGCGAAGGAGAGTTTCATATTTAGATGAGTCCTTGCCGATTGACTAGCCCGGGGGCTCGAGCTTCCAACAATTTCTGCTATATAACTTCGAAACAATAGTAATTCATTCACCGTGTTTTGATCAAATGCAGCATTAACGTTCCGTGCAGCTGCAGCACCGGCAGCATTGTGTCTATCTTCTCAGTCGTACGAAAAATGTTTCGGTATAACCGACGGGGTGATTCGTTTTGACGTAAACTACTCCTCCGTCTAGAATGAAAATTATACAAGATCCACCCGAAGATCTCGACCCGTAGATTTTATGCTGTATATTTATACTTTTCGAAACTATAGATGTGTCTCGTATCACAACAACTGGCTCTTGTTGAAATTTTCGTGTATAATTTAACTGGATTAACATTGATGCAGTAAATTGCGTAGTCTATGGTAGTTGATGTTAAACGCGTTAACTTTAGAGTGCCCCCCAGCCTGCTGATAACTATAGTCGACGCGTGGAACAGAAGAAAAGGGTGCATTTATTGAGACTACCCTGATTCGTTTAACCTGTTGAACCTGTTGACACGTCGACTGATCCTGTCACCCATATAATCACGCTTTGAAGCGACGTTTCGGTGTGCTTTAACTATCTTATACGAGATAATGCTGAAAGCAAACAAGTTTAGTGTATCGATTGATCGCTATCCACTATTTCTGGCGCATTACATAATCTTTCGCACCCAGCGAAATTATATTTATACGGGAAATGGATTTTGTTAGCAGCTGTTTACGAACAACAAAAGCCAGAGGTCGAAAAAATATTTTCGTAACGGAACATTATCAAATATTATACCTCCAGACAGTTTGACGAAACTTTATTTCAATTAAACAGGGAAAACGGTCATTAATCTTTGTTAATAGAAATATATGTCTTCCAGTGGTATTGTATTAATTTATAAATTCTATAGGAATATACAATGTTCTACGTAGCGCTTCTGAACAACGTTTACGAACAATAAGGTTCACACGAGAAATATCCATCGAAAAGATGGGGGCCCATTCGAAGCGTAAAATGGCGTCCTTAATTCGACTTCGAGGACAAACTACACAGCAGATAGAAGTGCTAGCCTCATTAACCCTGGTTAACTAACCTGTCGTGTTCGCCATTTCATTTGTCCTGTTCTCTACAAGGAATACTATTTTCCTAGTCAAATGGAAAGAGTTTAATTATCGTGACCTTAATTGACATGAAAAAAGACAGTCGAGCAAGCAGTGAAAATTTTCATTTACATCGGAACCAACAGTAGATTCTCCAAGAAACCTGTGACTTGACAAATTTCCTAGTAGCTCGTAGTAGCTCATAGTAGTTCCTAATAGGTCATAGTAGGTCATAGTAGTTCATAGTATTACTGCATCACAACAATTCCGACTGAAGAGGTACAAAACAGTGTCAACATAGTTCCCAGTAGTTTCTAGTCATCTAGTTCACACAATAGCTTAGTACCAACTAAGCCACCAGTAAACAATGTAGTGGTGTTAAAGAGTAAATTTGTAATAGCTCGTTGTATTATTTCATGTCAATAATTCTGAACGAAGAGCATCATTGCCTAGTAATTCCTAGTAGTGCATAGTAGTTCTTAGTGTTACTTCATCCCAACAATTTCGATGTTAAAGCTACAAAACAGTGTCGACGACGTTTCTCGTAGTTCCTAGTTTTGCATTGCTTAGTAGTTCCTAGTATTGCTTAGTAGTTGCCAGTACTTCTTAGTAGTTCCTAGTATTGCTTAGTAATTCCTAGTATTGCTTAGTAATTCCTAGTATTACTTAGTAGTTCCCAGTATTGCTTCCCGCCATTAGTTCCAAAAAGACAGCTACAAAATAGTATCAACGATATTCTTCCTGAAAGTTTCCAGTTGTCTTCGGCTTTTTAAAAAAAGACTAACTAAGTTACTAATAAATGACGTGGTAGGGTGAACTAGTAGAATGAGTATATTTTAAGAAGACTATAGATACGTGAAAGATTCCATGGCTCGATCCCGACAATTCCTCGGCGCAACAAAACGGTGTCGACGACGTTCCTGGTAGTTTCTAGTTGGCGTCTGGTTGTCGCGGTTTAGCCAGGCCTCTCTCGTGCATCGTCGTCCTTTTAACAAACCCGTTCCAGGCCGCGGCGAAGCCCGAAGGCCTCCTTTCCCTTGGCCAATGCTAACCGTTCACGATCTTGTGCCGATCGGCCATGTATCCGCTGTTGGCAGAATTGTATATCGTAACCGGCTGCGCCGTCTAGGTTGTCTGGCATCGCCATTTCAGGGAGTCGTAGCCATGGCACAACAGCTGTACACCATGAAAATGGTGGACCGGTTTCCCTTATATACGATGACGGAGTTACGCGTCTCGACCTCTCTTCGGCGGGTGCCAAGATGGATGAGTTCAAGGTACACCTCGGTTAGAAAACGGGTCGACTCGAGATTCCTTTACCTGGACATCGGGCGAAGAGACTCGGCCGAAGCTCACGAATAGCCTGCTTCTTGTCCCCGTGGTTTCTTTCAACGAAACCACGACGGGTTCTGCAAACGATCCGTGAAAACGTTCTCGCTCGTTGGACGTTCTTATTTAAAGAGCGTCCGAGACACGCTGAAATTTTAACGTCCTCCCAGCGACATTCGATTTCACCACCAGCTGCGCGAATTATGCGGCGGATTGATCGGGTGTAATTAGAGTCGCCGGGACCGCGCAATTTATTTGCTGACTGGAAACGTCTACGCAGGAAATTTCCTTTTTGTTGGCCCGTTAACGCGGGAACTCTGCTCCGTTGCTTGCGAAATCGGTCGCCATTAGCCTGCGGGTTTTCATGCGAAATAAAAATGCCCGGGACACGGGGCCGCATTGACATTTATTACTTTTCTTCGGTCATTCGAATGCCGGTCTTTTCAATCGCGAGAAGTCATTCGAAAATGGGATTGCCCTATTCTACGTGAAGATCATTGAGTTTTTGGTTTGTATAAATCCAGATCAATTTAATATACACGAACGTGAACGCAGGGTGAAATTGTATTTAAGGGGAACGGACGTCCACGTCGCTTTCGGGATTCCCAATTAGCGCAGACGGTTTTCATTAAATATAGAATTTCGCGGTTAAATACTTCATTGCTCCTCGATAATTCCTAACGAGCGTTCGTCATCAATCAAGTTAATCGGTTCCAAAAAAGCTGTTTAGTGTATACTTACCTCGAGGGTGAATTTTAGTGTTGGGGAGTGAAAATGGTCCTGGAGATTGAGGGTTAAATGAGACTTCTTCAAGACACCGTTTAAAATATTTTTTAAATGGTCTAGAGCATTATCTGAATCGGGAAACCATTTCGTGCACTTTCCAAACACCTCCCCCGTCAAAATGTGAGGTTCTCATCACGTTTTTATTAAGCATAGAATGGCGCAGTTGAATAATTAATCGCTCCTCAATAATTCCTAACGACCGTTCGTCATCGACCATGTGGTAATGGGGTTAATCGGGACTGCTTTTAAATGGATGGTTGAATTATAGACGCTTTCTTCGAATCGTATTAGTTGTGACAGTGCACACAGTATGGAAAGTAATGTCGTACGAAAGTGTGCGCCGTTTGTAAAATTAGACCGTCTGGAAAGGGTCGCCGGACGAAATAGAAATCGCGAGCGTGATCGGAGTTCCTATTAATAGAGGGAACACCCTAAACTTGTTATATATAGAGAGAGAGCCTGGTTTAAATAATCAAATCGGCCGTTTGGCCAATCGGAAATCAATAGGACCTGTTTTCCTGGATCGTTTCGCCGGCGAAGAAAAATTGGTTTCAACCGATCAAAGCGTGCGCGACGACGGGAAAACTGGTAATTTCTCTTTCCCGCGATAGCAGTCGATTTCTTACAGCGTGTCACCCGGTTGATTCGGCCTAGAATTTTCGTTTTTGCGTCACGGCTTCTGCCCCCGGGCGCACTCGATCCCGGGAAATCGTGGAAAATCGTGCTATCGAGCTCCGCGTCCGCGTATAAAAACGGAAAAATCGTCACGGTACATTAGGCGCGGAGTTAACAGTTATCGAGATATTCGAAAAATAATGAAAGCATTTTCTCTCTCTCTCTTCCCGAACGCATCCAATCACGCAATCGCATCGGTTAAACCCTGCGAGAGCCCAAAAAAACGATTGGCAACTATATTCCGAAATTATGGACCGTTTCGAATTTCCGCGACCTGTTCCCCAGGTAATTACACGCAGGTTGATTAGATTTCTTGGATGATTCGTTGAAATACGAAATTTGTAATTTTACGGTTCGAAAGCCGTTCCCTTTGTTGTCGCGGATTTTTATTGTGTTCGCAGGAAATTAATCGTGAATTTTCTACGGTTCCCAGTAAAACAAGTCCTCCGTCAAGCTTCCTTAAACTTTCAAGAACGCCAACGATGAATTCTGGAACATCGCGTATGCCATAAATGCGTAAAATCTGCTGTAGTGAGGTTGTACCCGGGAACTTCCTCCTTCGGGGACTGAGTTTAGCTTGACGTTAATAAAATAGGGAGTGCACAAATGATTTTCGGGAAATTTCGGGGGAAAGCTGGTCCACAAAATGCTGTTTAGTATACACGTCACCCCGGGCTGTATAGTTGGGGTTGGTGGGGTGATAACGATCCTCGAAGTTAGGGGTTGAAACCAGACCTTTCCAGTACCTTGTAGAAATATTTTTTAAACTGTCCGGAATCAAGACACAATATAATAAATTATTTTCGAAATAATCTCTCTATCTAGACAATATAATTCGGAATAATCATTTTTGGGAGACAATCATTAATATTGGAGCGTAACATAAATTACGGGAACGACCTTCAATATGATAACTGTTTTCTTTGTTCACGATCGCCAATTTTAAATAAATAGGTTGAAGTTTACAACAGGTGGTTTCAAAAACGCTTAAATAATTTTTCACTCAGCAAGTAAATTTGCTCCATAAAACCGTTGGTTTTTCATTTCTCCTTTTTTCTTTTTGCTTTTCAACACGGAATTATATAATTTATATTTATTAATTTTTACAGACGTAATTATATATTCTTGATAGTGGTCTTAAACTATACTGAAACGTCGAAAAAAGTTATATTAATTTGCAAAACTGTTTAGTTAGTAACATAGGATCGAACCTGTGCGCCTATTTACTTCAATATGGTGTTTCAACTATTCAATAATTAATAGACATAATTTTTCCCCTAGCAAAATGTAAATTCCTCGTCGAGCTGGTTCGAAAGATCAATTATCAATTACACCGGGAGTCAGATCAGACCTTGGTTGTCCATCGGCGTGGCTGACTTCTGAGCCGGTCGTTAGTCGAATCAGGGGTGGTACACGCGTGTTCAACCCCCTAGATGGACGCCGAGGGGTGCAAACCTTGCAGCCTTGAATAGGAGAGCCAGGGTCCAGGGATCTATCTCGCGGTGGCGTCATTGGTGTTTCGGAATCCGGCGAGGACCATAGCTCACCGTTAATGGCCGCGCTCTAGGGGTTGTCTATTAACGCGGAAGGGTGAAACAGAAGCGGGACGCGTCGTAAATTCGCAGGGAATGCCGGAGAATTCGCCTGGCCGAGAGAGCGAGGCCTCTCGTTCGGCGAAATATCGAACGACGCCACGCCACGGTGTTAGATCTCTCTCGCTCTCTCTCCCTCTCCCCCTCTCTCTCTCTCTTGTGACGTAGGCCTCTGCCACAGGTGTCTCCTCGCAGAACGACGCGTTAAACGCTCGGCCAGAGACGAGAAGCCCGCTTTCCGGCCTCTTCTTCCACCAATACACAAGCAATTTTGCGAAACGTCGCCACATTCCGAAATGAATATTCAGATATTTCTTTTGATCGCCACAGAAGAACGAATTTATTGAGGTTTCTACGCGAAATTGAATTCATGCTGGATTTACACGGACGCGATTCCATTAAAACGGCTGGTTAAATTCAACATAACTGTATTTTTAACTCTGTCACTCGAATAACTCGAGTAACTTATTACTGAAGGTTGGCCCCCGCTTCCATTTTAGAGTCCCAAACAACAGGATCGCAACTAAAAATAAAAGTAAAATAGACATATGTAAAAGCAGGCCAAATACAAGAATGGAAGGACATTAGAAGCATTTAAGGATATTTTTAACACGATCAAAAGCGAGTTTACAACTGGACATTTCCCTGTCTGATAATAACTCGAATAAGTCTGCGTCGACTCCAAGACAGAAACTAAATAACAATTTCTATCTTGCTCGAATTATTTTATTAAACTGAGAATCCAATACGTTGGAGTTTAAAATTTTTTTTAATGTGTCCACTACTTTGTATCGTACGTGCCAAGCTTTGTTATCCATAAAATACGCAGTCCAGTAAATAACACCGTAGGGTATCTAAACGTTTCCAAATGTTTACATTCCACGGATTAGAACTGTAAACATTGGATCTTGTCGACTTCCAGGCCAACAGCGTATACTTCATGGAATGTGTGCAATGGCATCGGGAAAGGAAACTATATACAGCACAGTGCCGTGCAGAGAAAGAATCTAGCGACGCCACAGGTGTGCGTATACATGATTTTGGTTATCCGAATAAAATGTGGGCAAATTTTTGGCATGCTAGCGTAGCGTATGCAGAGCTGAATTATTTTCGTTCGAAACGTTTCCGGAGATTTTGTGTGCATCAAAAGTTACAACGGTTCTAATTGGCCGTACATCGCGGCCGGTGGTAAAGTCTCGTTGCTTACGCCACTGGCATGTGTTGCGACGCGTTATACGAGCGTTCGAGCCACCATAACTTTAGCTACATACGAGATATTGAAACATGGTTTAAACAAAGGTCGTGCAATTTTGTTGGGATTACACGGATGTATAAAAATCCAGCTCGTATTTTATCTAGCAAATCGGTGTTACATCGTGTTTTCGGTTCGACCAGGTTTGTTCGCAGTTTAAAGACCTCTCGACAGTTGGACGCGTTCTGTCATCAGTCCTGAATATAATACGTCACGGCAGTATCTTTATTATCCGATTTCTCTGTCTCGTATTTTCCATTCGATAAATTGCTTCGATCGTACGGGAACTTTCGCGAGTCGAAGTGTTAATGGATTGCCGCGTGTCAAACTCGCAACAGTTCAACGAGCCAGCACAAATACAAGGAAACTTGTTTTTATCATAAAGGTTCCGCGCTTTGCGAAACTTTGCGTCCCGCTTTTTAGCAAACGTCCGACACGCTCGATTAAACCACGACCGACTGCATTCGCGCATTTTTGCCGAAGGAATTCCATTAGTCAAGGTTGCATAGACACCCTTGTCGGTGGTCTAAGCCCGGGGATCGACCTCAGCAGGACTTTACGCGAAAAGCCTCTTAAACGTATAGAGAACTACGCTGTTGTAACAAGGATTAAAATAATCTAAACTATCCTATAGTCTGGTGTTGCGAGTTACGCGGAATCATTCCCACGTACGACGATTTGCAAACCTCTTATCCTCCACCATCCTCAAGACTCCATTTGTCCTCCCATGAAAACAGATGCCTTTAATACGCTGGATCTATGGGGTCGCCGGAAGCGACAAGTTTGCATTATTTTGTGAAAAGAATAACATTTATTTTGAAAGTAATCACAATTTATTTTTAAAGTGATCACAATTTATTTTTAAAGTAATCACAATTTATTTTTAAAGTAACCACAGTTTATTTCAGAACTACCAACGTTTATTTAGACGTTGTTTTTTTTTCATCAAAAATCGTTTTCTTCAAAATCGTTGTTTTCTTCAAAATCGTTGTCCTTCAAAATCGTTGTCCTTCAAAATCGTTGTCCTTCAAAATCGTTGTTCTTCAAAATCGTTGTTCTTCAAAATCGTTGTTCTTCAAAATCGTTGTTCTTCAAAATTGTTGTTCTTCAAAATTGTTGTCGGTTAAAGGCGTTGTCAGTTAAATTCGCTGTCGGACAAATCTGTAGTTTGCGAAATGTTATCAGGGAAAGTGTCGGTGATTTCCATGGGACCCAGGTCCCAGGGTGGCCATTTCGTCGACTTCCGTTCCATCGTTGAATTTCCCATTTCCTTAAAAAAAATGAAGGGCCTCGCTCAAAATTTGACGGCCGCATGCCAAAGAATGCAACATCCTGTACCAATCGCTAAACCCAGAGTTCTCCTGCTGAGGATCGTGCTCGTGCATCCGATTCCTGTAAAACTCAGTGTAAATTTGGAATTCGTTCCCGGTTCGTTTCCTGCACGATTCTCGCTCGGCTAAAACGTTCCCGGAACAAAGCCGAGCACTATAGCCGCGGCACCCATGTTCCACGAAGAGACGGTAGTCCCACGGAACAATGGCAGGGGGACGGAGAAGACCCATGGGGGACCAATGGGACCGAGAAGAGAAGGAGCCTCGTTCCTCGCATTCGAAACGACCGCAGAAGAAGCGGCGTTTTCTCCAGCTTTTCTCAAGCAATTACGCCGGGTTCGCGCAACAGTACTTTGATTCCATTTCTGGACACATGTGTGTATCCCCTCGCCGCCCCTGAGCTACCATAATTAATGAAACATAGTCGTAGGAAAGAGAGAGGGGTGAGGGGTCAAGATTTCTTAAAACGGCACGCGAAAGCAAGAAAGCGGTATCGAAATGTAAACAAGGTGGTAAGAGTACGCGAGGGAGAAGGTTACGGGTGCAGGGAAGGGGGAGGGCACAGTGTATAACCTGATGGGTCGATGTGTGGGGGACCAAGAGGGGCAACAGGGGATAGCCGAGGAGAAAGAGCCGGATGGATTTATAGAGAGACAAGCGGACGTAAATATAGACTCGTGCATAGGTATGGCTGGGGGCAGGGGGCCAGGGAGCTCTTGAGCACGTAAGGTGAGACACAAAGGTCCGTAGGAGAGGGACGAAGAAAGGAGAGAAGGAGAGAGAATCGTAATGTAGAAGGGGAACACAACGATCCCTTGAAGCTCCGAGCTGATCGAGAGTGGGGAGGTTGATTCCAGGTGCGAGAGGGGGCGGAGGGGGCCAGGAAGAAAGAGAGGTCTCGCGATATCGGCGTTCGAGAAGTCAAACCGGTGGCTTTACCGTTATACGACCCAATGACGAGACGTTCGTCGTCGACTACGTCGTTTCGACCACGAAGAACAGAATTGTCGGAGACGTTTCTTCGGAAACGAGTCTCGTCGATCCTCGAGTTTTCGAAGCATTCGGCTATCAATCGACGGGTGTTGGAAAACGACGAGAGCCTACGAGTTTGAAAAATTTATTAAAGCAAGAATGAACAATCTGCCCTCAGTACAATTGATGGCAGATAATTTTCACTAAGAAAGGCTACCACAAGCAACGAGTGTCTATGAGCTTCTTAAATTTATTAAAACAAGAATAAACAATCTGCCCCCAATGCAATTGATGGCAGATAATTTTCACTAAGAAAGGCTACCACAAGCGACGAGAGTCTATGAGCTTCTTAAATTTATTAAAACTAGAATAAACATTATGTTGGGAAATGACCTGGCTTGGTCAACGGAATTGTAATGCACGAAATTTGAAAATAAGTGGACTGTATAACTGAGAATAACGAGTGTGAGATGGTGTGAATGTAACGGAAATTATAACTATATATATATATAGATGAATGTGGGAGGATGGGTGAAAGAGCTGAATTTACAATAAATAACTGTATTTGTCACATTAAATAAATTACAAACTTGTCGAAAACTATGGCGCGAAATAAAATGAACTATAAATGAAACTGTAGAGCACTTTGATATAATGGTCAGCTGATTTTGACTTTTACTTGTCTGAATGCGAAAGAGAGCTAGCCGTTAATTTCTCTCTCCTTTTATTTGTCTCGTTCCTTCTGGAATATTCGATATGCGTCATGCTTCCGGTAAAGCATTCGCGAATAATCCAGAAGGATCGAGTTTGGGCCTTGACCAATTGAGGATCAATATTATGCCCACGCAATTTCCGCGGCGACATGGCGGCCGAGCGCGCCATTCTCAAACACATTAAATTTATTAAAACAAGAATAAACATTAAATTTATTAAAACAAGAATAAACATTAAATTTATTAAAACAAGGATAAACATTAAATTTATTAAAACAAGGATAAACATTAAATTTATTAAAACAAGAATAAACATTAAATTTATTAAAATAAGAAGAAACATTAAATTTATTAAAACAAGAATAAACATTAAATTTATTGAAACAAGAATAAACAATCTGCCTCCAGTCGAATTGATGGCAGATAATTTTCACAACTAATTTCCGATACCCTGAGTCGGCCATGCTGTCTCTTCTATGCCCTACGACTAAGAAAGCCTGCCACTGTCGAACCGTTTGAAAGTCGGCAGTGTCTCGCAGGTGAGGTGACACACCTGGCGGTCTTTGTATCCCCGGGAATCGTATATCCGGGCATTTGAAATATTTAACGCAGTCGTCGCGTCGGTCAGGTGACCCGAATGCATCGCGCTCCGGTTTCGTTATCTCCGGGCGTCCGCTTCATCGGCAGCTCGTACAGGTCGTCAGAGATAACGGCAATTGGAGCGCAAACGGAACACAACGAAACGCTCTCTCTCGATAATCGATGTTACCGATGGCGCTTCCGATTTCGACCGGGTCACGCTCGGCCCGGCTGCTGTGGAAATCCTCTGTACGTAGAATTGTAAGGAGACGTGGGATAACATCCTGCGGACCTGTCCGATTGCTACCACATGTTAGACCCGTTCAGAACCGTGTACTGCTCATTCGAAAAACAATCGATCAACCACGTAATCGAAGTCTAGACTATCCAATAACGCAAATATCTTTTTCATTTAATGGCGATTTCTATGGCGAAATAGGATAAGACACTGAAAAATGCCCCCAAAGAGAAGTCTCTGTGACAATTTCAATGACCACGGTCCAATGACTTGTTTCTTGCTGTAGTGCTCGGATAAAAGTAACGAAAAAATTTATAAACATTCTACAACTGACACACACAACAGTGAATTATTTCAGAATTTTTAGTTGTCTCTCATCGTGATTATTAACCCCTCGCCCTACAGTATCGTGTGTCAGACTCGTGATGAAGATTATGATCAGCGATCTACACTATTCAATAACGCAAATATCTGTTTCGTTCAATGACAATTTCTTTGGCGATATAGGATAAGCCACTGAAAAATACACTCAAAGAGAGGTCTCTGTGACAAGTTTCAATGAGCACGGTCCAATGATTTTTTTCTTGCTGTACCGCTCTGATAAAAATCACGAAAATATTCATGAACATTCTACCTACTGACACACACGACAGTGAATTATTTCAGAATTTTTAGCTGTCTCTCATCGTGATTATTAACCCCTCGCCCTACAATATCGCGTGTCAGACTCGTGATGAAGATTATGATCAGTGTCTAATAAATATCTAATTTCCTTCAAACCGAAATAAAATTCTACTTTGATCTTGTTAATGTACAGTTATCGAAGAATATTGCAAACATACAATAAATATAAATGTTTACCTTTTTCAAGAAATTACGAACTACAAAAAAGTTCTAATTATCAAAACCGTAAAATAAATTGTAGGCCAATGGGTGAACGTTGTTAATGGCTCTCCTAAACGAGCAACGCTTTCGATATTCATTGTTTGCGAATATACAAGAAAACCATCCGGGTATAATTTTCTTAAACAGTCGCAAGCATTAGATTATCGTGCATAAAATAGGAATAAACCAACACGGGAACGCGGCGAACTGACTTTTCGGGGACGATTGGGACAATTTGGGACATGATACTGCTTTCCATAACTTCGTACCGCCTCCGTGCCAACTCCGGAGCTTCCAACGATAGGTAATATAGTTCTCGAAGTTGTCTTTGCCTGCGCGGTACTCCAGAAAGTCGCAATTGGTCCTTAGAATACCGTTGCAAGCTTCTCCGATCCTCAATCTCTGATAGTAAATCCATCTTCCTCTCTCATACATATTTGAAATAAAGATTTATGGGTGTGAAATTGCACCTTGTAGAGCAAGCAAACGGGCTAAGAATATCCTCGGGAGGAGGCATGCTTTCGCGTCCGCGAGTATCCCGTTTTTCACTGTCACGCGAGACGTATGATTTGATTTTTCTGTGATTATGGCTCTCCGATATATTCCGCGATAATGATTGAACTCCTCGCTCGGCGATATCATAGCGGAGCGTATCTCCGTGAAAGGTGCATTATCGAAATAGCCGTATACGTTACCAGAAACGAATATGGCAGCTGCTACAACCGACGCGACACGCGTCCCTTCTTTCGAGGAGGGACGTTATTTTCGAGCATATTTTCCGAATAAATATTTCCGTTACGCGTGCTCAAAAATACCGCGTCGAAAAATTGTTCGTCGCGATCGATAGGTCCGCTTTATATTTGATCAAACGTGTTTTTCATCGGTCGCGGCAAATGTTATCTGCGGGACACCGTGCGATTGCACGCACAAAGAGATATTTCCTGCGGCGCATCGGAAAACCGTTGCGCGAAATTACAGAACGCATTCATAAGTATAAAATGAAAATACGGTGAACCTTACGTTTAGGGGAGGCAGCTCCGATGACCTTGATCTTGACATATGTTGTGAAGCACAACATTCTGAACAACTTTTATTATTACAACTATTCGGTGCTCGGTTTTAGTTTTCGAGATAATTGCAAAAAACTATTGCTAATACTAAATTGAATTTTTATTTAGAGTGATACATATATAGGGTAAGCTTTCAATTTTGAAAGACTACTCCTGGTATTTCGTATGCATGCACGTATTTCTCTGTCCCCTCCACGACATAACCACACCTCACTCTGATTGTATTATTTTTCCAGTACTATTTTAAATTGTGGATGACAACAATAATGCAAAGATCATTCGAACAGAGTGAGGTGTGGTTAGGTTAGGTTCAAAATGTCGAAATCTATAACATATTTAAATTTCTTACACAAAAAGTTACACAAGGAATCGATATTGTATGTGAAATTTATAAATTCATGGAGATGCATATTGAAATAATTTAATAACTCACGAGACTTGCACCTAACGTACTGGATCGCATTAAGGTGTAGAGATGTAGAGGTGTAGTGAATACGTAAAATTCAATACAGTATTCGATACAGTTTTTTGCAATTATCTCAAAAACTAAGACCGAGCACCGAGTAGTTGTAATGACAAAAGTAGTTCAGAATGTTGTACTCGATAACATATGCCAAGGTCATTGGAGCTGCCTCCCCTAAACGTAAGGTTTAACAATGAAAATACTTGCGAGACAATATACCGCGAGCAAGAAACCTGAAAAACAGCCTGTAAAGAAATCCAAGAGCATCTGCAAGGTCGCTAGCAAAAAATCGAAGAGATATACGCGTCAGAGCCGGAAGTGCGGTGTCGTGGATCGAAATCGAAGGGAAAGTGTCGTTTTTCTAACGTGCCACCCCATTTGTTTTCCAGCGGCGGCGCAGGGTCGGTTGGAGGAGACGCAGATGGACACGCACGAGGGGTCCACGGTGCAGCTGCAGTGTCGGTTTTCCCCGCCCCGAGAGAACGTGACGTGTTTCTGGCTGACGCACACGAACGACAACCACGACAACGCGGCGGTGGACAACAGGGAGCTGTCGCCGCAGTACAAGGTGTTCATGAACCTGGAGGAAGGTCGTTACGACCTGCAGATCAGGAACGTGTCTTACGAGCGGGACAATGGGAAGTACGAATGCAGAGTGAAGGCGAACGGTGCTGGGATCGATCTGCACCGGAAGTTCATCACACTGACGGTATTACGAGCACCTGGACCGCCATCGATCTCGCCATCATCAGCGTCGGCGACGGAAGGTCAGAAGCTGGAGCTCCAGTGCAACACGAATGGGGGTAGCCCGGAGCCGGAAGTCAGGTGGTACCGGGGTAACGAGACCGCGTTGTTGCACTCTGGTAGAACATTGTTGGTGGAGCCTAAGAAAGAGGATGACGGAGCCACGTTCCGTTGCGTGGTGAGGAACCGGGCGATGAGAGACGGGGAGACGTTGAACGCCACCGTTACTCTGGACGTCAACTATTTCCCGAGAGTGTCCGTTGGTCCGGAGAATCCTTTGAAGGTGGAGGTGAACGGACTGGCGAATCTGGAGTGCAGAGTGGACTCGAAGCCTAGCGTGAACGAGGTGCGCTGGTGGAGAGATGGTAACTTCGTCGCTACCAATTTGACGCACACCATCCGAAGAGTCACGGTACAAGACTCTGGGAAGTACACCTGCAAGGCTGATAATAACTTGGGCAAGGCTGGTGAGAGCTCCCTGATCTTGGACGTGCTGTACCCGCCCACAGTTTCCATCGAAGGGAACGCCATCAGGATAGCGGAAGTGGAGGATACTGTCACGGTTCACTGCAACGTCAGCGCCAACCCACCACCATCTGTGATCGAGTGGCTGCGAGATGGCAGACCGGATTTTAGACAGCTGGGATCCATCCTTCGTTTCACTCGCGTCACAGCTGATCATGCTGGGAACTACACCTGCAGAGCTGTGAACACCATTCATCCTTCCGGTGGAGATCGAAGGAATTATTCCGCGACTACCAAACTGACAGTCAGAGTCAGGCACAAACCCGGTCCTGCTAGAATCACGCCAGACTCGCCGGTTGCCGTCGAAGGGTCCAAGGTGATTCTTACCTGCATGGCGAATCCTGCCGGGTATCCTGAGCCCAGGTACAAATGGTGGAAGGAGGGAGAATCGGGGGCGATTCTAATGACGTCCGACAACACCGGGCCGAAGTACGAGATCGATTTCGTGCATCTTGGCAGCGAGGGTACCTACAAGTGCCACGCTACCAACGAAAATGGCCATGGCGAAGCTGCCTCCGTTAACTTGACTGTTCATCAGCCCCCGAAGATACTCACCAAGCTGCAGCCCCACGTTACTAGAAAGTGAGTAGATTACCGTCTCCGTTGCTCCGTTCTTGCGTGTGCCGTCTTTGCCTTCGGAAAACTAGATCAATATGGTCCAATTTGGTAAAAGGAACGCACGCCGCCGAAGGCTGCGTCTCTACGGCGCTCCGGGGGGAAACGGCGGAAATTTTAGGATTCCCGTAATGTCTCGGCGAAAGAGGAAACCGTGCGATATTTCCGGAAAATCTATCCGCGTTATCAACGCACCACTTCGCGGGTCCGAAGAATTTTTTTATTATTCTCTACCGAGAGTTTCGTCAACGCGTTCCTCGCGTTTTGCCGAGCAAAACGAGTCCGAACACGGTACAGTTCCCAGTGGAACCTCGATTATCCGAACAGACCGCTAGAACCACCGAGCTCGAGCGAATCTTTATTTATTTAAATACTAGCTAACCCGACAGATTGTTGTTTTGTAAAAAAAATTCAATAAATTTGATTGTGATCGTTTTGTGAAACGCCATTCCAAATGTTTAAACAAAGTAAAAATAAGAAGAGTGGCCATGGATATTCAATTCAAGGAGGAGAAAATCCTATAGAAAAAATCACTTTCATTTTTTAAAACTAAAAACCTGATTCGGACTACAACGAACATTAAATAAAAAATTAGCCAAATCGGTCCACCCGTTCTCAAGTGATGTGAACAACGAACAGCATTTCATTTTTATTATATAGATTGTGCAATAAAAAATTCGGGAATCCGGTATTCTCTCGGGTCCGGTATTTCTAGCGTTGACCCGGCGACGCTCGAACGGCAACGTTGCCGGAGTGTCTGGTTTCAATCGTTGAAATTCGAGGTGTCTTTGAATTAAATGTCGGGCAAGTTTCACCGCCGCAGAAAAACTTAAGCATCCCTAAAGCCCGTTAAACTCGACGCTTTACCCGCGGCGAGAGATCTTTGTGCTCGAATCCATCGAATATTCGCAGTCCAGTTACACAAGCCCAGTCTCTCTCTCTACAAAGCTTTAGAGTCCACGTATAGAGAGAGACAGCGATAGAACGCAGAGGTGCTCGAAACATTTCCACCTTGTGATATCGATCCCAGACATCCGGAAACGCGAAGCCGTTTAGCCGGTCAGAGTTTCCGGGAACGATTCTCCATCGAGGAGGACCATCGTTGCATTCGAAGGATATGATTTCACAGGGTCGGCGAGTCGTCTTTCCAAGTGTCCTGCCTGGCTCAAGGCAAGCCTCGTCCGAGTGTCCGTTGGCTGAAGGATGACCAAGAACTGACAGCCGACGAGCGGCTGTACAAAGTGATATCGAGTGCATCGGAGGGCCACGGGAACGTGATCACGGTGAATTCCACCCTGAGCTTCTTGGGCCATACCAGACCGCAAACTGACGAGATCGTGGCGAGCGATAGAGGCAAGTACACGTGCGTGTTCGAGAACGAGGTGAAGAAGGTGGAGTCGACGATGATGCTGAAGGTGGAGCACCAGCCGATCGCCCTTCACCAGCACGGCAAGGTGGCGTACCACCTGAAGGAAACCGCGGAGGTCACTTGCAAGGTGCAAGCATGGCCGAAGCCCGAATTCCAATGGAGCTTCGAGACGAACGCGGCGAGTCTTCAGGGTTCCTCGAGCGACGGCCATTACGAGATCTCCACCAGCAGCGACAACTACGACGTGTACACCTCTGTGCTCAGGATCACGAACATCCGGGAGTTGGATTACGGGGATTACACTTGTCGAGCGGCGAACGCTCAAGGCAGCATCATCTCGACCATCAGACTGCAACCGAAAGGAGCCCCGGAGAGGCCGATCAACATCAGCGCAATGGACATTGGCCCAACCCACGTGGCGCTCCTATGGGAGCTAGGATTCGACGGTGGTCTACCCATCACCAAGTACTTCGTGTCCTACAGACGCGTCGCTGGAGCTGACGAGGTAGTTCCTCAGGATTGCGTGATGCCCAGGTCCACAGCTGGAACATGGCTGGAGCTAGACTGTCAGATGTCGAATCCTTGCAACGTCACAAACCTCGAGCAACATCAGACGTATACCTTCAAAGTGAAGGTGTACAACCCGAAGAACTATTCGGATTTCTCCGATGAGATCACTGCCACCACTGCTGTCGCCAAGATCCCTTCACCACTCAGGGTCAACTATGACCCTGCCAGTGCCATGCTACTTATCGGGGTACCGGCTACGTGTCTGTCTCTTGTCGCCTCCATCGAGAAACTGACTCACGATGCACTCTGGACGATCATGGATGAATGGCAGTTGGAGGTCCTTGGCAGCGGTCCTACACAGAGAGAGGGGATCCTGGTTGATCCTGACACTCCCGAGGATGCTCTCAGCCGCAGGGTCCGGTTTTGTCTGAAGGCTGACAGACAGAAGTGCGGCGAGTACACCGAGGCTCTGAGTGAGTAACTTTGTTTTGTTGACTTTCAGTTGGGAGTCAATCTCTGTTGTCGAGATTGCTCTCGTCTACTATGATTGTTCAGCTATTTCATTAGGGCACTTTGTAATTAAGAACATTGTTTTTGTTGCGGCAGATGGCCCGTCGTACGTCGCGCAATCAGGTGTGCTGGCTACACCCACTCTGATCGCTCTGGTAGTCAGCGGAGCTGTGTTCCTGCTGTTTGCTGCGCTGTTGTTGCTCTTTTGTCGGTGTCGGCGAAAACACGCCACCAAGGCCAAGGACTACGAGATGGACTCCAACGCGTAAGTGCTAACCTTTTTTTCCGGATGTGGAGGAACCGGTAGAACCCGGGACTCCGGTGGTACCCCGTCCTGCAAATACCACCATAATGGAGTCCTGGGGGTGACGTAAACCTCCACACCCAAGGGTTCCAGTGGAAGACTGGGACCTTTTTGTCAAACTAAATTATTATTGTTTCCTCCTTCTTGAAAAGGATCCATATTCGGATCGAAACGTTGAAAGTTTAACCAAACTAGCACGATCGCTTTAATTTAATACTGATCGAACCTTTGCGCCGAAATCATCTAGACTTCTTGTTATAAACTACCCTACGATCGATAATCAACAAACACAATTAAATTATTATTCTTACTATTATTATTATTATTATTATTATTATTATTATTATTTATTTTATACTTAAATTGAAATCATTCTGGGTGATAACTAATTGCACACCTGTTCTTTGCAAAAAGAGCGTAAGTGCTAACCAAAATGTTCTCGACTGCTTTCGAAGAAGTTTTCATTGTGTTCGTGTGTTGATCAGAGTGCGACCGAGTCTGGTCGCGGGCAACGGTCAGCAGAGCCAAGCACCACCGCCTTACTACGCCGAGAACAAGGCCCTAGAACACAGTTTGGATCATGCTCTGGCCATGGAGGACTCGAAGACTCCCGCGTACTCGCAACCTGGATACGGATACCACCAACCCAACCACAATATCAATGGTACGTAATCGACGAAAATTCACTGTCACTTTGTTGTTGCCAGTAACATTTATACGTAACATTTACCAACGCATCCGCGACATTCTTCCGGATGAAACGAGCCCAAACACGACCTTGTTCGAAGCAGAATTGCTCGGCTAATCCACGGTATTAGTATAACCTCGTTTATCCGAACGCTCCATTAAATCGTGAGTGAAACGAGCAAATGTGTACCGAAATGCGGCGTGTTGGTGCTCGTTTCAATCAGGAGAACGTCACGAAGTCGATGATAAGGGATTCGTAATAAAATATTGAAGCTGCATTGGCGTAGGAGTCCTAAATGAATTGGTACAGGTAATATGTGCGGTATCTGTCGATTTATGCGAAGCTATTTGATAAGGATCTTGCTCGGCGGCGACGAAAAAAGAACGGAGTCTGGGGGAGACGCGGCGTTTAGGGCTCATCAAATATTTTTTGACGGCGCACGACGTCGCTGCGAACCGGGACGTGCTCTCCCAACATTATCAAGATATCCGGGGACAGTGTTCGTGGTCTTATCGCGGGATTGTTCGCGAGACGCGCCGCATCCTTCGTTCGCGTAACTGCCGTATGAATTATCCAGCCCGTATAGGGGCCGAGTCACGCAACTAGGACGTGCCACATCTCTTAACCGGCGAAGATGGAAAGAAATGGCAAATTGCCGTTGCACTTTGCAGGTATACGGTCGCACTACGCGAAAAAGTATAATCGTAGGAAGTTAGACCTCGTTAAGCCAACTTTTTCCACCGCCATTGTTTCCATCCTCGCGAGAACCAGAGAGAGAGGGAGAGAGGCTGTTGGAATAAAACCTGTTCTCCAACCAGCCTCCACGCGATTCGACCGCATTGAAAATGCCCCGACGTCTTCCTACGAACGTGTGTACCTTTTATCTCGGGATTAGCTATCGAAACACCTTTTTCCGGCATTTTCCGTGCCTCGACAGGATTTACCCTCCGATGTTCGGAATTTGCGATAGTTATCGTCGCTGTCTTTTTCCTCTAAATTCCTGTCGGTGACCTGGCGTCGTGCCTAAAGACTTTCCAAGATCTACATTCAGTTTCTGAAATATTGTGGTCATGCACAGCCAGTGCGAAATTGCAAAGATTAAGGCTTTGCCGACCTCTGTCTCTCTTTTTCTATTACTGGCTCTAGAAACGTTGGTTTCACAATTTTGCTTTTGGTCACTTGAGTTTTCTCAAGGCATTGATATTTACTCTAAAGTTCGCTCAGATGTGAAATAGTAGTGTGCAATTTTTTTCCTATCGTGTAGAATTAAAAAAACGAGCGATTTAATTATCCACTATTTCGGTTTTATTTGTTTTTAAGTGCCCTACAATTTTTCTGTCGGTCCTAAATTTTTCACAGGCCAGAGTCACAGTGTCCAGAAGCTCCACAAATTATTTGAGAATACCACAGAATTTTATTTATCAACTTGCCACCGCTAAAAATTGCAACAGCTCAAGCAATCTGTTCTAGCACCCCCTTTTTCATTTTCACCTGTTTTTCAAGGCTCTGCAATTTTTCCGCCGGTTCTAAATTATTCGCAGACCCCGAACGCGGTGCTCGAAAGCTTCCCCGATCAATTAAAAATGTTTGAGAATTTTATTTATCAACCACTCTCATCTTCTCACCAAATGAATTCTGTTCAGACGGGTTCTCCGATATTGTTCTGTTAAGTGAAACTTGGCTAAAACCCCTCGCTACAGATAATTCGGCCGCTCAACCGACCAGGAAAAATGAAAACGTCCATAAACCCACAGCGGGCACGCGTTCTTACTTTGTCCGCCGTTCGAAACAGCGATATCGCGCGTTCATAAAAATTCCAGTGGCAATTAAAACGAGAGACGTCCTCCGATATACCTCTCGCGGTTAAACGATGACGAGGAGCCGTAACAATAATTACCGAAGAAGCTTCGTTCGTTTATCCGGTGTTTAATAGAGGGCTTGCCACCCCCGCGAGTATTCGCTTCATTACTTAATGCTCTACGCGTGGCCGTCGCGAAACGATATGTATTTTCGAGTCCGAGACCGGACCTGGCCCCCGAATGTTTATGCAAATTCTCGTTAGCGGTAATGTTTTAGGCAGGGGGATACGTTCACCCTCTACAACCCTGTGCCGTATGAACGCGATTCAGGATCGATTAACATACAGAATCGAAAATGTTCATCACAAAATTATTTCTTCGTTGAACAATCAAATAATTTTTTATGGGGAATAAATATTTGCAATTATCTTGCAAGAAAAAGTTGTTACTCCTTCTCCGTCGGTACCGGATCAGTCACGTGACGTAGATTGGAGAGACAAGTTATAAACTTTATTAAAATGTTTGATTTTATAGAAATCGCAAGGCTGTATTTATTTAGATTTTTGCAATTTTTATTACAATACGTGCTTGAATCAATTTATTAAATTATTCACCATAGAAGCAACTTTATCATTTGAATATTAATGTTGAAAATAATTAAGGTAATTATATAGAAAAGGTCTGCGTACTCCGATTTTGATGAAATTTTAATGTTATGCAGCAACACATTCTGAACAACTTTTTCCTTTTCCAATATAGGGGAGTCGTTTTTAGTTTTTGAGATATTTGCAAAAAACCAGATGTTGCTGCAGAGCATGCAGGAATACAAAAACTTCAAAAGAATATTAGCAATAGTCTTTTGCAGATATCTCGAAAACTAAAAGTGACCCCTCAATATTGGAAAAGAAAAAAGTTGTTGAAAATGTCGAAATCTATAACATATTAAAATTTCATCAAAATCGGAATACGCAGACCTTTTCTATATAATTAGCAAAGTTAAAACCACAAATTCAACTGATGGATTTGAACAATCCGTGCGCTGGGTTGATTTAATTTGTAAGCGTTGATCGTCGTTGTACAAATGTTACTGTAACTTCAGAATGAATGAGGTGCTTATCGGGACGGCAATTAACGAAACTACCGTGTGTACGAACAGGTGTGAACATGGGCTACATGGACAACAGCTACTCGAACTCGAATAACGGCGGATCGGTGAATTCGCAAGACTCTATTTGGCAGATGAAGTCGGCGGCCGCGAACGGAGTCGGCCAGCCCTACGACCTGGCCGGCTATGCGACCACCGAGTCGGATTACCCGACCCACCCTCATTACCTCCCACAGAGGGAGGATTACCGGGAAAGCCATAATCTAAGTCGACAGCAGTTTTGCTCGGAACCATTCGCCACCGTCGTAAAGTCTCAAAAACACGTCGGTGAGTAGTATTCTTTGGCTCCTCTTCTTTCTACCTTCCTCTTTTTTGCCACCCTCTTTCTTCACCGCCCTTCTTTTTTCCCTCTTTTTCTCTCTCTATCTTTTCTTCTTTTTCACCATTCCTCCCTTCGTTCCTGTTTCGTTTCCGCGAACGATTTTCCCACCCCGTCACGATCGACCGAACGATGGACATTCAATTCTATCTGTCGCGAGTTCCCGAGCAATTTAGTCATACGAAAGTTCGAATCGCCTCGGACCGGAGAGGATATTTCAAGACGTCGAAAACATCTTGACAGGCCATTAATGGTCTTAATAAATTCGGGGTGGCGGGGGGAAACGATGGCCCTCGAAAGTTTCTGATTTATCGGCAGACGATCGCTAAATTGTTTCGGATGTCGCTTCCGTGAAGACCACCTCCGCCAAACGGGGATTATCGCGACCTTGAAAGGTGCTAGCAATTATTTCGGTGACTGTTAATTGGAACAGCCGCGTTCGCGAGATTAGAACGAACATCTTCAAACCTCTCAAATCTCCAGAACATTATAAACTTTTCAAGACCAATCTTGGCAAAACATTCCCTGTACACAGCTAAACCGAAGCGTCTGAAAATCAAAATGTCCAAAAAGCACCCTTGAAATATCCTGCATCCACGGTTCAAAATTTAAGAACGTTCGTAGTTTAAACATCTACATCCCAGGAATATCCAGTCCGCCGTAAATAATAAAATCTCCCGAATACATATTTTCAAACTTTCAATATCAATCCTGCCACGACATCCACACAGCTAACTCGAATCGGCAGAAAATCAATATGTCCAAAGCACCCTTGAAACATCAAAATTTAAGGACGTTCGAAGTCTAAACATCCGGCTCCCCTTTTGAGTATCCCAGGAATATCGAGTCGAAACATCCCGACATCCACGGTCCAAAATCAAGGGACGTACGTAGTCTAAACATCCAGGTCCCCTTCCGAACATCCCAGGAATATCGAATCTGCCGTAAATAATAAAATCTCCCGAATACATATTTCCAAACCTTTCAAAATCAATCTCTCCAGGACATCCACACAGCTAAATCAAATCGGCGGAAAATCAAAATGTCCAAAAAGAGCACTTGAAACATCCCTTATCCACGGTCGAAAATCAAGATACGTCCGAAATCTAAACATCCGGATCCCCATTCGAGCATCCCTGGAATATCGAGTCAGCCGTAAATAATGAAACCGTCTCCGGTTTAGAGGATTCTTCTCTTCCCGATTGAAAGGGTGAACCGTTTCACGCTCACGAACCCAGGTTTTTCCTCTTCGGAGGCAGCAGCACCTTGTCCTGACCACGGAGCGCGCGATCCTCTCCGATGCAATCTCGCTTGGGGTCGTCCGCGATTCCGCTCACGTTCCCGTTGCACGTAGAGGTTGGTCGGGAGCGTACTGGGTTGTGCGACGGGAAAGAGACAGTCGCGGACGAGTGGTCCAGAGAGAGAGAGTGAGCGAGAGAAAGAGAATGGGCGATGGTGTGGTGTTCTCTCTTTTGTTTTCGCTGGGTGCTCAACAGCCTTGTTCGTTGTTTGCCCGACAGATTCGCCGTACGACGTGTCCGGTCTGCCGTATCAGGAGAACTACGACGAGGATGCGAAGCCTCCGCAGCAGGTCAGTCTGTCGTACGACGAGAGCCTAGAATCAGGCTACTCGACCCCGAACAGCCGAGGCCGTCGGATCATCCGGGAGATAATCGTCTGAGACCTGCCTACCGGCTCGCGAGCCGGAACCACGCGGACCACTTGGCTCTAGCAGGAGGCTGCCGCCACCGGTTACCGTCCGGTGGATCCACAGCGAGATCCTCTTCGCCATCGGATGGAGATCGTGATCGAGAACCCGGTCGAATCGCCTCCACCGCCTCCTCCGCCACCTCCCCCGCTTCCTCCTCCATTGACCTCGACGTACAACGACGTGGTGACAGCCATCGACAAATCATCGATGAGCCTACCAACGAACAGTTCGATGCCAGCCGCGACCACGGTGATGACGATCACCATCGCCGAGAACCCCACAGCTGCCAGCCATCCTCCGGTCAGGTTCTCCTATCGAGAGACCTACTCCGCGAACACGTTATCCTGCGCCAGTTCACTGCCAGGTGACACGTACGCTCGCCGAAGCCAGAGAAGACCCTACGACGACCCGGAAGGCGCTCCGTCGGTCCGCAGGATCGATAAATCCGGTCTCCTAGGAATCACCGAACCGGAACCCAGCGGACACAGAGTCGGCCTACGATCCCCAAGGTTTCTAACCGGTGTTGGCTCTTCGGGGATCGTCTCACCTCGCAGGTTCGAGTGCATCGGCCAACTGGACCCTGTCCCAGAGGTACCTGGACAACAGTCCAGAGGGAACGTGGCACCGGGTGCCGTTTCCGGTGTGTACTCCTCTGGTGTACCTGCCACTCTCAGGGAGAGTAGAATGGACTCTTGCGAGGCTCTCTCTGTGGCTACTCTCGGCAGACCGGCGAAGTCTTCCTCGTTCGATTCCTTGGAAGCCAGAGGAAGGTTAGAGGTCGAGAGCCTGCAGACTTTCGAGCGGAGTCTTGAAGGGATCGAAGGTTCCAGTGGGTACGGGTCCTTCCGGTTTCAAGAGGGTTGCGAGGCTAGAGCTAGGACCTTGGGGAGACTGTCCAGGCTGTCGATGAAGAGGGCTGAAAGGGAGAACGCGATCGAAGGGATCACCAGGTACTCGGACACCTGCTGCAATTTTCCTTTCAAGATCAGAGGTCCTACAGTGTTCCCTGGGGTCGAGGGAGCATCCAGCTTGCCAATGACTCGCGCGAACACTACGCCTGTCACTTGTTCGACCACCACTTCCGTCTCCGCGATGAAGGAGGTCGAAGGGCCTGGGAAAGAGGTCGTTCAGGTTGCCGAGGGTCCTGTGCCCGGGGAGGAAAGGGCGGAGGCGGAGGGCTGCGAACACGGGCCCACCAGGAACCCGATGAAGGACGAGACCTCGCCGAGGGGAGACGAACTGTTAGACAACGACGCGATCCAGACCCTACGAGTGATCATTCTGTCCGAGCAGTTGTGAAAGGCGATGGAAGGGAGGATCACGATGACGATGATCGTGGGGACATGTTTTCTCGCCGATAATATCGTTCGATGTTGTATTATATTTAAGTAGTGTAAGCAAAGCTACCGCGACAGGAGAGGGACGATACGGACGTCTTGACGAATCTCGCATAAAGGCTGACGCGATGCCATAAGAGGCCATACTTTCGAATGAGAGAGAGGGAGAAAGAAAGAGAGAGAGAGAGATGGGAGAGGATGGAATTCGTGTGCCGGACACGATCCGGAACGCTCGTCACGATCACCGAGAATTATTGCGCTTCGATCGACAAACACGTCGACGATTCTCTGTGTCTGTCTCTGTGTTTTCTTTGGCCGCTGCGGATTTGTTCACGGAACGCTGCAATATCTCTTCGGCGTCTGAAGTTCAGTATTAGGGGCAACGAATGGGAGCCATCCGTCAATTCTTTTCACAGTACGTGAACAAATTTGCCGGTCGCCGCGATACTAACCCACCGAGAACACGACTTCCAAGGTGATCGGATGATCAACTAGCACAATACCAGTAGGTAATTAAGAGAAGCCTCTTGTGCGATCCTAATTCAACCCTTGTGTAGTCAACCGGGTACCACGGTACCCATTTACTATATTCTTTCTTTCAACAATTTGTTAATGTTCCTTCTAAAAAAATATCACAACATTTCTCTGGATGTCCATTTAAAGAGAACTTGTGTATACATGTTGAATATAGAAAGATTTTGTATAAGCTATACATTTTGATTAACTACACAAGGGTTCTATCTACAATGATCCACGAGGATCTATAATGATCTACGAAGATCTACAATGATCCACGAGGTTCTACAATGGTCCACGCAGATCTACAATGATCCACGAGGTTATACAATGATCCACGAGGTTATACAATGATCCACGAGGTTATACAATGATCTACAATGATCCCCGAGGATCCACAATGATCCACAATGATCCACGAGGATCCTGACGAGCGTTCCCAACCAGCCCGGCACGTGGATGATCGGGGCTCGATCGCGATGGATCATCCAGGACGATGATCAGTCGCGTTCGAATTCCGACGTGTTACGCGTTTTGTACTTTTATATCGTGGACGATGCCGCCGATTCGGGCGTCGAATCGATCCCGCGTGGCCTGGATCCAAGATCCAGGGTCCACATCTGTATGTACCATAAACTCGACTGCGCTGCGATGCGCTTAGACATTAAGCAATAAGCCTGCCGCTACCGGAAACATGGCGGTCTCTGGTGCTCGGAACCTCTGCAACGCCATTCTGCCTCTGCGATCATGCTACCGGTAACACTTTATTTTATTTTAGCTTTATTTGAAAGAGAAAGCGACTGGCGTTTGTTGACTTGTAAAACTGCAATTTTATCGAGACAGTTGTTACTGGATTTTACGCGTTTATAAGAAACATTCGTAGACACTTCTGTGTCAATATCAGCACGATCAACCCCTTGACGTGTTTTAACTAGTCACGCACGTGACGAAGATTTTACACGAAGTCTAAACAAATAATGAATATCACGCCTTTCTTTTAAATAAAATAGAATTTGGTTCGTTAGTGATGAATATTTAATTTAATCAATTTTTAAATGATACGCCAAGGGGTTGAAAGGGGAAAGAAATTTTGTATTTAATAACGCTTCATATTTTGCACGAAGATCCGCAGTCTAGTTAGAACAATTATCAGACAGCGGATCTTTATGCAAAATAGAAACTTTCTATCTGAATTCCAACGAACTGGAGTGCAGCGAAAGTTCATTTTCTTTCGTAATATGTTTTATAGATTGAAAATAGTGTATTTTTAAAATTTTCTGAACGTTTCACTTTTTTAAGATAAACGCATAGAATCCGCTGTCTAACGATTATAAAATTGATGAACACGCTTTTGCTAGAGTCTGTGGTGCTTAAAATTCTTTTGTTATAGCAAATAACTTGTTGACTGCGATGCTGCCAATCACAGTCTGCCATACGTATAAGCTCTGTACAGTAGGTGAAATCCTAAATTTTCCCAGTGTCATGATCGCGGATCGCGCAGATGTTGGATCATCCGAGGCCGCAGTGTTCGCTAGCGTTCGTCTGTTGTAAATAACGGTAAACGTACCAGTACTTAACGAGCCGGGACGAAATAAGGTTGGATCGGGCCGGAGGATCTCCGGAAGATCTATAACTCGTTCCCCGTTCGATCCTCCCGCGGATCGAGCGGCGGAACGACTGGAAACCGGAAGTCCTCGGGTTCCGGCGTTCTTATTTCACGTCCCGGGAGCAACTTCGCGGATCTTGGAGCCCGAACTAACGATAGCTACGCTTTTAAACGTTAATGATTAATTTGTTGGCTCGCGCGCACTCGCCGCGATATCATCCCACCCCCTCCACCCAACCTAACGAAACCGATTTATAGTTTTGTAGCGATCGGAACGCGGCGCGTTTAGGAATCTCGCGTACGTAGCGTACATTCGTTTTGAAGTGTTCTTATTTTTCTACCGATCGACGAACGGAAAATCGCTCCTGGCGACACGCGTGTCGTCGCGTGTCGCCGCTTCGTTCGCCGATGATTCGTGTTCTATTTGCATGATTCGTGGACCTCGCGGTTAGGGGAGAGCGTGATAAAGGACCAGCCGGGATTTGTGACCAGCACGCGTGAGTTCCTTTCGACTTGTGATCTCATTTCTTCGCGGAGGAACGAGCGTGCCCGCACTTTGTTTCTTTTCCTTTCCTAACGACCTGTTGACCGGATCGTCTCACTCGCCGCCATCTTGGTATCACTCTTGCGGTTGTTTTCATCGTTGATCGAATTTTATTAATTAGATTCAACCCTTTGCACTCGGGACTGTTTTAACCGCAAAATCAAACGATTCTTTCGACCTCGAATAATTTCATTTTATATGAATTTTTTCATTTTATTAATACTGTTTTCCAAATTCAACCTTTTACGAATCAATCTCACCCATTAAGAATATTTCAAAGTAATTATTTATTTATTCAGATTACTTCTTATTAATTTAGACGAGAAGATAACGTATGACTCAATACCCAAAACGCTTCGATAAATACATATGTACTTTGATTGTAAAAATTTATTAATCAGGAAATGGTTACGACGAATATACATATCTATATATACAGTCTTCATACGTTACAAAGTTAATGAATTGTTAATTATTTTTAAAGTAGTATTGACGGACAATACATCTTTGCAATCAAATTTTTATTCTCTGTCACACGCCTATTTAAGAGTACTTGGTTTAAAAGTTCGAAATTGATTTGCAGAAGGGTGAATTTGGAGTGCGAAATCTGTACAGCCATTTTTAGTGGTGATCGAACCGGTTAACAGGTGAATCGTGTGGCAGGGACGGGCGGTGTTTCACCGTGAAATCATGTCCTTCTTGAAAGTATTTCCCGCGGCTTAATTCAAGAGAAACAGAGCACATGCTTTTCCTGCATCGACGAGCTTCGACTCGGTCAAGGCCACGATGAAATAACAAAGTCTTTATACGAACGGAGTTCCTCTGTTTTTAATTAACCGCGAACTCGGCCCGTAATTCTATCGGGCTGATTTTTATCTCGATACCAGACGGCGATCATTCGATCTCTGAAAGTTCAATTTGTTTTAGAGAAGTAATTACGTCGACGAGATCAACCCTCTTGCGCTCCTTCGATTTTTCTTTTTTCCATTGTTTCTGTAAATGATTACTATTGCGTTGCAATTTGATGTATCTGTTCAAACCAGGGCATACCAAAGTGATATTCGTTGTATTAGATCGCTCGTTAAAAGTAATTTCGTCTTTCCCGTCGCATTTATTTGTTATAACTAGACTGCGGATGTTTATGCATTTATAGGAAAATTGAGTAGATGAAATTCAAAGTTGAAAATGTCAACGTATGATTTTTACTGTATTAAAATCATTAAGGGAAGAGATAACATTCAGTTTGGTTTCGAGATTTTGCAGGCGCTGCAGACAAGTTTTATTTTAATGATCCGCAGTCTATTCATTACTTTCCAAAATCGTGGTACAATCTTGACATCCAAAGCGTACATTTCCATCACTTTTTTCCTGATTTATTACCACAACGATAAAAAAATTTGTGCGCTGTTTAAGGTAACGTTGTGTATCATCGGATTACCATTTCTGTCAGCATTTTTCATGCGTTGCAAAATTCATTTCAAACGAAGTCGTAAAAGCTTTGATTTTATATTTGTTATTATTCATGTAACTCAATATTTTGCTAACACAAAAGAGAAATTCCACAAAATTCCATAAAAGAAAATGCCATAAAGCTTATGCTAAATGGAGAAAAATTAGGTTCGATTTGCCCTCGAGAAAACGAAATGATTTACCGAACGATCTAATACTTCTCGAGAAAATACTAAAGGGAACATGAAAGATTAAATGTCCACTGTGGTATGCTTCGGGTGAAAGTGTGAGATTGTGAATGAAATGTAAATTGTATCGAATGGAGAATGCGAGACGAGAATGTGGTGGGATTCCGAGGGAAGATGTTTTTAGTGCAATGTTTTTTGGGGAGCGTACGAGGGCTGAACTCTCTGAGGGGACTTCTAATCGGAAATCGTGAGAGTTTTCATGATTCGCACGCCTCTGCGGGCTCGCAGTTGGACGAACCGCGTGTCGAGGATATTTTTCTTTCGCCGTCTGTACAAATGTCTCCAAGTACAATTCCCCCGTTTCCGTCGCGTTGACGCGCGGCCGGAAGTAGAATCGCGGCCTCGAGTGGATTCTCTCGCCCGTTCCCTAGAATCGATTCGGAAACCGGATGGATCCTGGACGAGGACATCGTTTCCGGAAGCGAAGAAACGCCCCCGTACCTCCGTCTTTCAACGGCGAAAACCGACCGACCAAATACTTAGAGAGAGAGAGAGAGAAAGAGAGAGATAGAGACGGTTTCGCAAACGGAAAATGTCTCGTTCGCGAAATAATCGCGCTCGACGCGAATCTTTTCTCCCGCGAAAGCCGAACGCGCGTCGATTTTCGATAGTGATGATCGTTTTTCCACGCGTGCGCAACCGGCCGCACGCGTGTCGCGTGCAAATCTGAAATTGATATATATATACCGATCAACATGTACACATATATATCAATTATCGTCCATTATAGTTACGATATTATTACGAATTATTATTTGTACAAATTTTATGTTGCGATATAAAATAAACGATAAAACGACAAACTGCTGGCCGTTGTTATTTCGAATACTAGTCGATCGCTACAGTAAAGTCGTGATCTATACAATATAGCTCTCTTCGTCTGTTCCGAGCAGGACAGAGATCGTGGATATATCCTAAGGGTCTCAGCTCCATGCTAGATCACTGCTTCACTGTATTTTTGCAATTTACAGATCTGCAAAATTTATAGATTCTCGCTGAACTTATAGCTTCGGAGAAATCAAATTCCAGGATAGACTTGTTACATATTAGGTAAGTATATATAGATTATTTAGTATTTATTCAATTTATATCGTAAATGCGGAGTCTTAGTATTATTATTAAAATTACTTGAAATGTAGATTCTATTCTTGTAACATGATTTAAGTTTTATTGTACTTTTGAAAAATAAAGGATATTAATTACGAAATTTAATGTGTTCTTTTTTAAGCCATCGCCTTTGCTATCATGTTCTCCTATTAGAATCCCAAAAATATCCAAGATCTCCATCAGGTCTCGTACGTCTGACTTGTTGACTTGTATTACTGAATATTGAATTCAATACTATTTGTCGAAATCTTCGAAAATTTCATGCGGCTGACTTGTCGTTTACTTGTACTACTGAATTTCGAAATTTTTGGACCCTCTGACTTGTCGTTGAGTTGTACTACTGCATATCGAAAATTTTCGAACGTCCGACTTATGGTTGACTTGTACTACTTTTTTGGAATTTTCAATGATTTCGGCAATTTTTCTGTTTCAGTAGTACAAGTCAACGATAAGTCAGACGGCCGAAAATTTTGGGCGGCTGACTTGTCATTTACTTGTACTACTGAATTTCGAAATTTTTCGACCGTCTGACTTGTCGTTGACTTGTACTACTGAATTTCGAAAATTTTTGAATGTCCGACTTATGGTTGACTTGAACTACTTTTTTGGAATTTTCAATGATTCCGCCAATTTTTCGGTTTCAGTAGTAAAGGTCAACGATAAGTCAGACGGCCGAAAATTTTGGGCGGCTGACTTGTCGTTTACTTGTACTACTTAATTTCGAAATTTCCACCGTCTGACTTGTCGTTGACTTGTACTACTGAATTTCGAAAATTTTTCGAATGTCCGACTTATGGTTGACTTGTACTACTGTTTTGCAATTTTCGAAGATTTTGGCAGTTTTTCGGTTTCAGTAGTACAAGTCAACGATAAGTCAGACGGTCGAACATTTCGAGCGGCTGACTTGTCGTTGACTTGTACTACTGAATTTCGAAAATTTTCGGAACTTTTTGACCGTCTGACTTGTCGTTAAGTGGTACTACTGAATATTGAAAATTTTCCAGCGTCGAACTTACCGTTGACTGGTACTACTGAAATCGAAAACTTGCGAAAAAATTTTCCAAAGTTTTTTCTAGAACTACAACGTTACCATCGTTCACCCGCCTGTCGGTAAGTATTCGGTGAACTAGCTACCAATTGCAGCGTTTTGCCGCTGCATGAAACGGCGCTATACGTCAATTTTGCGTGAACAATGAATTGGCGCCATTTTTCTGAAATATGGAGCTTGTAGAAATATAACATACGCCTAAACATCTGATAAACAATATTATTTTTTTATTCAGTCGTTGATTAACAAATTTACTAGAATATTTTCATGATAACAGACAACATGGTTATTACGCGATAATTTTCCTAATAATATGTGTATATGAAAACACTATACCTTCGCTGATTACGCGATTAATCAATGATATTACAATTCTTTTATCGTCTTATTAAAACGTACAACTACTAAAATTAATGAAAGCGATCTAATTGAAACATTTGGTAACGCGATAAACACTTAAGTACTATTTCTCGACGTTAAACAATCTCTCCATAACATTTGGCTTGTCGCATCGATGTTTACAATACAAATTCATTTTACCTGTGCGAATACACGAGCAGTCGAACGTCTGCACGAGCGACCGTCGGACTGACTGTTCTTGCAGGTCCTCGTAAACGACTACTCGATCCTCTGTCACAATATTTTTAATATACGTCACGTTCAAAGTTAAATCCTTATCGTCTAACATTTCCCACGGTGGGAAAATTTGTACTACGCTCGCGGATTTCGTTTCGATTCTGCCGACGATCTCGGGTATTGTCATGATCCTGATACGCCTGGGGGAACGACCTGCTTCTCGCGAGGATAGAAGATTGAATGGATCCTCGATTACAATGCCTTCCAGAAACTGTCTGCTAAAGCTGCTCACGCATTTCTGCGCGTGGACGGTAACGCACGGCAAGGATACATTGTCCTTCGCCGCCTGCTTCACCTGGTGCCTCCATATTCTCACGAAACTCGCTTTGTTGCTGATCAACGTCTGCAGTTTCTCCAACAAGCTGCCCCTGAAACAAACCAAATGATTCTAGTCTCCGGTAAAAATGATGGCTGTTACTTTTCCGAAGCTTCGAAGGATTTGAACGAACGAAGGAAACTTCTAATCGTGTTACGTGATGTTTAAGACAAAAAAAAATATAAATAAAAAATTTGACAGAATCTTCACACAATATAAAAAATATATAAAGCTTCAATTCGAAATTAGAGAACTTTGATTCTGATCATCTTCGAAGTTTCTGAAATCGAAGCTCCGATCACAATCTTTGACTTCCGGAGAAAAGTAACAACCCTATTGAAAGTCTCTCGCGATAATGATATGGAATTACTTTTTCGGTTTCCTCTTCTTTTTCTTCGCCGAGTCCAGGATATTGAACTGCATGCTCGAGTTTGTTGGTATCCGAGGCGGACTATCCACGTTGGCTATCACGTCGGACTCCGCGGTCTCGTCGACCGGTGCAAGCGTGAGCTGCGATGAGATCTGTGATATTTTCTGCGAGAGACGCGCAAATGAGCACCCAGCTTGCTCGGCATTGGAAAAATAGGTCCCATCGCTGTCCCGATTGGTTTCCTGCGAGCTGGTGGAACTGTAAATGACAGGAATCTGAGACGAGAATTCATCTATCTCGATCTTAGAAACATTAGCAGGGTCCGGAAGCGTGTCTTGAGTATCCTCGTCCTCTATCCGAACGCTAATCTCGACGTCATCATCGGTAACAGGCTCTGCAAAAGCATGAGGGTCGTCATTGTCCTCTGGAACATCCTCTATCTCCATTCTCGACAAGTCTTGCTCGTCTCTAGGACTCTCATCGATGTTTAGCCTCTTCTCCTGTGGATCAGGAGAGTCCTCCGAGATCTTCGAGTCTCTGTAAACCCGCGACTGTATGGAACCCTTCGAGTTTTCGGATATTTTCGAGCCTCTAGAGATCGGCGAGTCATCCGAGTGATCGCTAGCGACGAACACGCTTTCGTTTATCTGTTTTAGAGAATTTTCCAACTTCTGAGCCAACGCGCGACGCTTCTGAGTGCTGATTAAATTCCCAACACTTCCGGTTTCTTCTTCGTTAGGAAGAACCGGTTTACGGAGTCTCCTCCGTTTCCATTGGAAACTATTACTATCTAAAATTGGGGATTTCAGTGTAACAGCACTGCTCCCGGTGTCCGCACATTTGTTCTCTATCCGATGCAGAGCTTTTCTCTCGCCGATGAAACGCTTCTTTCCGGACTTGTTCGGGATCAGCACAGGCGACATGACAACATGGGAAGACTGGACTACATGGTCAGCTGAATCCGAGTGGAAGAGGTTCCTTCGGACATTTTCTTTTCTGTCGTTCTCGCTGATCAATCTTCGTTTGATATGCTTCTCCTCGGGGCAGGTCCCGCGTTTAAAGGAGAGCTGGGTAAAATAGGTTTTTAAATATTAAATAGTAAATAATCCTATTTATTTTTAAGCATGCATATTTCGTTTTTCTTTTTAACTTCAATTTTAAATATTATTGTAGAAAACAATGGCTCGAATTCAGTACATTTATGAATGTAAACAGTTTCCTAAATCTAAATACTTTAATAAAAAAAAAATAATTTAATCTAAATAAATAAATAATTAATTTTAAATATTCTTAATGCGTGAAATTGATTCGCAAAAGGTCGAATTTGATTTGCAAATGGTTGAAATTGACTTACAAAATGGTGAAACTGATTTATGTAATGGTGGAAATTTGGAGTGCAAAACCTGTATCTTATTTGAAATACTATTTCAGCAAAATAAAATTTTGAAATATTATACAGTATTTGAAATATTTTTACCGGCAAATAATTCTCACCTCTGGTTTAAATGGACTGTCCTTTTTCCGTATTCGCGGCCTTCGATTGCAGAGAACCGGCGATTTAACTTTCCCGCCTTCGCTAGCCAGGCCCAGTACAGGTGACGAGATGGCGGGCTTGTTGGTGTCGGTAACAGAAGATAAATCATGGTGAGTTTCAATCCATTTCCGCACGAACTCACCCTTCGAAGTGCGCGGTATCGTCGACACGTTTCTATCTATCATCAGAGCGCCATCTTTCTGGCCCTCGAACTGCTTATCCACGTGTAAGGTTAGAATCGACTGTCCGAAATTCAATCGTCTCACGTGGCTCGGCTTTCTCTGTTCGCTACTTCGCGACGTTTCTCCAGTTTCGTCCATTTTTAGCAGCCCGTTCGAGTTCTCGCTCGGCCACTAAAACAATGCTAATCGTTTATTATCACAGACATTTCTCTGGATCGTCGTCCGGAGACCTACGCGAACTGTGTACGACTGCCGCGGCCATATTCCCGTTGCCATGGCAATGGCGTTACTCCCAATGCATTTACGCATGTGCAAACGCCTTGCAACCGGCAACCACGCGAGCAGGGATGTTCAAACGCTTCCCGCTCGTTCTCTCGATTATCGAACGATCTCGCGGCTTATGGCGGGAGGAAATTGAATTCCCGTCTTGTTCTGTAAACTTACGGAATACGTTATCGAACATGTTCTAAACTTGAAATCAATTCATGAATGTAATCAAGGGATAAAACTTGAATCGGTGAAAAGATTTACGCTATTTTGACTTCAGAATTCGGACATTTTATCTGGTACAAAATATTTTCGTTGCATATAAAATTGGTGTTTCATTCTGCTCGAATAATTACTGGTATCGCCATATTATTTTTACTACTTTGTATTTTGCATAAAGGTCTAAATATGTTCTAATAACAATTATTTTCTTTAATCTTTCAGTGTCGTGTTCATGACATTTTTCTTTTTTATGAAAATGGGATCATACGAGATAAAATTTGTGAATAAATATTCATAAATAATTCTGAGAAAATGTGAGGAATACTTTGAACTGTAGATTGTGGATTTTATGTATTTATGGGAAAATTTCAAACGAAAAACGTGGAGCGCAAAATGCATCAATGATCTATCGCATGCGCCCCACGTTTTTCGTTTGAAATCTCACGAGTATTTTCACAGCTATTCAAAATTCACAATCACAAATTTTCAGGACTATCTGTACGAGGTTAGGAATCTGTATGGCAC